>JAJEKV010000073.1:0-323342 GCA_021234155.1 Isoetes taiwanensis
ATCTTTGACTGGTAATCTACGAATGGACTAGCATGAGGTCATCCACCAAGAGCAATTTGTACCCAGCGGGAAAAACTAGGGGGGAGGATCTAGTGTGATGGACTATGTGCTGGTGCCTGAGCAGGATACGCATCTCTTCAAGCACTTCCAGGTGGGAACAGCTAATAAGGATGAAGAGATCGGCTCAGACCACTTACCACTTTACTTGAAGTTGGCTTGGCAGGTTGTGCGAACTCCCTGTGCAACAACTCCTCGCATGCCTCAGTTGCGATTGGATTATGAACATGCAGGGGTTTATGCCCAGATGCAATATCCTACACTAGAACAACAGACAGGCCGGCTGACAGATGTGCTTAGGACTGTGGCAGAGAGGTGCTTTGGGATAAGCCACCAGCGACGGACCTCCAGAAACACAAACTTCCCACGTAATCAATGGTTGGATGCAGAGTGCAAGGAACACAAACGCTGGCTCCGCCAGGTCACTGACCCTGCTTTATGCCCACATGCAGTCAGACAGTACCACATCTTCCTTAAAGCTACGAAAGCCAGACACATTGCAGCGCATCAAAGGGAAATGTTTTACCTCCTGGAACGTCACCCTAGGATCTTCTGGCGAAGGTTCTCAGAAAGCCAGTACAGCCTATAGGGAACATCACTCCCGAGCAGTGGAGGCAATACTTGCAATAGCTATACAACCCTCAGGATGCACAGGCAGCATTACCCCTGCAAGAAGGCCCAGTGCTGGAAATCACAGATTCGGACGTGGAACAAGGCTTACAATATCTTGTCAATGGGAAAGCGCCAGACCTGGATGGTATGCAGGTGGAATTGCTTAAGTGGACAGGGCCGTCCATAGTACCAGTGCTGACCGCCTTGTTCAACAAGGCAGTACAGGAAGGCTTCCCACTGCAGTGGACCAATAGCAGAGTTGTTCCCATCTATAAGACAGGTGACCCGCACTGCCCAGCCAATTACCGAACAATCATGGTCAGTTCGGTGTTTGCAAAACTGCTTGCTGGGATTCTCGAACAGCAGTTGATGGGCTGGGCAGTGGCAGCAGAGGTGCGGGCCCTCATCGAGGCAGGATTCAGACCCCAGCACTCAACCATTGACCACATCTTCACGTTACAAACTCTGGTTGAAGACCGCAGGAACCGCCATCAGGATCTATATTGTTGCTTCGTGGATTTTGCAAAGACGTTTGACACTGTGCCTCGGGAAAAACTATGGGCAAGATTGCGACAGCTGGGGGTTCCTGTAAATTTGCAGAATGCAGTATACAGGCTATATGAAAGATGCTCGGGTCGGTTGCAGCCGACAAGCCAACCATTTGATAGTAGTATTGGGGTTCTTCAGGAATGCCTTCTCTCCCCAACATTGTTTGAGCTTTACATTGATCAATTGGAGAGCTGGCTTGCTGATAATGGGGGCGCGGAGCTCACCTTCTGCACCAGATCATCAGGCAGTTAATATATGCTGATGATGTGGATCTCTTAGCTTACACACCAGCAGGCATGCAATGACATCACGATGCCCTAGATACATTCTGCCAAGAGACTGATATGCACGTCAACCTAGCCAAGACTAAGGTGGTTCTCATATCATCCTCACGTTAGCCAAGGATCCCCTCCTTCAGTTACCGAGGGCAGGATGTGGAAGTGGCATCCACATACAAATATTTGGGAGTGGAGTTTCCTTCTACTATGCACTGGGACACATCCATGCTACAAGTGACGGCGGGCTGGAAGACACTATATGCAATGTAAAACAATAGTCATAGAGCAGAGTTGTATGATTGGGCCCATCAGTCACACCTGTTCAAGGTCTTAGTGGAGCCTGTCCTTTTATACGGGGTTGAAGTATGGGGCCCAATAGTATCCCTCGCTACCTGGAATGACTTGCACTAGGGGTGAAGTCCACAGTTCCTATCAAATTCTATTGCAGGAGATGGGATTCTTGCCTCTTTAGAAGACGGCCCTTGATCGCCACATTGTCTATTTTCAGAAGGTGGTTAATATGGATGATGTTCGTCTCCCTAACCTGGGCCGCAGTGCCTCAAGGCCTGCTGGAGGGAAAAGAGAGCTCAATGGTTGGCTACATGGAATGTGCAGGAGCACAGGTGCATACATGTGCAAACAGAGGCAGATTGCCATAGCTTGAGGCAATATCCTAACGATTGCTTCCTCAGCAAGCTTTAGGATGCCAGTGCCCTTGAACAGGTCAAGACAACACACTACCAGTCCCACATAAATCCCACATTGGAACGAGGCCCGCAATGCTACCTGTGTACCCACTTGCCTATGAAAAGGCGCAGACTCATTGCCTCCATTCGCACAGGGGCACACCATCTTCAAATTGAGACGGGCAGATAGATGGGTGAGCCACACCAGGACAAGCTATGTCAATGCTGCCAAATGGGAGTCATTAAGGATGAATCTCATACCCTTCAAAGCTGCCTAGCATATGATCAAATCCGGATGCGCTATGCTAAGTTGGTCAGGCCTGGCCAGCCGCTACATGTGACATTGAGCACGGCTTCCCTACGGGTGCTGGGATCATACCTTCAGGAGGTTATGGACATGCGAGATCAGCTATGTCCTCGGGCACACACTTGACATGTATATATACATTTATTTCATTATGATGTATACTTGTACAGTTTGACAACATTCTTATTACTGCCACGGTTTTTCCCTCGAAAACCCTTTGGGGCGGGGGTTTTTTAACCCGAACAGTAATAAGTTTGTTGCGCTCCTTCTGGGTCCCATAGGCCGATTGGTCTCAGTGGACGATAAAAATCATTCTTTCTTTCTTTCTTTCCTTCTTTCTTTCTTTCTTTCAACCTTTTACTGATAAAGGTCATTGAATTTGGATCATGGCCTAGAGGCACCTTAGTTATATATGGGGAGCAGTTCACGTATTGGGGTAGGACGTACATTGTTAAAGAAATTTGTGTCAAGGTGTTGGTTTGGAATTATATATCACGACAAGCACAAAGGTTAGAGATGGAATGATTGTTCCGTTGATGCCATATGCAGGTCCCGAATATATATGGGACACTTGGCATAAATTAATTAAGCATGAATGGCGCACGCTTATGCATGGACTAAATTCCAACTGCGAATGATAACTATGCAGACTTGACATTCCTCGATGGGCGTCCTTAATTGCATGGAAATATTGCTACTTTTATTAAAAGCTCTATTTGATAGTCCCTAAGCTACCAACTCTGTGTTTATCCAAGCAAATAAGATCTCAGAGGAATTTTTCGAGTGTAAACTTGATGGGACATAGTGATGGTATATGCAACAACTGATTTATGTGTTGGCAATGGATAGAATAGAATTAAACAGAAGAGAAATCCGTAAAGAGATATTCATTCACTTATCTAGTGGATGAGGCGTTTGAAGCATGTTCTCCTCAATCGCAGCTCTGCCTAATGGGATGGCCATTTTTTCAAATTTGTCTCCACACTACCTGCATCAAAACCATCATTTCGTAAAAAAACCACCCGTTTGAGAAAAACAAAATGCAAAGGCTCAACATTTGCAAATATTATACATTAGTCTCGCTGCACAGACCCATGAGCAAACCATACATTCAATGCTCTTTTCAACACTTTTTCACAATTTCGATTCAAACTAAGTCCAAATTAAATTAAATTCTATCTATGATGATGCAAATTTCAAGGTTCCACGACCCCATTGGGCGCATAAAAGAATGTCCAACTAAGGATCCTCAGAATCCATATTCATCTAAAAAAAAGCCTTCACTTCACTTCAAGAATCCATAGAAAAAACCCACATCTAAAATAGCTAACTGAGAAAATATGCACTTCTAAATTCCTGTGCTATATTAATCAAGAATTGCCCTTCTAAACTCTAATCCTTACGAGCGACCCAAATAAACAAGTTATGATTTGCAAAAACTTAGCTAGCTAGAAGGGCTTGATCTAAGCTCGTGAGAAGAAGATGTGATCAAAATACAGAAGTGTAGGATAGAAAGTGGTTTTTGTTTTGAAATATAAGCCACACATAAAGCAAAAACGCTCATGCTTTTTTTTATGGATATGTTAGGATAGCACAATCAATCCTCACAAAAGAATCTATAAGTACGAATGCAAACACAAACCACATAAACCTTGAATTTTGGTGCAAAAACCGTGAATAGCGTGGTGGGCTCAAGCAAGTTACATGTGAATTAAACCACCAGATCACCCTCCCCCAAGCCCAAAATATAAAAGAACTAGAAACAAGAAAATCCCCGTTGTCTTAGCTCTAGGCCATATCTCAACCAAATCAGAGTGAATCCACCAAAGGGTATACTACTATATGGCCTCTACTGGATTTGGCAGGACATTGATTGCTAGGGCAGTTGCCAATGAGACTGGCGTCTTTTTCTTCCTGATAAATGGAGCAGAAATCATGTCAAAACTTGTAGGAGAGAATGATAGTAATCTTAGAAAAGCATTTAAAGAGGCAGAAAAGAATGCAACATCTATCATTCTTATTGATGAAATTGATTCTCTCACTCCTCAGCATGAGAAGACTAACGGGACAGCTTCTAACTCTCATGGATGGTTTGAAATCACGTGCGCATGTTATTGTAATGGGAGCAACAAACATACCAAATAGCATTGATCCTGCGTGTTCGAAAGGTTTGATAGGGAGGTTGAGATTGGTGTTCAAGATGAAATCAACCATTTAGAAGTTCTTAAAATTCATACTAAGAATATGAAGCTTGCAGAAGATGTGAGCTGCTTTTTTGACCTATCCTTTATGTACTTGCTTCATTTCAAATTTAGATATTGATAATCAGCTAAAAGGTTTACTTAGAAAAGGTATCTAAAGAAACCCATGGATATGTGAGGGCATATCTTGCAGCCCTGTGCACAGAAGCTGCTCTTCAATGTATTCGTAAAAAGATGGATGCATTAACTTGGAGGATGAAACAAAATTGATGCGGAGATCCTGAATTCTATGGAAGTAAGAAATGAGCACTTGTAAATAGCTTTATGCACCAGTCATCCATCTGCTCTTCATGAGACTGTAAGCACAATTTGTGATTGTTATCAAATTATTATAGTTTTGAAGCACATTATTTGATGTGTGCTTTCTACAGGTCATTGAGGTACCAAATGTCTTATGGGATGACGTTGAGGTACCAAATGTCTGATGGGATGACATCGGAGGTCTGGATAATGTTGAAAGGGGAGTTCCAAGAGGTGGAAGTTTCACATTCATGCACTTGTGTTGTTTTGCATTCCTGCATATGCTTACCAATCTATTTTCCAAACAAACAGTTTGATATCCTGTTGAGCATCCAGATAAGTTTGAGAAGTTTGGAATGTCACCTTCTAAAGGTGTATTATTTTATGGACCACCTAGCTGTGGGAAGACTTTGTTGGCAAAGACCATTGCGAGCATGTGCCAAGCAAAAATTATTAGCACAAAAGGCCCAGATCTGTTGACAATGTGGTTTTGGCGAGAGCGAAGCAAATGTAAGGGATATATTTAACAAAGCACGGCACACCATGCGCCCTTTTCTTTGATGAGTTAGACCCAATACCCACTCAAGTAAGTTCAACTTGTCATTTTGTTTACTTCCCGTTCTGCTTATGTCTCTTTCCTGAAGTTGTCTAAGCTGTATGTAGAGGGGAAGCACCCAAGGGGATGCTGGTGGTGCAGCTGATAGAGTTATTAATCAGCTATTAACTGAGATGGATGGCATGTATGCAAGAAAAATTTTACTTTTTAGCTTATGCCCGATGAAAAGCCTAGCAACGCTGGACACTTTTTCTAGTGCTTCTATAATGTTTGAAAATATCACTTTATCTGGCTCACTCGTAACTAAAGGGTCTAAACTAGAAGCATCGTCTACACAAGGCTACTAGGTCTCTACTCCCTTCCCGATATAGAAGGTGTGCAAACATGTTCAACCAACATCCTATATCCACATAATATAACAAATAATAAGAATAACATCTAATCCTAATCACATGCTTCTAACTTAAAATTAGGGTTTGATTAGGGTTCAAGATCCAAACTGAGGGTTCTAGAATGGCTCTACTAGAGATACAAAATGCTAACTGATCTAGAATCCTTACTTCCAGATGTTCTACCAAGGAAACTGATCCAAATACCTGTACTGGAGGATCTTCCACCTACTCCTGGCGTCTCCATTGTTTCGCGATGTTCGGAGTAGCTCCCACTCCTTCTGGTGGGCACACGCTCCTGGGGCTGTTATGATGTGCTATCTGCAGCGCACGATTCTCGAAATGGAGTTTCGAGCGGGAACAAGGTTCCAGGGCTGTTGGAGCCAGAAAATGGCCTAGGGTTAGGGTTTAGCCATTAGTAGGTTAGGGTTGCCATGTCATGCCATGTGGCTCCAATGGGTTGTTAATAGGATGGAGCCATGTGGAAATGGTTCCATACCTAAGTTATGTATAATGACTTAGACATGTTCCCTTCTTCAGACTAAGGTATACAGGGCTACTAAGGTCGTTTTGTATGGGGACGCGGCCTAAATTATATGTATTATATCGTACATTTTAGGGGAGCATCACAACCATTGCTGAAGGCGTCTACAAGCGCAAATGTAGCAGTTGATTTGGTGTAATTAGGTTAACACATCGTGCTCAAATATCCACAAACTCTGGGAAAATATGCATCTTTGATGGCTCCCATCTGGCAACATTCATGTTTTCACATTGCTCAAGTTCCCATCTGCTTCTTTCACTTCTGACGCAGTGTGCATCCGTACAAATGAATGCAATTGTTCGCGCTTGTTCATGGACAAATGTGATAATACGTATTGGTGCATGCCATAGAGGAATGCATATGGCCTTTGTAGTGAATTATTTTGACCTTTTCCAAAGCACTGGCATCCCAAAACTTACCAAGAAAGCAATGTTGAGATACTGCGTTAGGTGATTGTGATCTTCATTTTTATGCACCTGGACACATTCCTACTACTGGACATTTCATTTGAAGAAGCAACCTGCATGTTTCTCCTTCCAGCAGACTTTAAGACGTTGTGGACCTATGGCCAGGATGTAGGACAGATTTGGAATTCGACTGTCTCCCATGTTCACCACCCTAGCAATAAAGTATGTCTCGCTTCAAGGCACGCCATGCTATAGAGGTAAGAATCATGTTTCTTGTAGGGATGCCAAGTTGACCCACATTCCAGGCTGATAGAAAGTGCTCGGCATCCAGATGCTATCGCATACTTGCTGCTTGTGGGCTAATGGGTCCATATCATCTGCATATATCAATTATCTAATGATGTGATCAGCAAGCCGAGCCCCTCCCTCTCCATGCAAATAGCATGGGGGGACAGTAGACATCCATGTCGCACTCTCACACTGCTTCATTATTAGTCAATTGTTAGGAGTTACATATTACTTTTTGATTGGGAAAAGCATAGTAGATTATATGGTGTTGAGACCCTATCGAAGTGTGCTATCTGACAGACTGCAAAAGGATTAAAGATAGCAGAATGTGACGTTTTTACATCCACTTAAGACCGAACAAACTATGATATGCACACCCAACACAAAAATTGCTCATTGGGTTCTTCCTCCATCACTTTACAATAAATGCATCAGGTTACTAAGCTTCCTCACTCTGATTGACTTGCACAACTGTGGATGTTTAAACGGAAGCTCCACGAGTTCCCTTATTTGTGCCATCTGCCGCCGAACACCCCCATTGACATCATAACCTACCTCATTCAATATTTCTTTCCTATCTTCTCGTCTCATCATCACAAAATATTTTTGTGTCAGGGGCAACAATACAATATTCTAAAGGATCTGTTTCAACAACTTTGGACTCCACAGTCTGCATGCCTCCAGGCACCATAAATAAATCTCCTTTTCTCAACGGACGATAGGCTTCTGAAAAGTATGCTGTAAATTCAAGAGCAGAACCCATGATCATGATTTGTATTCAACATTTGAACAAGAAACACAAAATCATATGCTTTTGACATGCATCAGAAATGTTTCCATATTTTATATCAGCATATTGGTGAAGGAAAACAAGATCACCAAGACGGACTCTAAGGTTTGCTGCCAGGAAAGAGATCCAGGGTCTTCATAGTTGATGCATGAATCCCAGCAACCAAGTTATCATCATTCACAGCGTCATCAACAAGTCACAATAAATTGCAGAGAGTCCCAACTTGCATTTTAGTGCAATTTTTACGGATAATGGCTAAAAGGCAATTGAGGGAAAGATATATTTGGCAAACACAAGTGCTAAAGTGGATTGTTTATTCAATAAATGAAATACAGAGAACAGGAGTAAAGAAATAGTCCAACCACCCGACCACGGAACTAGCACTTCAAAACAATGAAGTAATCCGCTAGGAGCCTCCAAGACTCCGCCGCTAGTTCCTCTCCTGGAATATGATGCAATCCTTCACAGAGCCAATCTTTTATGAGACAACCAATGATCCACATTATTCCACAACATGTTATAAATCATCAAGGATCTATTCTCGTCCTCTCATCCATTATTGGCTCTGGCTCCTGTAATACACCAGACTAAGATTAGCATCATCTATTCTTTAATCTCCTCCAGTCATAGCTAACCAATAATAGAGTAGCTAATTCTATGGTGCACTATGATTGGCATGACAGTTAGAATAGCTAATTCTAATGCCATGGTTGTATAAAAGTCTGGACTTTCTCATAACATTCTAACTTTTAGAATGTATTCGTAACAGCCCGTCGGGGTAAAGAATCAATTGTCCTCAGTTGGCAAAAGTAGATTCCCCCCTTCCCGGGAAATAATATAGGCTGTTACATTCACTGCCGCGGATAGACTTCCGTAAGCTTCCAGCGGAGGTAAGTAATGCTTTCGAAATAATCCTCGATTTCCATTTCGCCCAAGATGTGGCACCTCCTTATACTTTTACCAAATATCTGCGTTTAATACCACGACCCTTATGCCTCATAATCATCTCAGGTTGATACACTGTATTATCATCCACTAACACTGGTTCTGATGCTTGCGGCACTAATTGTGGGTTAACTCCTTATAATGGCCTGATATATTCCACATTAAAAGAATTATGCATCTTCCAAGTATCGGGCAATTCCAACCTGTAAACATTATCCATTTATCTTTTCAATGATCCTAAAAGGTCCATAAAACCTGGTAAGAAGCTTGTGCTTTTTCTGTTCGGAAAGAGCACGTCTTTCCTTAATGATTTGAATGAATACCCAGTCATCCAATTGATAGAACCTGTCTGTGTTTCCTGTTCGCTTGACGAGTGTACCTTTCATGTGCAACAGTGAGTGCTGCCCTGGTGGATTCCAAAACAGCATCCATATCTTTAGCAATTTGATCTGCCTCCATCACACCTTCTGCCACTTTAATAACAGGATTTGGAGGTAAACGTCCTGTATAACATAAAAAGGTGATAAACCTGTGGCTGAGTGTGTGGCCTATTATAAGCAAACTGAACCATTGGCAGATACCGCTCCCGATTAGAAACTTGCTCATATACAAAACTGCGTAGCATGATTAGAAGAGTTCTATGAGTAAATTCTGTCTGCCCATCCGTCTGAGGATGGAAAGCTGTGGAGAAATGCATCCTTGTACCTAGATTTGTAAACAATGCTCTCCAAAACTTGCTGCAAAACTTTGAATCTCTGTCAGAAATTATTACCTCCGGCAATCCTTGGTTCTTAAATACTTCTTTCAAATATAATCGTGCAACATCATGAGCTTTTAATGTCTTTTTGCAAGGGATAAAGATTGCATACTTACTCAGACGGTCCACAATGGTCCAAACCTGATCATTACCTTGCCTGCTCCGTGGAACACTAACAAAGTCCATACTGATATGCTGAAAAGGTTTTTCCGGGATACTTAGTGCCATCAATAATCCTGGAACCTTGGCATGAGAATCTTTGGTTTTCCGACACACAAGACATCTTTCCACAAATGCAACAACATCTTTTCTTATAGTTTTCCAATAGAAATACTTTGAAATCAAATCATGATGCTATTGGTACGTCATGGCATTCTCGTAGAACCGTTTCCCTGAATTGTGGAGTAACACAAAGACAATCTTTGAAAAACAAATATCCTTTGCGTAAATAGAAATTGTCAATAATACGTTGCTGGCTTTTATGCAAATCAATCCAAACACTACCAAATTCATCATCTTGCTCATACATACCCATCATTGCCTCAAATGTGCTTTCCCGCCAAAGGGAAAAATTATTCACCTGAATAATGTCATCTGAATGACGCACGCAACTAAGAGCATCAGCAACTTTATTCTATGGACCTGGCTTATAATGAATAGCATTAGTATCAATCCCAAAACGCTGTAACAACTCTGCCCATTTAACCTGGCGTGGGCTTGCAGAAGCTTGTATCAATAAAAACTGAATGCTTTGCTGGTCTGTTTTAATGTGAAAATCACTACCCATAAGATAATGTTTCCAAATTTTTAAAGCATGCACAATAGCCAATAATTCTTTTTCATAGATAGTATACTTTAATTCCGCAGAATTAAGCTTGCGGTTCTCAAAAGCAATAGGATGCCCATCCTATTCTAATACTGCCCCTATAGAAGAACCACTTGCATCAGTACAGCAAACAAAGTATTGCTTAGAAAAATCTGGCAATTGTAAAACAGGTGTAGTAATAAGGCGTTGCTTCAAAGATTGAAAAGCCTGTGCTTGAGAGCGTTCCCAATGAAAGGGTGTGGCATGCTGTAACAAACTTGTTAAGGGCAAAGCCAACTGAGCAAAATTATGGACAAACCATCGATAATAGCTACAAAGCCCCAAAAAGAAACGTACCTCAGTGACATTTTGTGGAACTGGCCAATTTTGCACCACTTGCACTTTTGCAGGATCATCCTGAATACCTTTTCCAGAAACTACATGCCCTAAATACTCAATTTGAGGTTGGAAGAAAAAACTTTTCTTACGGTTTATTTGAAATTTTTGATCACGCAATATGTTCAACACCTGACGCAAATGATCCATGTGCTCGGTCTCATTTCTGCTATAAACCAAAATATCATCCAAAAAGACCACAACATTGCCCAAAAAGGGTCTCAAAACTCTACTCATCATGCGACAAAAGGTTGCAGGGGCATTAGTTAATCCAATAGGCATAACTAAAAATTCATAATGACCATAAGGTGTGCGAAAAGCTGTTTTATGAATGTCTAGTTCATGCACACGAACCTGATGATAACCAAATTTTAAATCTATCTTACTGAAGATGATGGCGCCCTTCAACTGATCCAGCAAGTCATCCACTCGAGGAATAGGATACTTATTCTTTATTGTGAACTTATTGAGGGCCCTGTAATCAATACACATACGAAAAGAACCATCTTTTTTGTTAACCAAAAGAATTGGTCCTTCATATGGTGAGGTATTTTCTCGGATCAAACCACGATCCAACAAATCTTGAACTTGCTTTTGAACTTCATCAAATCAGCATAACTGGTGACATTCTGTAAGAATGTTTCACTATTGGTTCAGTTCCTTGAACTAACTCAATGCGATGATTTTTCGATCGATCAGGTGGCATCTCTACATCATCATCGTTAAACAATGCCTTATATTTATTAAGAAATTGCAAATGAGCACGGTCCAAATCATTAGTAACAGTGGTAGCTTGCTCATGAGGAAAAATATATATAAGATAAACTCCTATGCACACATCTTTTAAAAGCAGCATGACTAATCATGATAGCAGGATTGGAAGATTTTATACCTTTGAAGGTGACTCCATCGACAGTGACTTCGAGAGTCTTGTAATTTACTATAGGATCAATTTGTCTCCACCATGGAATTCCAAGTACGACGTACACTTTCCTCAAATTTGGAACCACCATAAAATCGCGAGTCGTGACATAATCACCAAGTGCAAGTTTTTGCTGTGGCACTTTTGCTGAACAAGAACCAAATATATTAGTACAAATGCCTGCTACTGTACGATTAGGAAAACGAACAGTAAGCAATCCCAAACGTTGAACAAGTTCTGAAGAAATGAGACCATGCGAGGCGCCATTGTCCAATTGCACGATCACATGAGTTTGACCAATATGTCCATCAAACAACAATAGGTCATGAGAATCTGCGTCCCCTGGGATCTCGGTTGTGCCGGCATTGACCTTTTCCTTATTACCACCTCTCTTGTCATCACGTCCACCATGATCACTACCACGGCTAAGTCTCCCCCGCTTACCAACGCGGCAATCACGAGCATAGTGACCTTGGCGGCCACACTGGTAACACGCATCAGCTTCAAAGGTAGCAGGACATGGCCGTTTGCCCAATCGATCAAATACAGATCTTTTGGGACCATCAGATCTTCTTGGACCATCATGATCACGAACCATGTCTACATTGTTTGCGCGCATTCGAGCAAACAATGAAACGAGCCTTAATCTCCCTTTTTATTAATCCCGCCATTTGACTTAACAAAGTGTTAAATCTATTTGTGAAATCATCCACTGATTCATCAGCACGCTGCTTCATGGTTCGCCGCTGCTCCTGGACAAAGTCCTTATAATTGTCTGGCATAAATTCAAACGTCAAAAGTTTCTTCATTCTAGCCCAAGTATTAATGGGTTTATCTGCTGCATTAGCAGCATCCACCTTCTGCTGCCACCATAATATAGGGTCCCCTTTTAATTGAGCCCGCGCCCAATACGGTTTCTGTTGGTCAGAGTACTCATACTCGGAGAAGAAACTCTCCATCTTAGCGATCCATCAGAGTAAGGATGCACCATCGCGCTTCCCATAGAAGTAATCCAACTCCACCTTTGGATCCTTAGGCTTTTTCTCCTTCAGAGTGCCATCATCATTGTTTTGGTCCAACTTTTGCACCAAAAGATTTTGTAATAACTCATTTTGCTTCACAAGCAAACGAGTCAGACTATCTCGAGATGTTTTCTTCTTAGCTTTTTTCATCATAGTTCTAGAGGATTAAAAGGTTTCACAACTTGCTCTCCTGACTCTCCATTGTCATCCAAATTATTGTCCATAGGAAGAACATCTTTCCCCTCAACAGAATTATCTTCCTCAATCGGAATTCCATCAAAACCTTCTTCCACAATCTTCTCGACAATAGCACGCTTCAGACTTTTCACCTTCTTCGCCATATCTGCTCACCGTCAAGATGAATTCACGTCGGGTTCACCACTTTTACGAATAAGGGCTAAAAGGCAATTCAGAGAAAGATATATTTGGCAAATACAAGCGCTAAAGTGGATTGTTTATTAAATAAAGGAAATACAGAGAACAGGAGTAAAGAAATAGTCCAACCACCCGACCACGGAACTAGCACTTCAAAACAATGAAGTAATCCGCTAGGAGCCTCCAAGACTCCGTCGCTAGTTCCTCCCCTGAACTATGATGCAATCCTTCACAGAGCCAATCTTTTATGAGACAACCAATGATCCACATTATTCCACAACATGTTCTTATAAATCATCAAGGATCTATTCTCGTCCTCTCATCCATTATTGGCTCTGGCTCCTGTAATACACCAGACTTCGATTAGCATCATCTATTCTTTAATCTCCTTCAGTCATAGCTAACCAATAATAGAGTAGCTAATTCTATGGTGCACTTGCACTATGATTGGCATGACAATTAGAATAGCTAATTCTAATGCCGTGGTTGTATAAAAGTCTGGACTTTCTCATAACATTCCAACTTTTAGCATGTATTCGTAACAGCAATCTGCAAATGCAACCTCAAAACTTGAGATGCATTGCTCTCGCAAAAATGATAACTATGCAAAGGTGCCATTTTGTTATAAATTGGGCATGCACATAGAATACACACCGGCATGTGCATGATTCTAATGTCCAAATCAATTGTAAACACAAACACATATCCAAATGCATTCCAATGTAGCTTTAACACTTGGAGAGTTGCACATTCCTTCCATAATAGCAGGCGGCAAATAAAAGTTGCAAGAATAATCACATCGCCTAAACACAGCTAGTACAGACTGCCATAAGGATCTTGCATCATAAATAATATGATGAAACACAAACTCATGATTTGGCAAAGTAAGAAATACAATCATAACAGAAGTTTCATGAAGTAAAAAACAAAAGATGGTGGACACATATCTAAGGGCTGAGCTAATAGCAAAGAGCGGGATAGTTGGGAGGCCAAACAAAATATACAGAAAAAAAAGGATGCACCATCAAGTAAAACCTTACAATATCTTCATCTTCATCCGTGACAAATTTAGGCAACAGCTTCTGACGTAAAATGCGAATCAAGCTCCAGAAATGCGTGGCTCATACAGAGAAAAGTTCACTTGGTATATCTGAGAGATATCACCAACTGCTATTGAAGAAAACTTCTGCAATAGTGTAGCTTCAAAAAAGTCTTGCAGACAAATAAACAGACAATGTCAATGCAAGTTACGTCCCTTGAACAAAAAAACAAAATAGAGTGCGTCTACTCTTTTGAGTACCAAAGTTTTGAACGTCTGATAGCATGTGGGTCGATCTTTGAGTCTACAAGATTGACTCATGAAAGGAACAAAATTGGCTAAAGAAGCCTTCCAGCTAACAATCTTCTCTTTGAAAAAATAAAAAGATAATGGGTGGTACCAAAAACCTCTCCTCTATGAGCCGTCTCTGCAGTGCCTCTCAATGTTAATACCACCAGAATGCATTGGAAAAGACCTTGCCACAACTGCATATGCTGAGCAATCGTGGCAAGCATGCTGAGGATAAGCCAGATCCATGAAAATTTCAAACGGATAAGCCAAAGCCATGAGATTGCAAAACCACAAATCATAGCCCCAAAAAGCAAAAAGCAGGAACTATACCACCAAAAAGCAAAAAGCCCACTTTCCAACTGCGGGAGGTACAAAAGTTATTGACAGATGAAATAGCCTTGAGCTTAACAGAAACATGCACAATAAATAAAATCCAAATATAACGAGCACCTTGGGAGCATAAATCAAACTACAAAGATTACATCCTTTAATTTATAAGAGAATGGTCTCCATGTATATCTATAAGGGAAATGAGGCAGGATTATAAAGGCATAACCAGATGGCCATCCAAATAATGGCTCATCTCGTTTGAAAAAGCTCCATTTGGTTGTATCTTTATTAACAAATTTACGAGCTTGGAGTTTCATAGAGATGCTTTAACCTCATGATTTATAATCTTTGGAGCAATGAATAGGACTTAGACGAGTAGACCTACCTCAGGGAAAAGGTAACCAGCCTCAAGTTTTGTTAAGTTGGAATTCCTCTGAACTTTGGTGGTATACACTGCAAGTAAAGATACCCATTTGGGACTTAGCATGCTGCATTAACGAAAACTTCTTATAGGTGAACATTGTGAAAACAAGGGATGATGCAAAACAAGGTATTAAACTGCTGTCTTTCAAACCGCAGCCATAGATTTGCGAAAAACGACCTTACCAGTTTTCTCCAATGTGGTAGACAACTCTTTGGCCAATCTAGGAAACCGGGGATTGATATGGTGGTGCTCGGGGGAGCGGTTCATGCAAGAAGCATCCAGAGTCAATATTAGTGATTAGTTTTGTCAAGGGTAGTCAAGGTTCTAAGTTATGCTTTTAAATTATGATGTTTAGGCTAAGGTTGATATTACATTTCTTAAAGCAATAAACCATTGGATATCTCATTTAAAATATAAGCATGGCTGATAACGGGTCGCGAACCCGTTAAGCCAAGGGAGATTTCATCTTGTAAAAGGCCGGAACTAATTCGAATCCCTGCTATTAGCGGATATTTGCCTTTTTGGAAGATATTTCTGACTAAACAAAAGGTTTTCCGGAAATAGATTGATCTGCGTCTATAAAATGAGAATTATTAGAGTCTTCGGTTGAGTCTTTAGCAGAGTTTCCTGCTTTGCCCACAGTCCTAGTCGGTTGAATTAGTATTTGAGCTGAATTGCTGGATGTTTGAGAAAGCCAGATAAACGATTTCTCGCTTTCTTGTTGAGCCTGAGCCCGGTTGGGTGGAGAGCATAGCCGTGAAGGCTAGAATTTGTAGCTATTTGTGATTATCTTATTCTCTGATCATTGTTTTGTAGTTCAAAAACTTTGTCTTTGTATCAGGGATGCAACGACAGACTGGAGCTGGAAGTAGAAAAATAAAAAATGTGAAGCCACATGTTTTCTATGGATAGCTTCGAAATGTTTAAAACTCCGATAAACCCCCAAATGGTTACCTCCTGAGATGATAAGTTGAAGAAAGGCTGAATAAAGAATACACAGAGGTATCTGGAAGAAGAGCATGAGAGAATGATCATTATCAAGAATAAAAATAGCAAGAGATAATATAGTTTTCCCCTGCACAGATCCCTTTTGCAGCAAAGGGTGCAATTTTATGAAGTATCTGATTGAGTAATTATCAGCACGACAGAGGCATTGGACATTCCCAAATGGAGCTCCCACTTCTGTGCTTGACCAACAATGCAGAAGGGCAGCTAATATATGTGAAGAAATGAACGCAACTGCAAAACTATGGTAATACCACTGATGGCGGAGGTCTCCAAAGCTGTAATATCTCCCATTGCCTTCTACTCTGCTGGATCTTCAAAGCATTATGTTTGACCTAGAACGCTGCTGCCTAATCCATAAAAATTGACCAAAAATGGGAATATTGTTAAACAGAACACAACGATTGTAGACAAATCCAAAACTGCGCATGACAAGACCACCTGCACATGTATTACAACATTAATTCACTGATCCATTTGAATATATCTATCTAACTATATATAAAATTATGTTTAGCGGAAATATTTTTGGAATTATCTATATTTTCCGGGATGCGTTTCCGGCGAGTGAGATGCGGGAAAAATTGACGCCTGTTATGCGTGGGGGGTGAATTGCACGTGGTTGGGGAAAAGCCATGCTCATGTTAGCCCGGAGGAGAGCGGAGCGGGAAGCAAGAGGTCTCCGGCGGTAAGAAGTAATTTCGCAGGGAAAATTTTTAAGCGGGTTGAATGGATAAGATTTCGTAGGGAAAATTTTTAAGCCGGATGTTTTAAACGTGGTTGAATGGATTTGCAGGCATGGACGGGGCAGAACAGAGTAGGGTTGAGAGTTGTGGCTTGGCAGTCGCTGATGAATCTTTGGGTAATGGTTCGATTTCCTTTCTATGGATTTAAATCGTGAGGAATAGTAATTAGTTTTTTTTTTTTTAAATTAGAACTGATTAGGAGTGATTAAGGGGATAGAATATGCGCCCAGGATATTTTGAAGGCTCTGGCGCTAAAGCTCCTTCGATATTTCCGAGTTGCTCTATAAACGAGGTACTCTTTATTCTTTTCCCCTTGCTGAGTTCGATTTGAAGCTTCAATTTAAAGTTTGTTTGATTCCCCCACTAGCACCGAAAGCAAGCGGTTTTGATTCAAGGTCGATTTTGGCATGCTTCTTGCCGGGGGTGTCACATCCAGCCCTAGCTAACGTTTATGGAGCTTAACATTTTGTAAATGCTCCATCCAGTCCTAAGACGTCTCGGTTCGGTGCTCCAAAGCGCCGTTAGATACTATTGGTTGAATTACTTTGTCACGGTGCAAACCAAGACCCCGCCCTATTCCAATGGTCGAGCAAATCACAAAATGAAATTGGTATGGATTGTCCACAGAAGAATCTTCAATGGGCCTATGTACCATATGGAATTTGTATGTAATTAAAAATTTATCTGAAGACGATGGACTCTGGTGGCAATGCTCTATCAATAGCCCTGTTGGGGTTTACAACAGTGACATGAATTTTTTGTTTGGCGTTGGCCCCAAATCTCCATTCCTTTCCTGGGATTCAATTTGGGTCGGGATTAAGAATACATGAGTGACATGAATTTTTTGTTTGGCGTTGGCCCCAAATCTCCATTCCTTTCCTGAGATTCAATTTGGGTCTGCGGGATTAAGAATACATGGTTATAAGCGCGAGAACCAATTTTTGGAAATCCATGGAAGGCTGTATGAGCGAAGCTGGGCGGAATTTGGAAGGATGTAGCTTAGTTTTCGCCCTTTGATTAAAAGCATCACAGACATTACAAACCTAGGTTCACCAGAAAGTGCAGAAAAAGAGGACTAAGTATCAAAACAAATTTTGAGCACCAACATGGAAGAAGTTAACGTCAATGCTTCTCTTAAAAGCAACAAAATCATAGGTAGTCTATACTCTTCATTACTGGTGTTTGGAAAAGGAAACAAGTTTACCTGGTTTTTATTCTGCAAGGTCGTCTGGAAGAAGTTACGGACATAATTGCAACGGATAAGGAATGTGCTTGCATGATCTTGCAGACCTTACCTTGAGAGAAAATCAGCAGCCAGACTTCGTTGGATAAGGTTAATCTGATCAATGAATTACAAATTCGGACTCGTGAATTCACACCGGCTTGGTAAAGAGAATGGGCCGCCAGGTGAGAAGGATGAATTGGGTAAATTTTCTCTACTATTCTCGAGAGGTAAAAGGTAACTATAGGATTATCTATAAGTACAGAGAGTGATGTAGAGCATTCTTTACTCTGGCGAATCTGAAGCGAAGCAACTTTTGGTAATTAGATTTTGAGATTCCAGGTGCACCGCAGAATGCAGGAGCCAAGGAATGTAGTGGAAAGGGTTGAGCAGAGCCAACAAATCTCCGAGGAGATTTGTAATGTTGTAAATGCCTTGCAAATTCAATCTCTAAAGTTTTTGAAACAGAATGTAGTGCAGATTGAAGATGAAGCAAGAAAGGCTAGTAATACCGGTATGATATTCTACTAGATATATTTAATTTGTCAAATGACAAGTGATTTTTGGCTTTATAGTAAGGAGGTCGTGTTATGGGTTAGATTGACTTGAAAAGGGTTACAGGAGACATAGTAGAAGACGCCAAAGAATGTACACATGATGTTCCTCAAGAAAGATCGATTCTTTGGTGAGACAACAAAGATAGCAGAAATTGTCGTGTGGAGTGGTTCTATAGACGTCTTTGATTTTGCTGAAGAGAATGAAGTGCAGCTTGGAGAAAACATGATCTTACTTTTGAAGGCTAAACAAGAATGGTTGATAATAAGTCTATTGCAGTTAAAAAGTGAGCAGCGAAAGTGCACCAGGGTATTAAAGAGTGGCTAAAATTCGCCAAATGGCTATTTTTTTAGACCTTTAGTCAAAGTTTGTGGCTAAAGTTAATAAAGATCATTTTTTCAAAAAAAAAAAAAATAATTTAGCCATTCCAAAAGGGAAAATTTTTTGGATACCTAGAGTTTAGCCAGGATTGGCTACATCATGGCATACTAAATCGCCTTCTTTGAAGTTGATTAGATGCACCCTGATTAATTCAAATAGCCATATTGAATCCATTCAGGGACCTCTTTAATTTAGGAATCGTCATTAGCTATATCGACCATGCTTTGATGGATATTGAATTTGAATCTATAAGCCGTTTAGGTTAAAGATTATGAAGAATGTTACGTAGTGAGCATTTTATGCTCTAAGTAATAGTGTTTTATTCTTGCAATTGAAGGGCTCTATGCACCAAGTTAGCCATTTAGATGCATTTGACCCCGACATAAATACCTGTGTTCCCTCAAATGGTATTATTTGCTCCTTATGAATTGTACTTTGAATCTTTGTTATTGTCTTGTAATGGAAGCATATTGAATCAATTATCATTCATGTGGAAAGGAATGCTCAGAATTTGAGGTTAAATAATTGCACTTTAGCCACCAACCACGAAAAATTCGCCAATATAAGAATTTCATATCATATAAATTTTACATTTTAGCCAAGTGAGAAGATAATTAAAGGTTTTATTTTATCAAATTTCGCCTAATAAAAATTTATGAACTTTTATTTTCAATAAGTTTAGCCAACCTTAATTTGAATAGAAAAACATTTAGGACCCTTAAAATTTACCCTGAAAGTGCACAGGCAACCTTTTTTAATATCAAAGTGCTTCTTTCAGGATATCCTAGCTTTAGCTATCTGTTGGACTGTTCATTTTGCACAACAAAAGATGGTGCATGTGTGTCAAGTTGTATCGGCGCAGAAAATCAGATCTGCTCAAAAGGGTTGATAAGTCAAGATGTACCGTGCTGCAGCAAAATTTTCCAACCATTAAAAATATCAGACCATGGAACACAAAGGAGCTCAAACATTGGGTTTCCAGAAGAAAAATAGCATCTTCTCAAGGCATTGCAATGCGTTTATATAATTTATCATCACTGGAGGAAATTTTGGACAAATGTTTGGAATCATATTCCAATTGGTATACTAGGATTGAAGTATTTTATTATGTCAGGAAGCTTCTTCGAGAAGGGTCAAGGGGCTTGCAGAGAATCAACAAGTCTTAGCATTTGAATGATCCAAATCAAAGAGTTGCTTACGAGGCTCTGCTAACACTGGCAGAACTTTTTTTGGTTGTTGAGCTCACTCTTGAATCGTCATTACAAACTGTTGTTCCACGTATTTTCCCGTGTTTGAAATGTTCCAGGGATTCTGTTAGGACGTTGAGCAAATCTGTGTTGGCAATTCTAGAAGAGATGTATGGGTTTCAGCCATTGTTACCAGCACTATTACGTTCACTTCATGAGCTGCATCCTCCACGTGCAAAAGTGATAATCTTGGACTTTGCCACAGCTGCATATGTTAAATCATCAACTAAGGGACATTATGCTCTTTCAACCAAGCTTCTTCATCTTTGGTTAGCAAAACTTGCTCCTCTCGAATGGAAAAGATTCAAAATTGAAAGAGGCTGCAATTAAGAGTATTTTGGTTATCTTAACATGCATAGGGCCGTCTCCAGTATTCAATTCACTTCTTGGGTCGTCTTTAGTCGCTTCTTGGGTTGTCTTTAGATGAAAAGCATAACATTCATAAACTCCTACGGTAGGTCTAATTCCAAGGAAAAAATAGAGATATCCAACAGAGTCTGGAAAACATTTTCTTCAACGACTCAAAAAGATCGAATCATTTGCCATTAGATGGTTATGAGATCCTTTCCTTCTTCCACCATCAATCAAGAACTGCAAGTAGGAAAAAGAAGAGGCTAGAAAAGTAGCCAGGTTTCTAGTGCGCATCCCCTCATCACTGTGTTCTATATTTTAGAAGACATTGATTTGCTTAAAAAAAAAAAAAGGGGGAAAAATCGAGAAAGGGCCACATAAATTGACAAAATAGAAATCGAGATTTTTTGGCTCGTAGCTCAAGGAACACAATGCAGGTTTGAAGCCATGGCTGCTATGCTCCTACCATAGTTCTACCAAAATTCCTGAACCAGCCAATTGTTAAACAAAGACGGCAAAGATAATCAAATTTATTAGCGGTAGACCGGTTTAACAAGATTGGGGAGTTTCTTGAGACAAAAATTGTTCCGAGTTATGTGGAATAAGGGCAACTATGGCAATTTTTTCTCACTTGACACTTAAAGATACCTAGGGTGGTTTGTCACTACAAGGAAAGCTATGTTTTGCTTTTTTGCATATCAAATTCGATCAAAATGCCTTGATGCAGAAAAGCTATTATGTGACAAGTTCACAAGTGAAGTTATACCTTCGTGGATGAATGTAGATATTGTAGCTCTTGGCATCGACCTTTGCAAAAGCTTTCAAACATTTTATATCTATGTATTACCTTATATTATTGGATGAAGGCAACAAACACAACCAAAATATTGACCTATTGACCTCAAAGAATGTTGCATCAACTCCAAAGGAAGAGGGTACACTATTTCTTTCCTGTAGTAGCTGATTTTGCTTGATATTGCTCCTTCTAAGTTGTCAGCCTAATTTGCATTTGGATTAGGATCATTTGCTGAGTGCAAAATGGGTATGAAATTCATGCTATACAATCTAACGATTCTATTAGCAAAGAAGTTAGTAAATTTGTAAACATATCGTGATCAGGTAATACTAAAGAATAAAAGCCATTATAATAAGTGCATGGGAAATGCACTTATAGGATTTGACTATGTCAATTCTATAAAAGACTCATGCCATAGTTCCAAGCGTATCTCGCAATGATTGCATCGTTCACCTCATAATGGTTGCATTATTCATGTTTTAGATTGTGCAAACCTCCACAAAAGCACAAATTTTCCTTCATGGCACTGTCATTAATGGATGATAGTCCATGCACATTGCATGATAAAACATGGGGGTAGCAAAATAATGCTTTAATGATATTATTGGTTCAAATCATGTTTCTTTGCTATATATGCAGTCATGTATCATGTAACAGGGGACAAAATAGATGAAAAACTATCAACATACATAATACATGAATAACATGCATTTTGTATCACCATGCTTTCGTAGTTTCTTTCTTGCCCACAGCATATTGTCTAAGTGCAACATATAAGTCTCCCCTAGCACTGTACTTTCATCAAATTAACTTTGCAAAGAGTGCGATTCTTTTTCATTCCGACGCAATGTGCACGATCTTCATAAGCAACCCTCACACAAATATTGGATCTCTCATTAGAGCAAAAAGAGTAGTCGTGAGTTTCTCTTTTACATGAGAGGTTGTTCAATCTGAATGCTCAGCGAGGACTTACGTTCGTAAGTTGAATTTACATATTCCACAAATTCCATTCTCATAGGTCGAATTGAATTGCCTTTCACAAAGGAAACCAACATTAAATCTTTATTTCAAGCTTGAGCACTTGACAAAGTATAATTCCTAAAACTCCCAGGGTTGCACAAGGGGCCGGCTCCGCCGGCGCTAAATTCTTGTATTATGTAAATAAATGTTCTTGTACTTGTTTCCAAAAAGAGTTTGAAGCTCCACAATAAGCTGTTCTTCCTGGATTGTGGAATTATCCCTTTTGAGATCAGGTCTCAAGTAATTCAGCCATCGAAGCCTGCAACTCTTACCACAACGTTGAAGTCCTGAAATCGAAGGGAAGTTGCTATATGCTAAGGACGTGGAGTCCAAAGATGGCTTTTAGTCCAAAGAGGGCCTTTAGTCCAAAAGGGGGCTTATGGTCCAAAGAGGGCTTTGGTCCAAAGATGGACCAAAGGGGCGTGCATGCTATATAGTAGCTCGGGGGAGAGCTCTGGGGCGGCTACGTTCTAGCTGAGAGCTCGTGGTTGGGTGGTGAGATAGCATGCCACGTCAAGTGTCTATTTTAGTGGTATTAGAGCGTTAGGTTTCGATGGGTGTTCCATTAGAGATGGGATTGGTGCTTACACAAGTAACTCCAAGCAAGGCATACTCATGGTTGTTCTGTTGTGGATTTTGTGGATCCCGACTTGTGTTTGGCAACGAGTATGAATTCTAGTATGGCTAAGCTATGCTTTGTAGCTGGGTTCTGGACTTGGCAAGCATAGAGCTATGCATGTAAGATAATGAGGTTTTTGTCTTAAAGTACTTAAAATATGTCCCTTGGTTTATGACCTTGTGGCGATATTCTTAAAAAGGCAATAATCTTAAGGAATGTGTGTGGATGTTAATGGTATAGATAAGTTAGACGACACACTCTAGAACAAGTATATGCCATGAAAATTACCTCATGACATAAAGGAAACAGTTACGCGTTATGAATAAAGGCGAGAAACGATTGTCCACAAAGGGGAGCCTCTATTGGGTTTTTTTTTAAAAGAAAGAACAAAAGAAAACTAGCAAAAAGGCACGCCAGGGGCCGTTGCCGAGTTATGCAATATAATGAAGGCTTTTAAATGATGTTCTTGCATTTTAGGTATCATTAGTTGTTTTATGTCAATGAACTAGTGCCATGTGAGCTTTTGGTGAGTCCGTGCCCAATTTCCTTGGCATTTCTAATTTTGTAGTCCGTTGATATAAAAATTGACAGATCCAACGGTAGAATGTTATGCCTGTTACCTTATCTAAAGATGCCCTGCTTTGTCTAGTTGTTCTCAAATAGCTCAATCATTTGTATGTTCCCTAGGACAAAATTGAAGCAAGTTATTCTCTGTGCTGTTGAAATTCCCAAGTTAGTTCTTTATCTCAATATAATAGGAAAAGAAGCATGGCATAACTTCCTTAATGTACTTTGTGTAGAATGGCAAGGCACATTTTGAGATCGAGGGCAGGGAGATAGATGTCTAACATATAGGAAGAAAAAAAAATGGGACATTTCCCATGCTACTGATAAAGTTTGAAAGTCCATACCTTGATAGTACGAAACCAGCTGGTTTCAGTGTTCCAAGAGTAAATCGTGAACTCGCTCTAGCAAAATTAGTGCCTCTTCCATGTGCCACGTATGACAATCTAATTTATAAAGCAAAGCATCGCTTTATGTACTTGTGTGCTAACAAATGTTGAATGTATGCAAGCCCTAAACATGAAAAAGTTATTGCAGGCCTTTCATAAAGCAGCAGTATAGAAATCATATAGTGTGCAGTATAGAAATCACATAGTGTGCAGTGCAGGCACTTTCCCCCGAGCTTTGAGCAAAAAATAGCAAAAATAAAGTAACATGCTAAGTTGTAATCTACATGTGGTCGAAACTAAACGTGGAAGGAGTCAATTGCGATGTATGTGCTGCCATGTTCTTACTTGTTGAATTCTCTTGTAGATTTAACTAGTGCTTGTAAAATACACTTGCATATGCAAAATGGCCTATGTGCTGGTGCAAGGTATGAGCATGGTGCAAGACATTCTACATCCTTCGTTCTTGCAGGACATGCATTTGCACAAGTATTTGCTCCCAATGTTGTGCACTTAAAACGATATGCAAAGCAAAATTTATCTTGCCCACATGCAAAAGATATCTTGCACTTCAAGCACCTCAAGCATACATTTTTTTTTTTTTTTTTTGTTTCATCTTAAGCTGCGGGAATTTCTAGTGGTCAAGATTTAAAATCCTACCTCCAAGAGGAGAGTACGTAAAATACTACCTATCTACCTTCTCAAAGGACGTTGATAATTTATCAAACAAGTGCAAAACAATGTATATTAAAAAGATATTTAGAAGTCAAAGCTTAAAACTTAGGACAACAGCAACCTATTTGCAAGGGGCAAGTGGTGCCTCACAAATGCCTGGATTTCCTACAAACGAAGATGCAGCAAATTTGGAGGCGGTATTTGTCCTGAGAAGTCATTATATGAAAGGTTAGATCCTTCAGCTCCAAAATTTGAACTGGAATATTGCCTGATAGATGGTTGTGAGCAAGGTCTACACCTTGCAACTTCAAGTGATAGTCCAAGAGAAAGAGGAATTGAACACGGAAAGCATATTTGATCGAGATCCGGACTAATCAAGCTACCGCAATTGCATATACTCAATGGGAAGTGAGGAGAATGAATTGTTTCCAATCTTAATACCTTCAAGGAACCATTGAGATTTGCTATCCCTGCAGGAATTGATCCCATTAATCTGTTTCCTGTAAGATCTGTTTTTGCAGCGTTGGAAAAAAGCTTTTAAATTGAGAAAGGGCAGGAAGTGATCCGTATAGCTATTTATTGGAAATATTTAATGACCCTATTGAATTTTCAAGGATCTGGACTGGTAGAGACCCTGTAAATGCATTATCTGATACATCTACATAATTATCTCCATCTAAAGGAAATGGTATCAAGCTTATGTTGTCTGTGGTGCCCTGTAGTTTGTTGAATTGTAAATCTAGAGTATTCAAAAGTCTTAGGCGACTGAGATCTGGCAGGGTAGAAACAAGGGCATTACGAGACAGATTCAGCTTCTGAAGAACTGTCATGTTGCCAATCCAAGCAGGGATTTGGCCTGTAAGTTTATTACTAGAAAGATCAAGGGAGTTTATGCTGATAGAGGACAGATGTTCAGGAGTAGGAAATTCCTGCAGCTGGTTACCAGTATGTTCATGATGGTTATAATCAAGGTAGAAATTTACCAGCTGAGGATGGAGACTGGAATACTTGAACTGAGGCTGTTTCCAGACAAATCAATGCTTTTCAAATGCTGGAACTTGCCTATGGAATTTGGAGTTGGACCTGTAAGCCTCCATTGTTGCATTTGACTGCTAAGATCAAGCTCTTGAAGAAATTAGAGGTCAACCTGCCTTGCGCTTGAAAACATCCACCTGAGAAAATCCAGCAAAGCTGTTGCCCAAGAGATGAACAATAATAAGCTGACCCCGATTCTCATCTTCCCAACTTACGCATATAACGGAAATGGCTGGATTCTTTGAAGAAAAACGGATTTTTGCTTGCACAAAAGTGTTTAAATAGGCAACTGGAACCCACAAAAAGAAGCATCCTGGCCTGGGAAAGCGTGGACATGAATAGAGGATGCGGATTTACCTGCCGAGAAGATTAATTCGATGCTATTATAAAAGCACCAAGTTGAATAAGAGATGTTGGGATTAAGACAGAGATAAGCCAAAAAAAAATAGCGCTCCAACCAAATGCTCCGCCATGTACCTTCGCCATATACCTTCGCCATGCATCTGAAGGAGAGGAAATAAGAAAGATGTAGACCGGAGCATTGTTAGAGTGGAAAGAGAGGTGCGAGGAAAAGGCAAGAGTCGCATGCAAATTTTCAGTTTTTCTAATTTCGAGGACCGTCCTTCGGTATCTCCGTGTCAAAATTTTGATAAGTTTCTAATTTTCAGAACCGTAGGAGCCGCCCCTTTGATTCACAATCATTGCATAGGATATCCTGACAATTGATGAACGAGGGTGAATGTTATGACGATATAGAGAAAATTTTAGATTGTAAGACAAGCAACAGCTCCCAAAACGCAAGTTGCTTTGCAATATTAGTACCTACTATTCCCCTTGATATTCTTCTAGAAGCTTCTCAGAAGCTAGTAAAGCATCAAGCATGCCAAAATATACCTGGTGCAAACATGTAGAAAGTCATCACATAAAACTAACTGCTTATCTGGTTATAACAGTGTTGAGAGAATCCTTACAGCCATGTCCCCATTTGACTTGCTGCAAATAGGACAGGTATAATGACTATAAGTAAAGGCCTGCACTGCGACAAAGAACATATAAAGTTGAGCGGGAACTTCCGACAAGATTTTAAGGCAAACTCAGATTAAAATAGTGAGTTCCATTTTTGCAATGGGGAACAAATAAAATAGGGGGATCAATATTCTAGTCAATAAGTTCAAATTTCAATTTGTTCATTGGTCTTCTGGCTGTCTCATGTCCTTTTGTGCGAACGTGAAATTTCAAATTGAATGTTTGTATCCAGAGAGTATCTTCTTGATGACTATGGAAGGCATTCAAACATTGTTCTTACTTCATATTTGATAACTATGGAAGGCATACCAAATATTCTTTGTCTAGCTCTCGAGCATTATTTTATCACGTGAAGGAAGAAAATCACAATAAACTAGGGGAACTAGCTACCGATTCGACCTTGTTCCGTGTCTTAACTATGTACCAAAAATGTTCCGCAAAGGCGTACACGAAAAGCATGCAGAATGCATGAAATGAGAGCATGGCAGAGCCTTGACAGGTGTATTTGATGTAAATAAAAACTCATGGCATATAGGACAATTCCATTCAAGCCCCTTCTCCCGGCACTTGTGATTTGCAAGAGACATGGACATACAGGCATTACATGTCATGCAATGAAAGAAATCAATGCCCAATCCCTTTCCCACCCTCAGAGGTTGCAGAACGGACAGTGGTAGATATCCCTGCACAATACCATAGACATCTGAGCAGACAAAAACGCTATCATTTGTTGAGCATGGATATGGTAACTAACGTTTAGCATGCCGGAAGTAGCCAAGCTCAAATGCATAAGAAAAAATGTAAAAGAATAGATACATACCCGGAATGCTTAGTCTATGGTAAGGAAGTTTTTGAACTTTTAGAGCTATTGCGAAAAGATGATGATGTAGGATCAGCCCTTTCATCCGGAGACAAGAAGAACTCTCGGCTCCACCACCATGCCGCGTTAAAAAAAGGTCGGAATAAGGAAGAAACGAAAGCATTATTAGTACGTCCCATTTGCTTGGCCACTGATTCAAAGGTCGGAGCATTCCCGTTGATTAGAAAGAAACAAGAAGCACAAACTTCAGAAAGAACTGGAAAGCTAAAGAAATTTGAGAACGGCCAACGCATTCCCAAACTAGTCTGGAAAAAAATTCAAGTTCTAATGCGAACGACTGTTTTAGGGCTCATTTTGCCAAACGGTAGAGCTAAACCTATCGGCCACTCTTGCATCTATCCACTTTGCCCGGATGATGCTCGATGAACCACGGCTGCAAGTGCGCATAGGCTAGATTAAAGCATGTTTGATGAAGATTCATCAAACGCCAAATGCCCGCATCGGATGCCATCTCCGTGCTAATTTTCCAAATTATCTAATTTTCATGGCCTTAGATTTTGAAAAATAAAGATCTAGCGGTTTTTTATAATGCCATGTCAGACTTTGCTGAGGTGGAGGTCACACGTGGATAGGCTAGAATTGCAAGGAGGGTTGCACGCTAGGTTAGGCTGGCGTGCTAAAAAAGAAAAGAAACTTAAGGGCACGTATTCCTTTTGGTGGCAAAGTATTTCTTTTGATGGCAAAGGGGTAGACTAATTCATAAGGAATAGTCTAGGCCAAAGACGTCTTTACGTGAGTGTTCAAAGCTAACAATTCGGACTTGCCATATCAAAGTTAAAAGATATGACATGAAGATAAAAATTAGAAGATAGGAATAAAGGCACATAACGGATGTCAATGAAGGGGGGCCTTTATTGTACAAAGACAATAATAGCTCGTGTATTGCTTGTGGTGCCTTATATACCAAAGGGGGCCTTCGTGCCTACAAAGACAATAATAGCACGTCTATATTAAGGTCAAGCATGTTGGTTGACGTACAACTCAAAAGCCCATGCTTAAAAGAGGACATGATAGTTGGTACCAATTTTTGGACTATTCTCTCACACCAAAAACCCTCATGTTTTCCCTTGATGCTCCCTTTGTGACATAGAACATATAGATGTCTATTCTCAAGGCAAAGGGGACAGAATAGAAGTAGCAACAGAAAATCATTCTGGCTAAGTAGAAGATTTGAGTTTTGGATTGCCTAAGTTATCTCTTAGATCCACAATATCTTCAAGGTCAGTAGGATTTAGTTGTCTTAGTATTTTATTTTGTCTTGTAATGCAGGGCAGTCTCCATCTGGTGTGCAGTTGTGGTTGGTGATGCTTAGGTTGTCACCAAGGAATGGGTGTTACGAGTTTAATCCTTTAGTTGATTGGGTTACTCGTACCCTTGGGTTAGCCTTGGCTAGCGGGAGTGAGAACCTTTGAAGTTGTTGAAAAAAAAAATTATTCTAAACCCATCCCAATAGTTTAAAACGTTTAGCAATGAAAACTCGTTCTGTGTAGTTGGTGGTTTTGCGTCCTAAGTCTAGTGCATCTCCATTGAATGAGTGTCAAACTGTCTTTTTGCAATATTTTGTCTTCTGCATGGACAAGACTTGCCTAATCACGCTCCTTATCGGAGAATGCATGGCCAACAAGTTGAGATTAGGCGCCCGCTTGATGAGTTACTTCAAGCTGGATTGATCTGCCATAGTTCTTCACCTTTTGGTGCTCCTGTCTATGCCATGGTTAATCCTCATGTTCTGCATTTGACAAAGTTTGATCTACCTTACTTGTTATGTATTGATGCAAGTGGTATGGCTTTGGGCGCAGTTTTGATGCAGGATGGTCATCCTATTGCTTATGAAAGTCGGAAGTTTTCTGACAAGAAAAGTAGATCTAGTATTTATGATAAAGAATTTCTGGCTGTCATTTATGCTTTGAAAGTGTGGCGACACTATCTTTTAGGGTCGACAGTTCATATTTTGACTGACCATCAAAGCATTAGACGCTCGAAAAGGAAAGTGAAATGGGTTGTTTTTATGCAACAATATGATTTCTCCAACGACTATCGTTTTGGTAAAGAGAATGTTGTATCAGACGCTTTAAGCTGACATTTTGTTGTTTGTTCTCTCTCTATTCTATTCTATAGTACAATCCATCCATTGGGAAGAGCCATTGTATGTCACCGACCATGGTTATACGGAGATGTGGTTATTGGTTGGGTATAAGATCGTTAATCTTATACAAAGGTCCAAAGCTATGCATTGTTTGTGACTTTAGACCATTTGTTCTTAGGAAGGTCCATGATATGCGTATTGTTGGGCATTGTGGTATGGGGGGGTGATCTCGGCAAAGATTAACCCATATTTTGTGTGGTTTGGATTGTAGATAGATGTCTTCCTTCCTATTAGTCATTGTATGACTTGCCAATGGATAAAGAAAGCGAGCAAGAAGCCTCTTGGTGTTCGTTTATCCTTACGTATTCAGGAAGCGAAGTGGACGCCGATTACTATAGCTGTTATTGTCGGTTTTTCCACAAGTTCTCGCAAGAATATTGGCAATTGGATGGTTGTTTGGACAATTTGAATAAGTTGACAGCTTATACTGCAGCTATGCTCTTTATCAAGAAGACACTAAACACTATCTATCTATCTTTATCAAGAAGATGTTTAGTGTGACGCTCCTTGCGCTATATACGGCAGTCCGCCGTATACATCGAAGGACCTTCCCCATCCAACGGCACCCGTCGTATGGGCCCTCTGTCTAACTCACGTCTGGGATCCAGACTATCGAGTAGAGGACACAGAGGTGTCATTCCGTCCCGTCCTCTAGGGGTCCCTATGTCAGCGGAAGCAACATATAAACATAAGCACTAGCAATAACATAGCAACAATAGACTACCTCGAAGGGTAGTGGCGACACACGTCCATACCCGACTGCAACTCCCCAAAACAAGAGCCAAGCCGACACTTGCAACTCTTGAGAGTCAGGGCGACACCATTGACCCAGGAAATGTCGGACCCATACCCGGCCCCCGCGAAGTGACCGACTATGAGGCTAGCCCGCTATGGGACCCCAGTAGCCGCGCTCAGCAGGGTCCTCCCTCCACTTTGCCACTGACCCCGTTGTGTGGTGCTCAGTCACTCCATAGCCTCCGTAGCCAGGTGGGCTCTATGCACAGGCCGCAATAATAATGGGAACTAGTGGGTCTAAACTAGGAGCATCATCTACTAATGGCTACTAGGTCTCTACCCCCCTTCCCAATACACAAGAGGTGCAACATGAGATCAACCAACATCATATCAACATAATCTTGATAATAAAAGAGAATAACAACTAATCCTAATCACATACATCTAACTTATAGTTAGGGTTCATTGATTAGGGTTCATGTTCAAGACAATAGGTTCTAGAATAGCTCTACTGCAATGCTGGAATCTATTCGAAATACCTGCCCCGGACGCGCTGCCGCTAATTCCCTGGTTCTCCATCTCTGACAACTGCTGCTGCAACCCAAGCTGTCGAAGACGGTCTTCGAGTCGGAGCTCTGATCACGAACTGGTGGGTCTGAGGTTGGTGGAGCCAAAAGTGGCTAGGGTTTAGGGTTTAGCCTTTTATATGTTAGGGTTTACATGAGTGCCACTTGGCTCCTATAGGTGCGTCTATGTGGCGGTATGCCTATAAGGTGAGGCCATGTGGAAATGGCTTCTTACCTTAGGTTGGCTAAGTTATAGATAACTTAGTCATTACCCCCACATTGGTTGTATACATGTCTAGGGATGTAGAAATGTATGGTGACGTGTCCGTAAAATATACGTACTTATGCCGTATATTTTAGGGGAACGTCACATTCTCCCCCCCTTGGGTTAATGCTGTCCTCAGCATTACATAAGGTGAACCTGCATCACATATCACAACACATATGCACCATAACACTTCAATATTATTATAGTTATGAACTACTAATGCCAATTACATCAATATAATTGTGAAGCTATAATCTCATTCCGAGAAAATTATATAGCTCCAACAATTTATTTATTTAGACTTATTTATTATAATAGATTATAACATTCATAGAGTTCAATAACTTAATGTTATAACTCCTGTTTTTGTCATGATGCGCTCCCTCTTGATAATCCCCTCTTCTCTATTGGCCTGCAAGAGCGCATCACGTTAGTTTAATTAGTAATTTGTGGTTTTATAAGGGTCCACCCCCTTTTATTTTTAATTTAACCTACATGAATGCAACATTTCCCCGGCATAGGGGGAGGATGCTTCCCCCATAGTGGCCGTGGAGATGTATCCTATCATGCCTAAGATGCATGCATGTCTGATGCCTACATCATGGCGTAGGGAACGTTAAAGGTGATCCCATCATCGCCCATGATCTCATGCTTAACTTACATGCGTCTTGGCTACGCAAAGGTGATTGCGTGGACTCTTTGACCCGTCAAGGTCGAGTCGCTACTTAATGCCTGCGCTCACCTTGCCGAATCATTGCTGACGATGTCCGTGGCGAGCTGGCCTTTGCATCGCTCCATAAACTGTGGGTACTGCTTCTCAAGATCAGATTTAAGTACCCATGTCGCGTCTTCCACTGGCAAGTTTGTCCACTTGACCAAATATTGGAGGAACTGAGATCTCCTTGTTTTCTTATATGCCTTGTCAAGAAGAGCTTCTGGGACGATCTCAAGTTGTTCTTCGGTCATTTCCAACAAGGTTGGAGTCTCCAATATCTCCTCCGGATTAGGAGTATGCTTTTTCAAAAGGCTTACATGGAAGACTTTATGAACCTTCAAGTGGGTGGGGAGATCTAATTTATAGGATTTGTTACCTATTCTCTGAACAATTTTGAATGGTCCCGCCCACCTTGGAGCAAGCTTCTTGCAATTGCCGATTCTGAGCTTTGCTTGTTTAACTTTTATCTTAAGCCAAACATTATCCCCTACTTGGAATTCTCTTTCGGTTCTATGCTTATCGGCTATGCTCTTTTGTCGACTTCTTGCTGCCAATAAATAGCCTCTGACTTCGTCGACTAATTAATCAGTCAACATTTGTTGAGAAACTTCAACCTTGGACACTGGGTTATGCCACGTGTCTGGTGTTAAACATTGATAGCCATAATTTATCATGAAGGGGGACATTTGCGAGGATTCCTGCTTGGTACTGTTATATGCAAACTCTACCAAGTAAATATAGTCACCCCATTTGGACTGTTTATTCCATACATAGTTCCTCAACATGTCTTCTAATATTCGATTGGTCCATTCCGTTTGCCCATCGGTTTGGGGATGATATGCTGTACTCATGGACAACTTTGTCTGGATCGTGTTGAAGAAATCCTTCCAGAAGGCACTTATGAACTTAGGATCTCTATCAGAGATGATTTCCCTTGGCATACCATGCAATCTAAATATTTCCTTTGCAAAAAGCAAGGCGGTATCCAAAGCTGTATCGGTGGTTCGACACGGCAAAAAGTGAGCCATCTTTGATAGCTTGTCGACCACGACCATTAAGGCATCATGGCCTCTTGGTGTTCTTGGGAGTCCGGTTATAAAATCCATGCTCACAACCTCCCATTTAGCATTTGGCACTGCCAAGGGTTCTAAGGTTCCTGGAATTCGGAGTTGCTCCGCTTTTGTTTGCTGGCACAATTGACACTGCCGAATATAGTTGGCGATGTCCCTTTTCATGCCTGGCCAGAAGTAACTACTTCTTATCTTGAAGTAAGTTTTCATGAACCCCGCGTGGCCGGCTATTGGGCTATTATGAGTATCATGAAGAATTAACTTCCTTACTCCCGATGCCTCTGGGACGCAAAGTTTGTCCTTGTGGTATAAAAGATTACCTTCCTTTTTATATCTTTTATAAGCTTCTCTTTCTTTGTCTGTCCTTGCTTCTTTGCAAAGACTAGCCCATATTTCCTTGAATTCCTTGCTTAAAGGCAAGACTTCTTCAATCTTTTTCCCGAATTCACTAGACAAGGTGGAGATGGCATTGCAATACACTCGAGTTTCTACTGGTCGGCGAGAGAGTGCATCGGCAACCACATTTAATTTGCCTGGCTTATAGACTATCTCGAAGTCATATTCTTCGAGGAATTCCATCCAGCGTCTTTGCCTCAAGTTGAGGAGTGGTTGTGTAAAAATGTATTGGAGGCTCTGGTGATCAGTATCTAACTGAAATTTCCTACCAAGCAAATAATGCCTCCAAATGTGAAGAGCCCTCACAACAGCTAGAAGTTCTTGATCATGGGTTGGATAGCGCTGTTCAGCGTCATTCATCTTCTTAGAATCGTAGGCTACCACTCTTCCTTCTTGCATGAGGACTCCACCAGTTGCTAGCTTACTTGCATCAGTTGCTACTAGCTTGTTCTTGTTTGGATCTGGTAGGGTGAGCACTGGTGCTGTTGTTAAGGCTTCTTTGAGCTTTTCGAATGAAGCTTGAACATTCTCTAGCCAATGTGCCCCCCAATCTTTTATCTTTTGACAAAGGGGATGCCCACTTAGCGAAGTCCTTTACAAATTTACGGTAGTAACCTGCTAAGCCAAGAAAACTTTTTACTTCGGAGACGTTCTTTGGTGCTGGCCAATCCACTATGGCTTCTATTTTTACTGGGTCCGTTGAGATTCCCTCTGCTGTGACCACATTCCCCAAGTATTCCACTCTACTTGTTGCAAAGTGACATTTGGAAAGTTTAGCGTACAAACGATGTCGTCTTAGCTTTTCTAATACCCTCCTCAAATGTACGACATGTTCTTCCATAGACTTGCTATAAATTAGAATGTCATCGAAAAATATGATGACAAATTCATCTAGAAAGTCCCTGAAGATGTCATTCATCAGGCGCATAAACGTTGCTGGAGCATTTGATAGACCAAAAGGCATGACTGTGAACTCATAATGCCCGTACCGCGTTCTGAAGGCAGTCTTATGGATATCCTCCTCCTTGATTCTTATTTGGTGATAACCAGACCTTAAATCAATTTTTGAAAAGAGCTTTGCTCCTTGGAGCTGGTCCATTAGATCATCCGCTCTTGGCAATGCATATTTGTTCTTTATCGTTTGCTTGTTGAGCTGACGATAATCAATGCACATCCGTAGACTTCCGTCTTTCTTCTTGACGAAGAGGATGGGTGCACCAAACGGTGATACACTTGGCCTAATGAACCCAATCTCTAATAATTCTTGCGATTTGCTTCTTGAGCTCGCCTAGCTCAGTGTGCTCATCCTATATGGGGCTTTGCTAATTGGTTTTGCATCTGGTGCAAGAGTGATTTCACATTCGACACCTCTGTAAGGCGGTAATTCTCGGATTTCATCCGGAAATAGGTCATGAAATTCTTTAATTAACTTGCCAATTGCCCTAGGTAATTGTTTCAAATTTTCATCCTCCTTCTTATTCTTTTCGTTTGGGTCTATGGCTTCTAGCCTAAGGATATAATCAACCTCATCCTTGGAGATGCATTTACGCAATTGCTTTAATGACATGCATTGCATTATTGAGGCAATTTTCTTATCTTTGACCACAAAACGTTTGCCATTAGGTGCCATGATTGATATCTCGTGTTTATCACAATCGATCATTGCTTTAGCTGGCTTTAAGAATTCCATGCCGACTATAAGATCATACTTTCCAATATCCATGACTTCAGCCCCCATGTTCAAATTTTCCCCGCTCAATGCTATATCAAAGTTCACTCTCTTTCCTTTTGTATGGCGTATTGCTCCATTTGCCATGCTCACTGGTCTGGGCTTTGACTTGAGGATCTTTGTTTTGAGTAGCCGCCATTCTAGGGAGATGGGTTGTGGGAGCTTCGTGGTCTATTAGCACTTTCGATATGGTTTATCATCTATAATGCCCTCTGCTGAAATGACGATGACCGACTCTCCACATTTTCGGTTTCTATGGCTGCACAAATTCTACACTCACCTTGATGAAATCTTGGGCCTCCTCCTCGCCGACGCCAATGTCCGCTGGGGAATCCCATCCTTCCAGATCTGCCATAGCTGCTTGCATGACAAAAGGGCACTCGTGAGTGCGATGTCCTGGTTGAAAACACCTGAAGCACAACTTCTTCTTTATACATTCGTCCCTTTTTTCCTTAGGTATGCTGTTCAAAAATTGCTTCACAGACTTTCCCGCCGAGGGACCTGCTGTATAAGGTTCCTTAAAGGGTGTCTTTTTGTCATTTTTACCCTGGTACTGTTGTGCTCTTCCCTGTGTAGGGGTTGGCGCTTTTTGGTTGAAGCTACCTGTTGATTTCCCCTTGTCGTAATACGACTGTCTCTGCGCTGGGTTTTGCGGTGTCTCCTCCAGACTCAAAGCCTTATCTTCTGCTTCCCCTACTGTCCTGGGGTTTATTGCACGGACTAATCTTTTGATGTTGCTATTAAGCCCCTCTATATAACCATCAACTGCCTGCCTTTCTGTTATCCTGGGAACATTTAACCTTAGCCTCATAAACTCCTCTGTGTATTTGGCTACAGACAGATTCCCTTGGTCCAGGCGGTAGAACTGCTGTATCTGACGGCTAGTATGTGAGCGTGGCACGTAATGCTTACGGAAAGCCTTGCTGAAGGTTTTGAATCGACAATTGTTTCTCCTTAGCCTATTTGACTTTGCATACCCCTTCCACCATATGCGCGCTGGTCCTATCAAGTTGGCAGTTGCTACCTTGCCAATATCTTTGTCCTTCATGCCATATGAATTCCCGAATTCTTCCATCTCATCTAGCCAGGCTTCAGCTTCCATTCCTGATCTGTCTTTCCCTGAAAACTGTCCCAGCTTGCGTGTTTTCTAGACATTGCTCATTGCTATTTTCTTTTGATAATCCTCTGCTCTGCGGTGCTTGTGCCTGCTATGTGAACTGTCTGAACTGCTGTCAGAGTCACTATCTGAGCTATCGTCCGAGCTGTCATCTGAGCTTGAACTCGAAGAATTTTGGTATCTTCTGGTCCTTCTCTTTCTCTTGTTGTGTCCGGATGACTGTGGGGCAGGTTGTGGTTCTAGCTGATTGTTGAGTTGATGTTCCTCTTCCTGAAGAGGTGGTTGTTGTGGCCCATACTCCTCCCCTCGAATGAGTGGGGTGACAATCGATACCAAGTCGCGCATCTGCCTGCCCATTTCTACCAGGCGCCTGTTTATCTCTGCTGGTGTCATCTCGACCTCCTGTGCTTCTCGGCTGAATAAGTTTCTTGGTGCCCAATTCGAGGCTTGGCCTTGACTTCCTTGATTCTGTGGAGTGGTTGTGAAGTTCCTGGCTGCAAACATTAATCAAGTATGTCTGTTATGTACTATGGTTACTAGGATGTTATTGCTATGGTATTTATCTTACTCGATGAAGAACTTATAGCAAAACACTTATATTCACAACAAGAAAATTACATATTTGATCTCAAAATTTGAGCTCAAGAATACTATTTTAAGATATATCTAAATTCTGAGGTCTTGGGCTCTAGTGGTGACGCCGACGTTTGGGTTTGAAGTGCTCCTTAATGTCTTTGAGTTTGAGGCCATGGCCGACGTTTCGTAGCATGTTTCATGTCGAGTGTCCTTCAAGTGCTGGAGCTACCTTTTCTCGGGGCAAGTCATGTGTCCGTGCGGCCATTACTGCTAAGGGTCCATCTCGAAGATATCCCCGAGCAAAATCAAGGTAATGCAAGGCCACCGATCTCCTAATTAGAATTATATGATCAACATTGTCGCGAAGTTTAGAATGAGTCGCAAAGCCGGAGAGTGCTGATAGCAAGTAAACTGCCTCTTCTCCTCTGTGGCTAAACTGTTTATGAAAAACTACTATTTGACCTTTAGTCAGCGAAGGGAGGTAGTAGCGTAAAGCTTTTCCCGTCGGCCACGCGGATCGAACCCTTTTCTCATGGTCGCCGACCAGATTTCTATTGCCATCAAGTCATCATGATCCTTCTTCATCGATATGGCACTATCAAGGTTAATGTGACTGCCCCTCAGAGTTTGGCCCCATGATGACGTGGCTTGCTTGGGTTTGGCTGTACTCCCACTCTTAAACAATCTTGCTTGAATTGCCTGGAACTCATCTTCATCTGGAAGATCCTGGTGCTGCATCCGATGCTTGATAAAATCATACGCTTGTATGTCGGTGATGTTCTGTGTGGTATAGATCTCCTTTTCAGCTATCTCTCTTGGAAGCTCCTGCTCAGAATAATCAATGAAGTCATCATTATAAGCATCCGTGATGATAGCCAGGAGTTCATCCAAGCGGAGACCTTGATCAATGCAGTACGGTAGGTGTAAGATATCATCTGCAAAAAGGTACTCCTCCCCTTCGATAATAATTGGTGTAAGAGATGTAATTCCAACTGGGGGAGCTGTTGCCTTTCTTGGGAGGTCTTCTATGGTCTCGATGTACTTCTCCAACTGTTTGGCTAATCTGGGTTCATTTTCGAAGTCATAGACTTCTTCCTCATAATCCTCTTCTTCCTGCTGATGTTCCGCCGATGGCCCCTCGAGAAGGTTCGACTTGATGTCCAGTTCTTCTAAATATGGCCTATCTGCCCTCATATTCAATGGTGCGAGATCAAGGGGTCGCACTGACGGTTCCCCTGTCCTGTTTATTGCCTGATAATGCAAAAAGGTTGCTAAGGCTGCTTGTGTTGATAAATATTTGCTCCCTTGAACCTTGCATGTCATGTATGCGGGCATTCTTTCAGTCCTTTTTCTAATTGTTTTCCCTGTTATATGGCTCAGTGCTGCCATGATAGCTTTAAGAGAGATCCACGTTCCGATTTGTCCTTGGAGTCTTACTTCTTGGCTCTGGAGCTCTTGATTGTATCGAGCAAGAATATCTTGATAATAAGGCGTTCTGGACATTGACTCACCCAAATCAAAGGTATGCTGAAATACTTGAAATACCTCGTCCATTGGTGCTTCCCTGATATGCTCCGAGTTGCAGTACCATTGAACAAATTCTCTAGGTGCCATGGAACTATGCAAGGTGCAAGTAATAGGTGTGTAATAGGATGAGGAGTATGAAAAATCGCCTAAGTGAGCTCCTTGTGGCTTCAAGTAGGAGGTGAAGGATATATATACTTAAAAGGGCATTTAGGGTTTCATTCTAAACCCTAATTTTCTAATGTTTATGTTTGGGTATGTTGAGTGGCTCTTGGGGGCTTAGAATTCAAATAATCCCTTAGTGCCCGTTAATATGACAAGTTGGTCTAGGCAAGGAAAAAAATTAGAATAAAAAATAAAAAAAATCATGGCAAGTTGGTGTAGACGTGAAGTATTTTTGCATAAGGGCTCAGCACAAGTGGCTTGGCACAAGGTGCCATGAAAGGAGGCCGTTCGGTCCTATATAGAATGTAATATAATATAGTGTAATGAAGTGGAAGGGAATAAAAAAAATAATAAAAAAAATAAAGGGTTGAATAAAACGTGAGTCATAGTAAAGAAGGCATTAATTCCCTATAGAAATTGATGTCAAAAAGGAACGAAAAGGTTCTGTTATATTATATGCAAGAAAAAGGGCATTGCCCTGCTAAAGGGTATGGCGAATTTGAAAAGACGGTTTAGGGCATGGTCGAGCAGAAACGAAGGATAAGGTTTAGGGTAGCAGAATAAAGGAGAAGGTTTAGGGTAGGAAAAAAATGAAGGAGAAAGTGGTGGATTCGGCTGCTCCTGGCGACACACCCCGTGCCTGGAGCTCAGGCGAGTGTTTGGCAGAGGGTTTGGGCGCAGCATGCGTCGCCTCTGCTGTCATTTTGTTGAATCCCCTTCTATTTTGGCGAATCTCGCTCTCTGTTGCAGATCCTTGCCGAATCTTCTTCATTTTTGCAGATGGTTGCTTTCTTTTCTTGAAGACATGGCTCATTTAGCTGGAGGCGACTGATCCCGCGCCTGGGATGTCTTCAAAGATTTTGGATGAGGCCAGGGCGCGGCATGGGTCGCCCTGAGCCTAAGTCCAACGAATGCCCCTTTTTTTTCTCCCTATTTTGTCATCTGGAATGCTGTCTTGCTTCAAGTTTTTTTCTCATCTCGACCTGTCTGCTAAATATCTTCCAGCTTTCTTTTATAGTTTCGGCCAGGCCTGATTTGCTTGTCACATATCTTCCACTTTTTATAGCTTCGGCCTGGTAAGGATTTGCTTGGCACAGATCTTCCAACCTTTTATAGCTTCGGCCTGGTAAGGATCTGCTTGCCACAGATTTGAAGCTGCCATGACAGTTTCGAATAGGTTTATTTAAGTACCGGCTGTTAATGAGTATCCATTTTGCTGTAAGATTAATTACAGAATAACTATGTAACAGGCTATATGCGCACTGTTAGCCATATCAGAAAGTATATCTGATTCAGAGAAGGTATATCTGATTACTATAGCATAGAAAGTATATGTATTCACAGTGTCAGAGGTTAGCTATATCAGAGGTCTGGCATTATATGTCTTTGATATACCTATAATTGAGATATACTTGTTACATTCGAGGGCTAGCTTTTATTAATTTCTATTCATATCAAATACTGGAGTACTGGTTTAGACAATTTTCCTTAATTAATACTTAATGTGTTGAACTTTTCTATTTTATGTTCACAACGATTCAATATTTATCTAGCATTACTCATAGCTGCCTGAATACCAAGTTAGAATACTACTCTATAAGCGCTATAAAATTTAATATTCCATAATAACTTTGTAGAAGCACTATAGCTTTACAATTTTATGGAAACAAGGAGACTTTATAGATTCCTAAGCAAAGTTTAATAAATAGTCTAAACATATAGAATGAATATCTTTGAACATACACATTTACTACTAATTATGACAAGATTTCGTGATTCTCTCACTCTTCAAAAATAACCCAATATCTTTTCCCTCCGTATTCGTTTCGCCAAATTCATGTCTTTCGGCATAACAGTGACTCGTTTTGCGTGAATAGCGCAGAGATTTGACTCCTCAAACAACTGACACAACTCCGCCTCAGCTGCTTCTTGGCAAACCCTGAGCAACATAGGGGTAACCCTATACTGGGTCGTAAATTCCTGCATAACTTCACGCACTAGCCTCTCGAAGGGGGCTCTTCGAATCAAGAGATTTACGCATTGTTGAAAATGCCTAATTTCTCTTAGGGCCCTCGGAGTACCGAGTTTGGCCCATGCTTTGCCTTGGGTTTCTTCTCCTCCTCGGTCGAGGTGGGGGTCTTCTAACATCCGTTCGAGGTCTTCCTCCTTTTACAAATCTGGGAATCTTCAGTGTGCTATACCAATGATTATAGGCAACCCATTGTTCCATATATGCACGGTAATCTTGCAACTTCCTCCGGTATTCCCGATCTTTCTGGAGACTTAATGGTCTCTCCCCTGCTCTGCACTTCTTATCTGATTTCCCATGGGTAGGCCATTTTGGGATACGGTGGTGGCGGTGCTATCGCTTGCTCGGGAGATTTTGCTCGTTTGCTCCCTCGATGTCCTTGATCACGAATTACTAGACTCGAGGTTACCATACCTATCAAAGCGTTTAGATCATCTCTCCCGCAATTGACTCCTCTTGTTCTTAGGAGTCCTCTGTAGCCACGTGTGTTACTTTTTCGCTTACCGGGCGTACTTCCCTCCTTTTTTCGCGATTCTGAGTCCTCTCCCTGCTGCGATTCTTCTTGTTCTTGTGATTCTGACTGATGTTCTTCTGACGACGACTCCGCATAATCTACTAATACCACCGTCTCGTCTTCCTGTGAACTCCGTTCGTCGGATGATTCTTCGCCCTTGCTTCTTGGATGTTTCTCAGGGTAAATCTGCTTGCCTATGCTTACGTGTCGAACACCTTCACGAGCTTGGTATTTCCTGGCGGTGGATTTCGTACGTGCCATATGAAACTGCTCTGGAGTTGGACGGAAATTCTTAGAGATCTCCTTTTTGGAGAGAAGGTAACTCAGAAGGAATTTAAGGAACAGATCAAGGCAAAATTTATTGTGGCCAAATTAGGGTATATATGGGGGTATTTACGGTTATTTATTCCTACCACCTTTATTTACATTGACCCTATAATTTTAGAACCCTAAAATTCTCTAATGGTCCCTAGGTTATTTATTGTGGATTTACACCACATTCCACCGGGAAGTCTATTTTGGCCAATTCTATTTTTTTTTTCATCAAGCTCTAGAATTCATGGATTCTATTACTATTATTTTCTAAGTTAGACTTTATTTTAAGGATGATCTTATCCATGAAAATTTTTTCCCACTCGAGGTTCAATATTGGGATTCACACCCCAATTTTTACTAGGCCAGTTAGTTTTCTATCATAAGGTGATGGCCAGTGCTTGATCTTGGTCAACCAAGATCATTGCTCTGATACCATTGTGACGCTCCTTGCGCTATATACGGCAGTCCGCCGTATACATCGAAGGACCTTCCCCATCCAACGGCACCCGTCGTATGGGCCCTCTGTCTAACTCACGTCTGGGATCCAGACTATCGAGTAGAGGACACAGAGGTGTCATTCCGTCCCGTCCTCTAGGGGTCCCTATGTCAGCGGAAGCAACATATAAACATAAGCACTAGCAATAACATAGCAACAATAGACTACCTCGAAGGGTAGTGATAATCCATCTAACCATATCATCAAATACAACAATACAATGAATGCATCAAATACATCAAATAGAGGCTCCTACCCGTGGCCTCGGACTCAAGGGGAGTCGATCGGACTACTGGGGCCTCCGGATAGAACAGCACCGAAGTTATGGCAATGACTTGGGCTGGCAATAGACAATGGCTAGGGTTGACCACTCCATCGCCCCCCCTGTGCATACTTTTTGATAGGCTAAATCGCTCTCGATGTGATTGTAACATGCCGGAGACGTAATCCCATGGTAACCCAACGAGACTACTAGGGTTGCATCTCCCCGGCCCTGATGAGGTAGGAAGGGTTGCATCTCCCCCCCTCCCAGTGTGCGGTGGCTCCATGGGCGGCTAGAGGATCGTGGCGACACACGCCCATACCCGGACGCAACTTCCCAAAACAAGAGCCAAGCCGACACTTGCAACTCTTGAGAGTCGAGGCGACACCATTGACCTGTGAAGTGTGTCGGACCCATACCCGCCCCATAAAGTGACCGACTATGAGTCTAGCCCGCTATGGGACCCCGATGGCGCTTCAGCCAGGTCCTCCCTCCACTTTGCCCTTGACCCATGGTTGTGTGGTGCTCGGTCCACCCCTAGCCTCCGTGGAGGTGGGCTCTATGCACAGCCGCATAATAATGGGAACTAATGGATCTAAACTAGGAGCATCATCTACTAGTGGCTACTAGGTCTCTACCCCCCTTCCCAATACACAAGAGGCGCAAACACGAGATCAACCAACATCATATCAACATAATCTTAATAATAAATGAGAATAACAACTAATCCTAGTCACATACATCTAACTTATAGTTAGGGTTCATTGATTAGGGTTCATGTTCAAGACAATAGGTTCTAGAATAGCTCTACTGCAATCTTTGGAATCTATTGAAATACCGCCCCGACAGCTGCGCTAATTCCCTGGTTCTCCATCTTTGACAACTGCTGCTGCAACCCAAGCTGTCGAAGACGGTCTTCGAGTCGGAGCTCTGATCACGAACTGGTGGGTCTGAGGTTGGTGGAGCCAAAAGTGGCTAGGGTTTAGGGTTTAGCCTTTTATATGTTAGGGTTTACATGAGTGTCACTTGGCTCCTATAGGTGCGTCTATGTGGCGGTATGCCTATAAGGTGAGGCCATGTGGAAATGGCTTCTTACCTTAGGTTGGCTAAGTTATAGATAACTTAGTCATTACTCCCACATTGGTTGTATACATGTCTAGGGATGTAGAAATGTATGGTGACGTGTCCGTAAAATATACGTACTTATGCCGTATATTTTAGGGGAACGTCACATTTAGGCTACATAAGTTGCCTAAAATACAAAGTATACCAGTAAATTCTGTAAGGCATTACTTATGCAGTTGAGAACTGAGTTAAGGTTCTTTATTACATAAACTGATGGACAACCTGAGGTGGTGAACAAGGTTATTTGTTCCATCGTAAGAGGGTTTGTCAAGGAACATCAAGGTCATTCGAAAGAGTATTTGCCTATAACTGAATTTGTATACAATAATGCCTATCAGTCTACCATAAAGATGACACATGTTCAGACCATCTATGGTTAGCCTGTGCGGAACACACTTTTTGGAGTGTGTAAGGAACACACTTTTAGTTATTGAGCATAAGGATCTCATGGACTTGCTTCAAGCTCATATTCGAGATGCTTAGGATTATTTTGCCAAGAAATCATCTAAGTAGTAGCTGCCAATGCTTTTAAAGAAAGGATATTGGATATGGTGAGGATCCATAAAGGACACTTTAAGAAAGGTGCGCGCAAGAAAGGTCTTAAGTGTCAACCCCATTTCCATGGACCATTTCAACTTATAAGTGGTCCAAGAGAGTGCATATCAATTATGATTGCCTTAATGTTAGAAAATGTATGATATAGTGAATGTATGATTCCTAAAAGCTTATCAAGGTAAAGACTTACTCCAATTGAGAGGTTAAGTGAGCCAGAATTGATTGGTATTTCCAAAGTTCTAGAATCAAGAAACAATTTTGGAAGACAAAATCCACTAGTGGTTCAAGACAATATTTCGTTAAGTTCGCTCACAAACCTTTGGAGGATGCTTCATGGGTGCGTGGCAATGTTTTAGAAGCTTATTCGGATATTCTTAAGGAATATAAAGATCGGAAAGCAAAGGAAGCCGAGAGACAAGAGGAAGTCCAAGCACAGGCTTCCACTAGCCGGCCTAAGCGAGGGCCAAGGAAGGATTATGCTCGGATGGCTAAAGGTATTTAGACACCCTTTTGCAGCAGAGGACTGCTGCCATGTCAAGAGGGGGGGAATGCTATATGCTAAGGACGTGGAGTCCAAAGATGGCTTTTAGTCCAAAGAGGGCCTTTAGTCCAAAAGGGGGCTTATGGTCCAAAGAGGGCTTTGGTCCAAAGATGGACCAAAGGGGCGTGCATGCTATATAGTAGCTCGGGGGAGAGCTCTGGGGCGGCTGCGTTCTAGCTGAGAGCTCGTGGTTGGGTGGTGAGATAGCATGCCACGTCAAGTGTCTGTTTTAGAAGTTGAGAGAAGGAGAAGGAAAAAGAGAAGAACGTGTAAACAAGCAAGAACAAACAAAACATGCATCCGGCTTATGAGATGCACACACAATATTGCTCTAAAAAGACAATCTAAGTTTGGCCGTTGCTATAAACAGACAATCTGAATGCATCTAGTCCGAGATGCACAGACAACATCAATACTGCTCTAAATGGAGAGTTTGAGCTTGGATTGTTTAGCTTGGAATTAGAACAAGATAATCCAAATTCAAAACTCCAGCCTATTATCTTGAAGTTCAATAATCCAAATACAAGTGAGATTACAATACTAGCTTCAGTAGGAACCAAACTCCAACAGGATTGATAAACCAGATAAACCATAAATAAGGATGATGTCGTGAATAACCCAGGGATCCTGGGTAACTATCCTCATCAAATGCCTTTCCAAAAAGGCAGTGCAGATGCCGGATTAGGTATTATAAAGAATCTTTCAGAAGCGAGAAAGGATACCGAATCACTACCAAAAGAAAATGTATGATGAAAATGCCTTTGAAAAAGCAGTTATGGATTGGGCGCCCTGCCCTTCAAACAACACAATCGGATGGCCCAAAATAAAAGTTGTGAAACACAACAAAATAAACAAGGCCGCGCACAAACTATCATTTTATTTCGGCTTTAGTACTATATATAGATGTAGCAGTGTGGAAGCTATAAAACGAGGAAGGCATATGCATGATCAACTCAATTTCTCGGTGCTGAAGACAACAACTGCATATGGCAAAGCCAGGCAAATCTAAATGCCGGATATGGTGGCCCAAATCCTTCGCTGCAATTGGAGCTTAATATATCGCTTCGTTTCTGTAATTTACATGATAGCTGGAACCTATAAAATCATATACTAGTTATGAAACAGACTTCATTAATCTAGTTATGGGCTTGAACAAGATGGCATCTGCATCAGTATTGGTGAATGGCCAGCCCTCTGGCCTCTTTGACCTCAGAAAAGGAATTAGACAGGGCTGCCCACTTGCTCCGTACCTATTCCTGATCATGGCAAACCTTTTAACTCGAATGGTGAAGGAATTGGAAGCAAGAGGCATGGTAAATGGTTTAACTCTTCCAGGTTCAGACCGAAGGCTGTCAATAATGCAATATGCGGATGATACTTTCCTTTTCTTAAGATATGATGATAAGAGTTTTGAAGCCTTTCAGGAGGCACTGGGTTCCTTTTTTTCTATAGCTGGAATAGAAATAAACCCAGCCAAATGTGCTGCTATATGGCCATTTGACGGGGTCGTTGATGCAAGGGTAAAGGCATGGAACTTTCATACAGTCGCTGCCTCAGACACGGTGAAACTTTTGGGTATGCCTCTTAATCTGGCAGAAAATCTAAAAGGTCTGTGGTCTCCAATTGTAGAAAAGATTCGAAAAAAGGTCAATTTGTGGTCCTGCAAAGCTCTCTCAACTATGGGACGTGTGACAGTAGCAAATGCAATCCTCAACGCCACTCACATCTACTATTCGTCGGCAATTGTGGCGCAAAAATATGTATATGATCAAATTCTGGTAATTATCCGCAAGTTCATATGGGGAAAAAAAGCAAAGGTAGCATGGGTAAATGTGTCGTGGATAGGAAGGACGGGGGCTAGGTTGTAAGGACCCAATGGTTCGTGCAAGAGCTCTAGCGGCTAAATTTGTTTGGCGGGCTATTCGTAATGACGGATCACCAAAGAATTGATCTAGTGAGATTTTGGCTCCAACAAGGCAAGATAAGGGGTAAACCCTCCATCTCCAGGGATGAGACTGGGTCTCTCTTCTATAAGTTCAAATTGGGGTCGGGCACATCACCGGTCATGAGAAAAATTTTGGGAGCTTGGCAAGAAGTGCAAGATTTGTTTCAAGTGGATGATGCTCCAAGGGAAGCCGGATGTCTCGCTTTTTATTTTGAAATGTACAATTTGGGAGAAGGACCAGCTTTTTCGCTAATCGGGTCCACCCTCGTATCTTTGTTAAGTGGCGTATGGCAGGAGTAACTAAGGTAGGGCACTTATGGGAAAGTGACAGATGGATTTCATGGACCAGACTGAGAGCCCTCATACCTGCTATAGGGGTAGGGGATAGAAAGGTGTTTAAAAAGATAATGAGGAATGTTAACATGCTCTCAGGGAATGCAGGGCCGGAGGAAAGATGGATATGTGGGGATGAAGATGGTTATAAGGTCAGGAAAATATACGGCTTGCTAATGCCACCACCTCCACTGAAGGCTGCTGGCATATTGGGTTTGGATCAAGTAGACACAAAAGAATTATTAACCGTGTCCTGGACTTCTCTATGCTCGAGGAACAGGATGGTTTATGCAACATGACTTGGTTACTGAATAGGGATATAGTGCATCATGATCTTTGTCCATTGGGCTGTGGGGCCTCTGAGACATTGGATCATCTCTTCTTCTGCCCAGAAATAAACGACTTCTGGAAATGGGTCAGTCCAATTATCGGATTGGATATATACCAATTATCATGGCCAGAAATACTAGTCAGTCTAGGGGAAGATATAATCCAACTCTCACTCACCAACATATCTCTCTGGTGTGTATGGAAACACCGATGTGGAGTAGCTCTTGGTGGCTTAGTTACATCAACAGACCGAATAAAAAATCAGTTTAGCCAAGAGGTGGCCCTCATGGCCCTGGCCCATCATCGTAAATTTGGACGTAACTACAATAGAGAACTGGACAGGATAGGAAGTTTGACAGGGTTCTACTCCTTTTTTAGATGCCATTGGGATTCTCAAGATGGATAAGTGGTACCATCTATCAGCAGACATAGAGTTATCTTGAGTCCAAATTAATTTGTAAGGGGGCATCCTTCAATCCATCTCTCTTGGAAAATGGCTAAAAGAACTGGATAGTATCCCCTCTGGGAGAAGAAGGGAATTCCCCTATAGTAACCCAGGGGTGGAGAAGACTGGAACTAAAACCATGGAGTACAAGACTTGGACTCCAGGGATAACCCTGCTTAGAGATAATTCTTCCTATCTCTCCCTAAAGGGGACATCCATTGTATAACTGATTATAATAAATATAATACATATCCTTACCCTCAAAAAAAAAAAAAAAAAAAAAAAAAATTCATATACTCTTGTGCATTTGTAGATGCTTAAATACTAGGGTAAATGGACCTGTATAGATGCGTTCGAATGAGATAGATGAGTAAAATTCTGTTTTTAAGGGTAAGAAAACTTTTGATAATATAGAGCATTTATGTCCTTTTTCCAAATATCCTTGCTTGATTTTGCAAAAAGAGCTGCAAATATGACCGAAATTTTGCTAACTATGTTTTCTTGCAGTTGATGCATATTGGGATAATAAAGATTATTCGGCACGCTATCTTGACCTAAGGGCTATCCAAAATGCAGGCCCTCTTGAAAGTTTCAAGAAGCAAATGTTTAAAATAGCATGTATTTGCGGGATTTCTGCAGGTACTTTAGGATAGTGTTGCTGCTTGCTTGGTTGCTCTGTTTGTCAAATATCTGGCAGGAGCTGTGGTTGTCATGAGTGATCCTTAACCACTTGTCCTCACAAGTTAACCAGATCCAGCCGCTCCCCACCGTCCGATCGGAATAAGATTATAATGCATAACTCTTGGAAAATTCTTCCCTTATATTCAGGTAATTACTGTCGTAATCCTTGGAATTTTTGAATATTTGAAAACTTATGGCGATAATCATGCTATGTTCTTGTCTTGCCATGGCTCTCTTCTTGTTTTGCAACGTTTCTCTTTCTATTCTGTGATGTTTCTATGGCTCTAGTTTGGAATCTGTGATGTTTCTATGGCTCTTATTTGGATGGAATCTGGTTTGGCTCTGGTTTGATGTTTTATGCCCTATTTTGCGATGTGTATCAACCGATACATGCTTCTACAAAATCATCTTTCACAAATCAGCAGAGATCTGCATATGATCCTCAAGCCCATTTCTAAAAGCATGAGATATGAAAAATTGGGCAATTAACCCATTCATTTACGCCATGAACTGTAAGAACCAGGCTTGAAATATGGGGAATACAGGTACGTTCCACTCTATAGAAATATTTTCTAATCGAATTGGATGGCTGAACACCCAGATGCACCAAGTTTGAGTTGAATTTCGTAAGCAAAAGATCTATATCGACCCAATTATCCCTTAAAAAATTGGGGCCAAACAGGCGATCTCCTGTGCTGAAATTGGAGAATATTGGGGCATCATATGCAGATTCCCCTTTTGGGCAGTAGATCGACCAATTTGGCCTAAAAAATGCCTTCTTCTGCATGAATTAGATCCGATCTACTACTGATCTATCAAAATCAGACAAATCTTTATGGCCGCGCTCTATTTTAAATTAAAAAATGATGTTTTTTGTCAAAAATTTCTTCACGTCATCTATACAACTTGAACTGAGTAGCTTCAAAGAATTCCATGATAGATATGGACGTCGGATTGGACTTTTATATCCAGACATCTAATTCCACGATTCAGCTTCTCATATGAAATCTTTTGGCAACGAGCAAAGGATCTGGAGAAGCCCTGTATACCTTAGTCGCCATACAAGACTATCTTAGTAGCCCTGTATACCTTAGTCTGGAGAAGGGAACATAGCTAAGTCATTATACATAACGTAGGTATGGAACCATTTCCACATGGCTCCATCCTATTGACTACCCGCCACATGGACGCACTCTATTGGAGCCACATGGCATGACATGGCAACCCATATAAATAACAATACAAGGACAAGATAACATAAGCAATATACCATAAATACGGGCTCTACCCCGGGCTCAGACTGTAGGAGGTCGACTGGCAGTCAAAGCCTCCGGATAACAACAGACAGAGATATAACATGGAGTTGACTGGCATAGAACAATGGCTAGGGTAGTCCATTCCATCCGCCCCTACTGTGCACACTTTGCAGATAGGCTGAAACATGCTATGGCGTGATTGTAGCCTTCCGGAGATACAATCTCATGGAATCACCCTATGAGACTACTCTAGGTTACATCTCCCCGGTCCGATGAGCCAGGTTAGGGAGGCGTCCCCTCTGCGGGCACAATGGATCTCTGGGTGGTGTGCTAGAGGATACGTGTCACATCAGCAACCCCTGCATCCGTGTCCGACTTAAACCCCCCAAACTCCATGGGCCATCTCGACGCATCCATCGAGCCCAAGACGTCCCTATAGGCACATATCCTGCGATCTAGAGGGTGTCAGACCCATACCTGGCCCCAATGCGAGGACCGACTATAAGCCTAGCATACTCTAGGAGCCCCAGTAGCCACACTAAGCAAGGCTCCACCCCCGCTTTACCATAGTACCCATTATCTGATGCTCAATCACATCATAGCCTCCACAGGCAAGTGGGTCCTTGACAGGCCGCATATACTGGGTTTTAAGGGTTCTAACTAGAGACATATCTAGTACTAGGAAGCTTTCAAGTCTCTACCCTTACCTCCAAACACACAGTAGGAACAGAAAGAGAATGGATAATCATAAATAAAACATCCATCATCATCTTAGTAGCACATAAAAGAGAATTTATCCATCCATCTAGTCATACAAGGGTTAGCTGAAGTACAAACTATCTAGAGACTAATCGGTCTCTTGGTTAGAGCCATTATCATGGAAGGCTTCCATTCTTCAAGTCTGGGTGCAGCAGCAAGTAGCTCCTCCCTTATCCAACTTTTCCCAAATCCATTTGGGGCATAATTGGGGGTAGGGACCCAATTTGCACCCTAATTTTAGTAAGTTTCTGCTGGCCAATCGATTTGGGCCAGGTGGCTCTCCCTAATTAGCTGATATTTACTAATTAATACATTAATTAATCTAATTAGGTTATTTAACTTACTAACAATTTAGCATTGGGATTAGTTAAGCAAGCGAACATTTAAGTTATAGAAGATAAAATTGCTTCATGAGGTACACAGAATTACATAAGTGATCAGTGATCAAAGTTCTTTTAGGACCGGAGTCCGTTGACAATAGACAATGCAGATGATTAACACAAAATTATAGGGAAAAAAATACACATGTAAAACACAATGAAACAACAAGAAGCGGCCCCATACAGAGGCCTAGAATCTTCTGCAAATACTACAGTACGCACTACTGGCCTGAAGAATTACAGTACATCATTACTTGTAAAATAATTAAAATATTGTGGTTGAAGGGATCACCCCCTTAAAGAAAAAAAAATAAGAATGAAGCAAATCCTATCATGCCTAACGCTTTTGTTTCGTCTCGGCGTAAGGAATGGCAATGTTCCCATTATAGCCGTAGGCGAACACGTCCTATCATGAATGCCTATATGCCCAACCCCTTATATGATCCCTGCCGGGTCGACCACTCACATGACCCCTACGGGATCCAGAATGCGTTGCTTACCATTAGAGTTGGAGTCAATCGCATCATGAATGGTTCGGTCCTGGCATTGTCGCATAAAGTCTGGGTAAGCATTGCCCAAATCTGCTTTAAGAACTTATGTTGCATCTTCCGTTGGTAAGTGTTTCCACTTAACCAAATACTGCAATATTTGGGTCCTGCGGGTCTTCTTATATGCACGATCGAGGAGAGCCTCAAGGACAATCTCCAACTGATCTTCCGTCATCTCCAGAAGTGTTGGTGTATCAAGGATCTCTTCCGGATCGAATGTATGCTTCTTGAGAAGGCTCACATGAAAGACTTTATGGACCTTCAAATGTGCGGGTAGATTCAACCGATAGGCTTGGGAACCTATCCTCTCAGTTATCCCAAAGGATCCCGCCCATTTAGGTGCCAACATTCTACAGTTGCCAATTTTGAGCTTGGCCTGCTTGACCTTAATCTTTAGCCATATGGATTCACCATCGTGAAATTCTCATGGTGTCCGATGCCTATCGCAAGGCTCTTTTGCCGGGTTCTGATAGCTAACAAATACCCTCAAACTTCTTCGACTAAGGCCTGCATATCTGTTAGCCGAGAAGCTTCCACCTTCGAACCCGGACTATGCCACTGTCTGAAGTAAAGCATTGATAACCATAGTTTATTATAAAAGGAGACATCCTTGAGGACTCCTATTTAATACTGTTATAAACAAACTCCACCAAATGGATATAATCCGCCCATTGTGATTGCTTATTTCAGACATAGTTACATAGCATACCTTCTATTATGCGATTGGTACGCTCAGTTTGGCCATCTGTCTGCGGATGGCAAGCCGTGCTCATGGCAAACTTAGTTTGAATAGTGCTAAGGAAATCCTTCCAAAATGCACTAACAAACTTAGGATCCCGGTCCGATATAATAGTATGCGGCATGCCATGGAGGCGGAATATCTTCCTCGTGAACAACAAGGCGGTGTCTAATGCGGTGTCCATGGTGCAACATGGCAAGAAATGCACCATTTTGGAAAGTTTGTCGACCACAACCATTAGGGCATCAAAGCCCCCCACGATAAAATACATGGTAATGACTTTCCACTTTGCATTAGGAACGTCCAAAGGTTGCAATTCGTCTGGGATCCGTAATTGTTTCGCCTTTGTTTGTTGACATATCTGACATTGCTTAATGTATCGGGCAATGTGCTTCTTCATCTTTGGCCAAAAATAGCTGGAGCGGATCTTAAAATATGTCTTTATAAATCCTAAGTGACCTATTAGGGCGCCTAGGGCGGCAGCGGCGGTCACCCGTTGCACTGCAGCTCTCTCTGGTGGAGATGTGTTGCGGGAAGAGCAGCTAAGCTGCTGCCTTTTGCTTGAATCCATGGCTGCAAGACCATCGATGAATCTCCTTCATGTTTCCATTCAATCTGGTATAGCAAGGGTTCGATTTTGGAGTATGGCCTCTAGTTACAATGTCTCTCTCTTACTGTAGCATATTAAGACTGGAGGCATTCTGCCTCCTATTGGACTCCAGATGACAGAGTTAGATCTCAACAACAACACGTTCACAAGCTTCATTCCATCAATGACAGGAAGCTAGATTACTGCAGTATCTAGACCTGTCATCAAATAAGCTGTGAGGGAGCTTACCGTGCAACTTCGGTTCTCTAGTTTCTATTCAGTAATGGCGATGGCGATGGCAAACTCCAGGTTAATATTATGATCTCAGTTTTTCTTCTGGAAGCGGCGAATGTATAACAAGACCAAGGAGACAAGCCGGCCGAATGCGTAAGAAGTGCAACCTGTAAATGTTGTATGTTCACGCTGACATCTTGCTTGCAATAGGAACGAACCTATTCAGGTTTATTTGAAGCATTTGGATCCAAAAATTGTGCCTTACATTTTGAAAAAATTTCTTACATATTAAAACAGGTTTTTCCATATATAGTCTACAAATATGATGTTGCTAGTTTCTGCAGCAAGGTCTTTGTGCAATAGAATGCTTGGTCAGTGCTGGCTGCCTTAGTTACTGCTATAATTAGGTTCAATAGAAAATGATGATATTGTTCCTTTAGCTTATGTGCAAAGTGCAGTATGTTGTAGATCATCTAATAGGTTACCCTATTAGCTAATTAGCTTCTAGATGATGGCTGCCCGCTCGCATGTTTGTGGAGTGTATGTAGCATCTATCTGCTGGTTCTTATGATTCTGCTGATTGTTTAGAAGTTTTGTGCTAAGGTTTAATTCCTTGCTATAACCATGAGCAATATAATGCTAGTCTATACTGATATAACAGAATTTAAAAACTCATTGTAGAGCCTTGAGGCTTTAAATGCTGCAACTAATATGGTAGTGCTTTCTCATTATCAGTATACGTGTATGGCTGGCTAAATTTAGAGCAGGACATGCTTGCATGCTCATGCAAAGTACAGATTTTAGCTGCATGCCCACAAGACATTTAAATAATTACATGATGCATCATGTCTTTTTGGCGCTCTGTATCATTTTTCTTTTTTTAGAAGACCCTCCTCTCCCCTTTATCTATTTAGATTTGGATTTGGTGTAAAAATTGAGATGCACAAAGAGGATTTGCAGAGATATTTTGAGCATAGTGAAACTATGTTTTTCAAGAATCACTTTGTCTCCAGCTCCGGTAAGGGGCTTAGTGGTCTTCTAACCGCATTACCTGGAAGTTTTTGCAGAGCTTATAGATGAGATGGATGCCTACAACTTATAGATTAGATGAACGCCTACAACTACAGCTACAACCTACAAGGAAATGTTTGAAAGCAGGATTTTGGCAGCAAAAGATCATTTCGTAGCTTCTTGGACTTGTGTAGAAGATTGGTCAAATATAGAAACACGAAGGCCAATACGAGAAGGGTACATAAGGAAAAAGGAATAGCAAAAGATAATGATTTAGTTGTTACTCCCATAAATAGAGGGGGCCATAATACTGCACGGTATATAGGAAGGAAAAACAGGGGGGAAGTGGCATCAAGAAAAATTCGAAATTCAGAATGTTTAGAAAAGAATGAGTGGCAGCGGGAAAAAATCCAGAATCCACAGAAGGAAAAAAGGATAAGTGGCTCCAAAATGATGGAAGAAGAATCTGATAATATTAACATGCATTAATGAGCCCATTACTATTAAGGTTTTTCCTCGAAAACCCTTCGGGGCGGTGTTTTTTAATCCTGATAGTAATCGGCTTCACTAATGTAGTCCAGATCAATGCGACTTTGTTGCCGCTGGGCACCACTATTGGGCACCAAGATAGTGACCTCCGATTGATCAGCAGGATAGAGCGGGTAACGATAGAGCGGGTGCTCTATTTCCACATTCGAGTTTTGGTGCACCACAAACTGAGGATTCATAATTTGACCCATTATTAAAGGTGGGATAGTAGAATCCACAATGTGTACAGCTCAAAGCTGGTAATGGCAAAGCACACTCGCATGGCTATGAAGCCAGATATAAGCGGGGTGCGGGTATCAATAGAAAATAAGATAAGCCCTCCTAAAGGGCTACAATGAACCAACATGATGTGCTAGTAGCATCCTCCTGAGGGAGCTCACCCATGCTACATCAGTCCATGGGCCTCAGGGCACTAGGGACAATAATTCTATTCTATTCTATTCTATTCTAAATCCCACATGCCCCGCTATATGACTGTTATATGTATCATGGAGAATAAGCTTGCGAAGTCCTGATGTCCCGGGAACACATAACTTATTCTTACAATAAAGAAGGTTACCTTCCTTCTTATAATGGCAAAAAGCTTCTCTTTCCCTATCTGTTCTGGCTTCCTGAGATAGACTTTGCCATATCTCTTGAAATTCAGGATCTGTAGGAAGAGTCTGCTCTATATACTTACCAAACTCACTGGTGAGAGTGGAAATTGCATTATGATGCGTTTGAGTGATCAATGGATGCCTGGAAAGAGCGTCGGCAACAACATTGTGTTTGCCTGGCTTATACACAACTTGAAAATCATACTCCTCTAGGAATTCCATCAATCATCGCTGCCTAAAATTGAGGTGGGGTTGCGTGAAGATATACTGGAAACTTTGATGATCTGTATCTAACTAGAATCGTCTTCCAAGCAAGTAATATCTTCATATACGCAAGGCACACATAACCGCAAATAATTCCTGGTCATGCGTGGGGTATCGCCATTCCGCATCATTCATCTTCCTAGAATCATATGCGATTACCCTACCTTCTTTCATTAATATTAATAGTCTGCCTATAGCGATCTTACTGGTGTCTGTGGCAAACCACTTATCCTTCTGAGAATCTGGTAAAGTAAGAACTGGAGCAGTTGTCAAGGCATCCTTCAATCACTGAAATCCAGCCTGGACATTCTCTTTCCAATGTGTCATCCAATCCTTAACATTCTCATGTTTTGTAAGGTCTATAAGAGGCGCTGCCAGCTTGGCAAAGTCCTTAACAAATTTTCAGTGATAGCCTGCCAAACTTAGAAAAATGTGGACCTCTGACACATTCGTTGGCACAATCCAATCTTTTACTACCTCAATCTTAGCTGGATCCGTTGATATTCCCTCAGCAGAAACAATGTGTCCCAAATACTTTACCTTGGAGGTTGTGAACCTGCATTTGGAAAATTTAGCATAAAGTTGATGGCGTCTCAATTTCTGCAGGGCCAACTAAAGATGGCACTCATGGTCTTCTAAAGTTTTGCTATAAATTAGGATATCATCGAAGAAAATAATGACAAAATCATTGAGATATTCACGGAAGACATCATTCATTAATCTCACGAAGGTAGCAGGGGCATTAGTTAGCCCAAAAGGCATAATGGTACATTCATAGTGTCCATAATGTGTCCGAAATGCAGACTTATGGATGTCATCCTCTTTGATTCTTATCTGGTGATAACTTGAACGAAGATCAATCTTCGTAAAATACTTGGCCCCTTGCAATTGATCCATCAGGTCATCAATGCACGGTAGAGCATACCGATTCTTAATTGTGTGCTTATTCAATTGCTGTAATCAATGCACATATGCAAGGTACCATCCTTTTTCTTCACTAAACAAAATAGGGGCGCCAAAAGGTGATACGCTTGGCCGAATGAATCCTAACTTAAGAAGCTCTTGCACTCATGTGATATCAAGCCTTACTGGTAGGCTTAGTACCAGGTTCCAGTGTAATTTCACATTCAATACCTCTAAAAGGTGGTAACTTTTGAATCTCATCTGCAAAAAGGTCACGAAACTCATGAAGTGCGGCGGCAATTGGTTTGAGCAAGTTCTCCATGACTTCTTTCTGTTCGGACTTGGTCTCTATTGATGCAAGTCTAACAACGCAAGCAACTTGATACCTATTGATGGCTTTATCCAACTGATGCAATGAAATACTCTGCATAATTGGAATAACTGGTTTACCTGCTATAGTTACACGAGCTCCATTAGCTGCATTAAAGGTAACTTCTCTATTCTCACAATCAATATTTATTTTTGCAGCAGCCAAGAACTTCATTCCCACAATGAGATCATATCGGTCGATGTTCATAATCTCGACTCCTAGAACAACAGGTTCTCCTGGCAACTGGATGTTCAAATTAATGTGTTGGCCTTGAGTATGACGCACGGCCCCACTAGCCATCATAACTGGACATGGCTTTGATTTCAAAGGAGTAAGCTGTAAGACCTCTGCCATTCTAGATGAAGCAAAATTATGCGTGCTACCCATATCCATAAGGATGACAAAAGGTTTACTGGCTACTTGGCCAACCATTATATTGACTGTAGGTTGACTATCTGCTTGATGTGTTTCAATAGTGGCATAAATGTGGGACTCACCTTGAACATAGTCTGGAGCTTCGTCGTCAGCAACGGCTGAAGGATCAAATGAGGGCAGCATATGATCCCAATCCACTTCTGCAAGGGCAGCTTGAGCAGCCTAGGTAACATATGGGCATTCCTGCATACGATGTCCCGGTCGAAAACACCGATAACAGGCTTTGTCTTTTCGTAACTGCTCACGAGCTTCTTTTGGCATTACTTGCAAAATCTCTCGCATGGCTCCTATGGTATTAGCAGATTTATCTAGATATTGAAAGAAACTTTCTTGTCCTGCTTCTAATAACCAACCAATTGAGGAAGTCCTCAGCTAGGAGAGCATGCCCGATAAGGTGTATAGTTCCTGTTTAGACCAAAGGTGGAGGAACGTTGCGGCTGGTATTTGAGACTATCCTCACTGGCACTGTTTTTGGATCTATGGCTCGCACCATTTTCTTAAGTGTGGAGGATAACCCCTCAATATAACCTTCCACTGCCCTACGTTCATTAATTCCTGAGACATATAGCCTTAAGCGCATGAACTCATCCGTGTATGCTTGGACTGTCAGGTTTTTTTGTTCCAGGCGATAGAAAGTTTGAATCTGTTGGCAACAATGAGCTCTGAGGACATGCCTCGTGTTAGTCCATGAGAATGTGCATATCCTTTCCACCAAATATGGGATGACCCTATGAGGTTAGTGGTAGCAACCTTGTCGATCTCTTTTTCCATCATCCTATAAGATTTGCCGAATTCATGCATCTCATCCAACCAGGATTCAGCATCCACACCCGGCTTGGTCTTATCCGAGAATTGGGCTAACTTACGGTTCTTCCAAATGCTTGTGATAGCAGAGCCCACTGTCTTTTGATAGTCCTTCTTCTTCCTGGGCTTAGCATGATCTCCACGAGGACTCGGGAGGACTCATGAATGAATCGGCGATTTCGAACTTGTGTGGGATGATGGAGCTGCTCTGTGTGAGCGCTTTGAGGTGTGTGGATGTGGCTGAAGCGGATCTCTTGGTGCGGTGGTGGTGGTGGCTGGTGATTAGCTACAGCAGGAAAGGACCATACTCCTGTAGTATTGCTAGTGGATTGTTTTGAAGTACGTAGGCTTGGAGCTCAGTAAGCTGGCGCTTCATAAGTATGAGCTCTTGCTCTAGAGTTAAGCGACCTGGTTGCACGGGGGTCACCCATGGAGAGGGACGTGCACCATTTAAAATATAAATAAAGAGTAGAGATAAGCAAGATGTACAACCATTGACTTATAACTTGCGTGCAAGGCATTTATTAGAGAGAGAGGATAAGACATACAATATCAAAAAGTTATATTAAAGGATGGCATATAAATGCCAAATTCCTTGATACATACTTCTTAATGGCCTAAGGCCATACGTCTATAACAATGAATACATTTACGAACTAGGTCCTTCCATGGGAGTAGGAGGCGGCGGCGGCTGATGGTATCGAAGTAAAGTGACACCGAGGCTAATAGTAAGAGCAGCAGTGGAGGCAATCTCTGGGGGAAACGCCATGGCCAATGGAGTGGCTACAAGGAGTTTCATGCTCATCCATGGTGCAATATCTTGCCCTAGGGCGGCCAAAGCAAGATCCCGACGCACGAGCACATATGCGAGCATGCGAGGTTGGAGCTTTTTATTCCCGGCTAAGGTGGATAGAGCATGGAGTACCCACCATGATGCTTCTGCCTCTAGAGCCAGATCCCAATCAATAAAAAGGACCTGCTCTTGCTTAAAAGCTGAAAGGAAGAAGCGATGGTGTGATTTCCCAAGGCACGAACCTCAGGAATAACAGAGATGGCTACCTCCTTATCGAGGTCCATGGTCACCTCATCTTCCTTAGCTTCTTGCTTCTCTTCCCTCAAATGATCTTTATTGTCACAAAGACCTTCCCCTTCCTCATCTGACTCTGAGGGGATATCCACCAAATTAATATTTAGGACGCGAGGTCCCATAGCAACAAAAGCTGTCAGGTGGTTGTGACGGGGCCTCTTGCAACATAAGAAGTCGCAGGCGCAAGAGGGCATCACCTGGCTCGATAGTCTCCTGATGAAACTAAAGCAATTGTGGTATCTCAGAGGGGAGCTCGCAGTTAAGAGGAGCTCGACCTTTTTTGGGTCCCCAGCGAGCTGCTCACAAAGCTCGTCAAAGATTTAGTGGATGTTGAGGTTGGAGTAGCTAACGAAATCCCGAGTACGGGCCATGGTCATTTGCACATGAGAAGGTACTGAAGGAGGGCGCTGGAATGGCGGCAGCGGCCAAGGTCACGGCTACGGCAAAGCAAGGTTCTCTCCGGTGGCTATAGCGGGCGGACGAGGCAGTGGGCAGAAGAGAAGTGAAAATAAAAAAAATAACCATCACTTTTCAAATTTTAAATTTCAACCTGGTGGCATACAGTGGATGAAAGCCTCCGGCATGCAAATGTGCATGGGTATACATATTTCATTTACATATTATGTGAGAAATTCCAATTGCTTTGAGGGTATAATTTTACATGATTTCTTATGACGCGTTATTCATTCTAGAGTGTTGAGGAACTGTTGAAGGAAATCGTACCAGTGCTTCCGGACTCTATGCTTGATGCCCATGTTCCAAAGAGCTCCGGGGAAGGGTTGTTTCAAAATTTATAACTTCTTTGTATTTTTCAAAAATACAAAGAAAATGTCCTAGAAAGCACCCACTAAGCACCATGTGTCACTGACATAAAAAGTGTCCCCCACCTCTATGCTTTCACCCCTATCTATCTATCTATCTATCTATCTATCTATCTATCTATCTATCAAACAAACAAACAAACAAACAAAAAAATCTATTCTAGCCTCGCCACTAAATCCATTCTTATGCGCCATTTAACTTACCAATTTCATAGTATACATTTAGCATGGCTGCTGCTCGAATCGAAAACCACTTGTATTTGAGGATCATCACCAAAAGATGACATGATAACAACAAGAATATTTTTTTGTTGAAGGATGTCATCAAAGAGTCAAAAGGTATGTTTATATTAGTGGTATACAAAAAAGCATGTCACGGCATCTAGTGCTAGCGAGGTGCTTTTTGCACTTCATCAGTTTTCTTCATGCCCGTCACCTATTTTTTCAAGGCCTTTCGCAGTTGTTGATCACAATTTCCTTCCCAGCATCCGGAATGGTTGATCAGCAAGCCATCTCATCAATCTGAAATCCTCAAGACATCTCATCATGTGTGACGGCCCCAGCTCATATACGATGCCCTGATCGTATACAAACTGGAGATCATCCCTCAAATCAGCATCTGCTCGCTGACATGAGGCCGTCCACCTAACATCGGGCCCTTGATGGTGGCCAAGAACCCGACGGGAAAGAGTGGACGTGTCATTCATCCGTCTCCTCGGGATCGACCTAGGCTGAGCGTAAACAAAACATGAGCACATGACATCAATCAACAATAACATACCCACCTCAAAGGGTGGTCCACCATATCCACGATGGCTGCAACAACACATCGGTACATCAACATAACATGGGGGAAAACCTACCTGTTCCGGACTCATGGGGAAAGGCCCGGCGGGGGTCTCCGGATAGCAATGCGGGCGGGGAATTCATGGCAAATGGATTTGGCATAAAAGGAACAGTGGTTGGGTAGTCCCTCCATCCGCCCCTCTTTTGTGCATACTTTGCGGATAGGTAGAAAAGTATTGGAGGGCACCGTATACACCCGGTGAATAGCCGGAGGGGCTCACGCTCTGCGGGTTGCATCTCCCCAGCCCGATGAGGCGGGGAGGGGATCCTCCCCTCCGGAAGGTTCATGCCAATCACGAGGCAAGCTAGAGAGCCTTTGCTTCGTATTCGACTTCAACTCAGCTGGAAGGTGGCGCATCACCCCGCGAGTGTCGAGCCCACCTGCCCTCCGCGGTGCGGGGGTATTAGGCCTAACTCACGGCGTTCCCCGGCGTCGTTACGTGCCGTTGCGGCGGGATCAACAAGTGATTGGACAAGCCCTCCCTTGTCGGCCGGTCTAGCTCCGCCACCCACGGCCCGGCCGGGCTCTTATACCTGAGCCGCGTGGTGGGAATTAATGGGCTAAAACTAGGATCATCCAACTACTTGGGCTCACGGGTCTCTACCCCCTTCCCAATACACAAGAGTGGGCGCATAGAATGTCAAAACAACATCACAATGAGAACTGAAATAATAGAATACATCTATTCTAATCTACTTAATCATACATGGTTAGGTTCCTTTGTTAGTTCCTATCATTCTTAGGGCGTAGAATTAAGCCTATAGCTAAGAATGAATACTAATCCCTATGGAATGAGGCACGAGAACTCGGATTTAACTATCGGATCAACCACTAACCCGCTTCTTGGGTGGCTCCCCCCCCTCTGAAGGCGTCCATCTTCTTTTGGATCTCGAGGCTGGTCACGGGTCGGATCCCGCAACCTATGGTCGACTCCTCTGCTACTCTTGATGAGAAATGGCGCCCAAAGGCTGCTGCAATCCGACCTATAGGGGCTGGAAGCCGAAAGGGTTTCCCTTTTAGGTTTATGCCCCTTTATGCCCACGAATTTAGGGCTGGGCCCTTTTTGGTCAATGGGCTGTTGCCCACATGGCAAAGGATATTATATTCACATGTGGCCTTAACATGTGCAATATAATGGTTCACAAAGGTCGTACCCTAGGGTACTACCCTTTACTACGGTCGTAGTGTACATGTAAATGCGAGTCGACATGTACTAGTGGCGTCGATTATAATATCGTATTCATACAGGTATGTTATCTTTGGAGCGTCACATTCTCCCCACCTTGAATTGATCTTTGTAATGGCATCGGGGAGTCTCCCCACCTTGGGTTCTTCTGTCCCGCAATCAACTTTGATGCATCACGATATACTACTATAATACTTACACATTTATTAAGATTACCTTAAGGTAATATTTTTAAATCATTATTACGCCATTACATTATCAAATAACTTGTCAAATCGTAGCTTAAAACAAGGTACTTATTAGTTTTTACATTATCACAACATTTAGTTTATCACAATTTAACACTTTCATATACAACAATTATTATTTAAGGTACTCTTCATTCCTTGCAACACATTCCAACAAAATTTGTGTTGCAAGTCGCCTATAAAAATCTGTATTAATTTTACAATATCTATAATTACACACTTACTATCTTAATTATTAGAATTGCTCTAAGGTAATGTTTAAGACATTCTTGTACTATTTTATTATCCAATTAACTTATGATTCCATACAATATTTAAGTTTATCAAAGTTTATCAATTCCATACAAAATTTACACTTCTAAGGTACTCTTCATCCCTTGCATCACATTATAACAAAATTTGTGTTGCAAGTCTTACGTCTTCGACCTCCCGCCCTCCCGGGAGCGCTCTATTGGCCAGTGGTCGTCACTACATTAGAACCCTTTTAATTATTAATAAAAATTTTGGTTATATGGTGACCACCCCACCTATCTACATGGATGCATGGCTAATCTCGCCAGAGGGAAGAGGGTGAATCTTCCATTATGGTAGTGGAGGGAGAGCTCATATGCCTATATGCGGCTCATGCCTACACCCTAGTTGCCCAGTGGGAGGATAGGTCCTTCCGTATATGGGCGTGAAAGCCGATTCCTCCTATCAAAGCATATATGGGGCTAGAGGTGCTTTTCCTATCAATGCATTCTGAATGACCTCCTTTCTCTCGAGGTCGTCTATCTCCCAAGTGGAGCAGTAGACTTTCCAATCTACCTTCCACTCATCCAAAGCGGGAACGCGGTCATGCCTACATTGACATTACACCGCCCTAGAGATCACCGTAGTAATCTCGTCATCGGTGCAACGCATGCAGCCCCCCTTACCTCATAGGTTGCATCGTGATTATCTTAACTACACATGAAATTAATCTAAACACAAATCGACATGCCTGAGCCGATTTTTGCTGGCTCCCTTTAATGCATGTGATTAACATAATTACCTTAACGTAATATTTATGAATTAACTCACATTATCATTGTTATTTAACTTATTTCCGTATGATACATATCGTCATGCGACCAATTTCTATGCGAGTTATTGGGATCTATATTTAACTTATCTATAAGACACATTAAAGCTTATCATACATGCACACACCTTACCTAAGGCTAGAGCGCATCCACCCATTGAGTTGGCGTTGAGTAATTTGGAGATGACTTGGTGGTTGCATTGCTCCCATAGTTTTGCTCCACTTCATTGGTGTAGTTAGCTACTACGTCGGTCTCACGTTGAAGGCCTCGAGCACTAAGGTATCTATCTATCTTACGCTCTATTCGCCCGGCCATTGCGGGGTGAACTCCATTCTGGTCGGTCAATTCGATGCAAATGCGTTCAATCAAAAAAAAAATTGAGCCCTCCCACTTTCTTGAAAAGAAAATGGTCACGCACCCTTTAATGGCGTTGTACACCATGTCATATCTATTCTCTCCCTTAAGAGGTTATCACGCTTCTTACTTAGCGCATTACTTTACTAGCCTTAGCTAACATATATAACCATCTAAGATGGATGCATATATTATGTTATCATTTGTTTCAATATAGTTCGGGTTACCCACTTAGTTAGAACGGTTCCAAACCACAAGGTTTTGTCATTATGACAATTCCTTTTGTCTCAAAAGATTACTATAATTCTTATTTTAAATGCACCTTACATGTACTATTCTTTTATATTCTAGAGATTCCCCCTTTCTTAGCTATTTAAACTCTTGGAATATTCCTACCAATCGAATTGATGTCATCGTAACAAGTTGGCGGACTTGTTAGATTACTTCTTTTCTTTCGGTTGGATTATTCTTTGGAGGTACTAGATTTATACATGGTCAACAATTATCCTAGTAATGATTCCTTCTTAGCGAGGTGATCAATCTCACCAAGTGATTTCAATACGTTGGATGTCTGTTACGATCGTGTATAATTTTAGTCACTCCTATCGTTTCCTTCCCAATCCTTGGCTTAGCTCAATATTGGGGCAATCCTTTCGGCGAGAATATCCGGCAATGCCTTCTAATCCCAATATGGATGTTGCCGTCCGTACATTTAACCTACTAGGCCCCATGGCCTTAGATTCTGAGCTTGCTAGAAGCTCATCCTTTGGTTGCACTTGAAGTAGCAAGATGCGTTCTTAAAAGTAAATTTCGATACCTCGGTCGGTCTCCTTGACGGTGGCTCCTCTTGATGTAGAGGTTGACTTTGTTAGTTTAGAAGCCTCTCCTTCTGGTCTTTGATGGTGTAGTTGGTCACTTTTGAAATCTTCCATGCCGCTTTTTCAAAAGCACTGAAGGTGGCGCCGTTGAAAAAGATCTTTCATCTTGACTCTTTGTCTTGGCGGCTAAAGGGCGACTCTATATCCGATATTGTTTCCTCGACTTCATCGGCGTCTCATACATCGAGTCCTCTTGTCGTTATCGCGTTGCCGAAGAGTGTTGAAGATGTTGATTGCTTCACCCTACCAAATTGGCTGACATCTCTTCGTTTGATTTGTTACGCTATGGGAGGAAGAAATAACAAAGGGAACTATATATGCAAAGCATATAGCTTACATAATTACAATTACTACTAGAGCTATTAAGTCCCCTTATTGCCTCCTTGAGTTGCACACCTACTTCTTGGTAATGCCATCGGTGTTCCTCCCGGTGGCTTGGTATTGGCGATCTATATCCTCCTATTTGTCGTCACATTTCGTATTAGGGGTACTTGTTGATATACTTGGGCCCTCCGTGTTTGTCGGCTATGGCACAACACGCTTTTGCCTCACATTCTAACTAAAGGGTGTGCTGGTCGTTGATGCTTCGACATTTTGGTGCCTCGATTACGTTCTCGGGCTGTAATTGTTCCCCCCTTCATGATACTTGAAGCTATTTGGAGGCATCTCTTGAGGCTGTGCGCGCTTCCTTTGGCTATACTCCTCTGGAGTTGTTCTCTTCTGCAGTTGTTCTTTGAATCGTCGATCCTTGGGTTCACCACGTTGCATGCAAGTCCGCGTGCAAGTCATCGGCTCGCCTCGCCTTGCCTCACCTAGTTGGTTCTCCATCGAGCTTCCAATCTTCCTTGCTGATCCCCTCGATCACCTGGCTTGGACGTTGTCACGTTCCTCAGTGCTATGCCGTCTTCTTGTCTTGAGGTACCCTCCGGTGGTTTTGATTGTGCCCGTCAGTTTTGATCCTCCTGTTGCCTCTAGGGAGCTCGTGGAAGAAGTCGGTTGCTAGCACTTCTCCAGCTTTCAGTTCCTGACCTTTGTCCCTCTATGCATGTCGGTCTCTCTGTCAAGTAAAGCTTCATGGCTCTCCTCCCTGCTGGCTATATTGTCGGGATGATGGATCCTTATATCTGCGCAGCTTGACCCTTGAGTTGAAGAAGTACCTGCCTTAGATATACTCTTGTCGTTCAGGTGTCGAATGCTTCTATCTTGGGCGTTTGACGTGCGGATGTCGAGAGATATGATCGGCTTCTTCTCTTCTAATTCTTGGTAGGAGTACTGTGAAGCCATCACCTAGTTGTTGAAGGCATATCTCCTCGTCGCGATTGCCTTTCGTAAGTGCATCTCCATCTAATACCGTGTCATAGCGCATCACCCTATATTACCACAAGGTAGAATTATGGTTGTCGAGATGTTGCCTTCTTAGTTGGCTCGTTGATGTCGGTCGTTCCTCCTTAAGTACTTGCTCTTCCATTTTGATCTTGGGCTATAGTTGTGCTTCCTTGCTTCTTCCTTTGGTAGTCGAAGTGAAGGAGCTTCGATTCTAAGCGCTAAATCCGTAGACATGGCTCTAAACTCGTGTTTCTCCACTATATATGTGAACACACGAGATATACAATGAACATATCGCATTTACATTGGGATTTTAATTCATCCACTTTTCTAAAACAACTTCACGAAGATCTACTTAAATGTTTATACTCCTTTAGGGTTTCCCCTCCTCCTATCGCATTTGATCCTTGGTATTTCTTTGCGTCCTCTTCGTTACGGTTGACTCGGGATTCCTTGAGATCTTTGCTATTATTGTTGAGCTTCATGTCGATCCAGGCTTCGTCACCCCAAGTTCTGCGAAGAGTGTTCGTCGATGTGGTCCTTGAAAAGATGGTCCTCCTTAATGTGCATATGCGTCGTAAGGAATGCGGTGACCGCTCAGCGTCCCTATATGCGGTGTGTCATTGCAAGGTTGCCGATGTGCGATTGCCATTGCTCGGTTGATCACACAGGCATTTGCAGTCAGGCGTTCTTGAATGTCTTCAAAGCTCGAGATGTCGTGGTGGTCGATAGGCAGGCGTCATTCCTCCGTAGGTTGAATTTACGAGTCGCCCCTTTTCGATTGGGCTTTGCTTCATTTAGAGGTGCCTCTCGTGCTTGGAAGTGTGGTCATCTCCATTGCACCTACCCTAGCTTCTTACGGTTTGCCTTTGCGTGATTTGTACCTGCTGGCTAGGTCGTCTCCTCCGTCCCTTGGATCCTATCCATTCGAGTCTCGCACTCCTTGGGTGACGTAGTAAAAGTCGTCCTTCCTTGCTTTCTAGGTGTTTACGGGTCCGAATTCTTGTTTGGCGGAATATTCTCCTCCTTGATCTTGCCCCTAATGCTGATATAGGCCTTCAAGTCGGAGATGTTCCACGATATCGTCTCCTCCCCTCATGGTCTCCTACCTTTTGGAACCGATGAAAGTTCTCTGCTGGTGCAAGGGAGCTGGAAGCTCGTCTGGTAAACCTTAGGTGCTTTGTGGTTGCCTAGCTTGGTTTGCTCCTTTTGTTGGCGTTGCATGACATTCGGCGAGCTCTTTGGGTGCAAGGTGGTGGTTATCTTCCCTCCGGTTTCTATCGCTCTGTGTCGCCATGACTTCTCTCCTCGACGGAAGACTATGCCCTCGGCCCTAGCTCGTGATGCTAATGTGGCATTCTTTGTCGTCTTCTTCTTTTTTGTATTTTCTTTGCCTTGCATTCTTCCATTTGAAACTCATGTCGTCGAGCTGGTGAAGGCGTCGAGATCCTCTTTACGATGTGAGCTCGTGGGCGTGGTAGCGGGAGGTTGACATCTAGAAGATTCTTGATGCCGTTGGTTGCGAATATTCTTCCCATTTGATGAAGATTGATGATAGGCGGTGGTGTCTGTTCTACTCGTTTGTCGTTTGAGGTGTTTGTCGTTGTGCTTCCCTCTCTTGGGCTGCCTTTTCGGTCTCCTCTCCTTATACATGTACATACATATTTGGGACCTTGATGTCTTCAAGAAGTTGCGCCTCTAGCTCTTACGTGGCTCTGGCCCCGATCCTTGAAATGCAGCTCGTATATCCTAGAGTCTAAGGGTCTACTTGAAGGGCTCTCCTACAACATTTTGGGCTCTATAAGCAAGCAAGATGGCTCGGCAGCATTCTTTGGAGACATGTCTATAATCTCCAAGTCTATGGACATTAGGGCGTGTGGTATGGTATGGCGTGAGGGTTGTTTTGCAAAACCTCCATGATGTTTGAGGCATACTCTAAGGTCCTAGCAAAGTTGGTTTGGGGAGTCAATCTCTACACATGGAGTGACTTGGGCAGCTCTAGACTCTAGCTCCTTTCTAGGTATCCGGCAATAGGGAGTGTCAATGTGGCGGTTTGTATAGGTCAAACTCTATTAGAAGGACACAAAATTAGGTCAAGGTTTATGCCTTTGGCATGGCGAGAGGTGATGTACCAACAGTTGGACTTGGGTTGCTATCTTTGAGGTGTAGATGACTATAACAAAGGGGTGTTCTTGGGCACTTCTATCTAGGAGTAAGGCATCAGCTTTGAGCGAGGTAATACTTGTGAGGTACTCTTTTGGGGTATGCTTCTATTTACAAACAAACCACAGTTTGGAAAGGCAATTCAAGGGTTTGAGCAATTTTGGTCATTTTGAGCTGGGGTTTGACATTTCTAGCCTAATTTGAGGTCATAAATGGATTCTAGGCTGTCTAACGGTCCTATTGCAACAAATTTCAGGCGATTTGGAGCTCTGTAGCTCAAGTTATGGGGTTTGAAAAATCGGACGCCTCTAAGAGTGCGCGAGGGGGGTGTTAGGTTGGGACCTAAGTGGCCTCTGGCGCACTCTTGGAGGTGTTGGCCTATCTCTGCCTAATGGGTGCCAAGAATCAGCTGGAAGGGGTAAATTTCTATTAATTTTCTTCCTAAATGCAAGTTTCTTTGTTTATTTACTACGTTTGGAGCAAGTAGGGCTAATCAATGGCCCAGTTGGCTGGATGACTCTAAGAGTCTTGTGAGGAGGGGGTTAGGTTGGGACCTAACTATGCTCTGGCGCACTCTTGGAAGGTGTGTTTTGGCCAAAATGTCGCATTTGCTCCAGATCTATCTTTGTACCTAATGAATACACATTTTTAGCGACTATATATCTTTATTATTCAAAATTTTCATACACTACATATAAGCACTGCCGGTTACAAAAAAGCGACTTGTGTTCTATTTATCATCCTCTTGATGTGCCATGATCTCATGTCTTCGGTGTCTTTTGCGTGGGCGTGCGCCAATGATTCTCGGTGTTACCGCGACCTCCATCTCTGCCTTGCTTAATTTCTTGGTTTGTTGATGAAATCCTCCATCTCTCGAATCGAAGCTAGGTCTTCTTCAACTATTTTTCTCTCGAATCTTGAGGAGGGTGTTAGGTCCAGACCTAACTATGCCCTGGCGCACCCTTAGAGGTGTTGTCCCTTTCCGCTCTAAACTTATCCAATTTACACAATTTAACATGCGTTTCCCACTAATTTAATCATTCTAAACAAGATTCTATTATTACCTTTACCATTTGAGTAAGTTATGATCAATTTTTGAGGTCACTTTTAGGGATGACTCTAAGAGTGCGCGAGGAGGGGGTTAGGTCGGGACCTAACTATACTCTGGCGCACTCTTGGAGTCATTGTTCCAAAAGTGACTTGTACTTAATGTTTTTCGATGTTTTAACATATAATTCTAGCTATTTCGAGCTTTTTGATTGGGATTTCATCTTTTATTTTACCATTTGGAGTTCCTAAGGCCAAGTTCTAGGGTTCATATGGGGTGACTACTCTAAGAGTGCGCGAGAGGGCCATTAGGTCTGAACCTAACATGCTCCTGGCGCACTCTTGGAGTCATTGGCCAAAAGTGCCTGAAATTTATTAGGATCTCTTAAGTGCCTATGTTCTCTAATTATCCTAATCTTAGATAATTACTAGCTCTACCCCAGGAAAAAATTTTCCCGCTACTCGAGGTTTGTGCTTGGGCTTTTACCTCTAAGACTGAATGTCTAGATGAGTTAGTTCCTATAGGGTTTCGGTCAGTGCTCGATCCTGGTCTGCCAAGATCAGAGCTCTGATACCATTATAATGACCCCGGCTCATATCGATGCCTGATCGTATACAAGCCGGAGATCATCCCTTAAATCAGCATCACGCTCTCGACATGAGGCCGTCCACCTAACATCGGGCCCTTGATGGTGGCCAAGAACCCGGCGGGGAAGAATGGGCGTGTCATTCATCCCGTCTCCCCGGGGATCGACCTAGGCTGGAAGCATAAACAAAACATGAGCACATGACATCAATCAACAATAACATACCCACCTCGAAGGGTGGTCCACCATATCCGCGATGGCTGCAACAACACATCGGTACATCAACATAACATGGGGAAAACCTACCGGGCTCAGGACTCATGGGGAAAAGGCCCGGCGGCTTGGGGTCTCCGGATAGCAATGAGGCGAATTCATGGCAAATGGATTTGGCTGGCATAGGAACATGGTGGTTGGGTAGTCCACTCCATCCGCCCCCCTGTGCATACTTTGCGGATAGGCTGAAAAGTATTGGAGCTGACCAAGTAGCTTCTTGGGTGAATAGCGGAGGGGCTCTTTGCCTCTTTGGAGTTGCATCTCCCCGGCCCGATGAGGCGAGGAGGGATCACTCCCCTCGAAGGTTCATGCCAATCACGAGGCGAGCTAGAGAGCCCTTTGCTCGTGTCGACTTCAACTCACACGGAAGGTGGCGCATCACCCCACAGTGTCGGAGCCCATACCCCCTGCCCTGCGCGGTGTGGGCCTAGGCCTGGCTCTGCGTTCCCGGCCCGTTGTTCTGGCGTGAGATCAGCCGTGATTGGACAAGCCCTCCCTTGTCGGCCGGTCTAGCTCCGCCACCCCTGACCAGCGGGCTCTTATGCATAGGCGCGTGGTGGGAATTAATGGGCTAAAACTAGGATCATCCAACTACTTGGGCTGCGGGTCTCTACCCCCTTCCCAATACACAAAAGTGGGCATAGAATGTCAAAACAACATCACATGAGAACTGAAATAATAGAATACATCTATTCTAATCTACCTAATCATACATGGTTAGGTTCCTTTGTTAGTTCCTATCATTTTTTAGAGGTGTAGGGGTCGCCTATAGCTAAGAATGAATACTAATCCTATGGAATGAGGCACGAGAACTTCGGATTTAACTATCAGATCAACCACTAACCCGCTTCTTGGCTGGCTCCCACTCCTCACGAAGGCGTCCATCTTCTTTGGATCTCGAAGGCTGCTGGTCACGGATCGAGCTGCAACCTATAATTCGACTCCTCTGCTACTCTTGGTGAAAATGGCCCAAAAGCTGCTGCAATCCGACCTATAGGGGCTGGAAAGCCCGAAAGGATTTCCCTTTTAGGGTTTATGCCCCTTTATGCCCACGAATTTAGGGCTGGGCCCTTTTTGGTCAATGGGCTATTGCCACATGGCAAAGGATATTATATTCACATGTGGCCTTAACATGTGCAATATAATGGTTCACAAGGTCGTACCCTAGGGTACTACCCTTTACGGTCGCCGTGTACATGTCGTCTGAGTCGACATGTACTAGTGACGTGTCAGTATAATATACGTATTCATACCGTATGTTATGTTGGAACGTCACATCATGCCATCTCATCAATCCCAAATTTGCTGTTGTATAATCATGCTTTCAATTTTGAGTAAGTGCAAAGGTTGGCGGGCAATTGACAAAGAATGGCGGGCTACCACAGTATATATTGTTTCAGGATGGAGGTGCTTTCTTTTGATGTATTTGCCATGAATTGGGAGGAAAGATTTCTCCAATCTGCTTCGAAGCAAAATGTCGCTTTTGATGCTAAAACTCTGATAAGCAGTATCCACAATTTGGGACAACAATCCGAGGAATTTATATGCTTATGCTCTCGTTTGGCAGATAATTTTCTCCATTCAACTGAAAATTGCCCTGTCGTGGAGGCAGCAGAGTATTCTATTCTTCATGTTGGTGAAAGAAATGCAAATATTGAGGGAGAATTTATTTTTAATACTAACAATGGTAATATCTTGAATTACTGATCAATTGCTTGCAAATATGATGGCTAACCAGTAAACCTGATTTTTCAGATGAATGTGAGGCTAATAGTCAATTCGAACCGACAGATAATTGGAATCTTTTTGTTGGTGAAAGAACTGGAAATTGTGAAGAGGAATTTTTGATTAAACACTCACTTTGATGTTTGTGATTCTACCACTGAATCAGAGCCACCACCAAAGACATCCAATCTTGAAGAAAGATGTGATAGTTTTCAGGCAGTTTGTGATTTACCTACAGCTTTTGGTAAGTGCTTGAAAACTGCTTTTCCATGTTAAACAGTCTTGAAATACTAGTTTGCTGATTGTTTTAAAGGTGGTGTTGAGGTCTAGCATCAACGTAGGTTTGAAGATCAGGAGTCACTCTATAGAAAATTGCATGCAATGAAAAGGAGAGAACAAAGAGCAAAGAAAAGAGCAAGAGAAGTAGAGTTAAAGAAAGATGGCTCCAGCCATGGACTAAGCAAGAGAAGAAAACGACAAATTAAAAAAAAAATTGCAGTCTATAATAATAAGGTATGAGCAAATGCTTCACAGCAAGACAGAGAACACATTCTTGAAGGTGTTGCGAAACCCTTGCTTTATTATCTACTTTAGTCTGCTGTTGTATTTCAGATTCTGTCATATTCAATACTAAATAAGTTTTATGGAAAATTACAGGTGTTTGAACCATCTACTGAACCTGATGGAACTGGAGATTTGAAAGTAGTACTAAAACCAATAGTTAAGCTCGTGTATAAGACAAGTACTACTGCTGATATCTTGGAGTATGCAAAGAATGTTTTGACAGATTTTATTCCTCACAACTATGAAGCCAGATGGCAGGCTAAACAGTTTAGGGACTGCTTAGCCACTTTTCCAAAAGACACGGTTGTATCAGTAATAGACTTTGCTGAGAATTGCACATTCAAAATGCAGCAAGAGATCCAAAGTTTGCATTGGAGGAATGAGCAATGCACAATACTGGTGCACATCACATACAGACAAACTGCTACAGAGGTTCAAGAGAACTGTCTAAGCGTGAGTGGAACATAATCAAAGAGACTCACTTCTATGATTCAGATGACAGAGAACATGATACTCTCTTTGTTCAACATTGTCTTAATAAGCATGTTCAGTTTCTATACAAGAAAGGTGTGGAGTACACCAACCATGTGATGTGGTCGGATGGTTGCTCACATCAATTCAAGGGTGCAAGAACATTTTTCTTCATTGGTAGATTTTTTTTTAGAGCTCCGGTATTCCATTTAACTAGAATTACTTTGCCACTTACCATGGAAAAGGTATGCCAGCACTGCAGATTTACTTAAATTGTATCTCTTCAAAGTAACCTTCTCTTTCTTGTTTGTAGGTGAACATGATGGGGCAGGGGCAGTGATTAAAAGAGCACTTACACATGAAATGTTGAAGAGGAATTCTAGACCTTTAAGAAATGCTCGTGATGTTGTAATATTCTGCCAAGAACACTTCAGTAATTCTGTCAAGCATAGATAAATGTTGTGTTCATGGTTGTATTTGTAAATAACAAATTTTTGAACTCATCTATTTGGCTGCAACTTTTTTTGCGAAATAGGCAAAGATAGATAGCATTTTAACGTCACGCCACTGGCAGCATTGTGACCACACACTGCTCATTTCTAACTCTCTTCCTCCTAAGTACAGGTTGTGGACCATTAAAGCTAATAATAGTTCTGCAGGTGTCTCTATAGCTTGGAGAGACAGTCTTAATCTTTCTAATATCTAAATGGTGTATAGAATAAAATAGAATAGAATAGAAGCAATGGCAGATGGAAAATTCTTCATGGAGATCTGGGGAACATTATGTTTGCTTTATTTAATATTTATATTCATAATCAGCCTGCTGATAAGTACTCCTTTTCGAAACACTGTGAGAGACAGTTGGAATAACACTCACTATGATGAGTGTCTGCTTGCTGGTGACTTTAATATATTCACTCATGATTTTATGAGGAGCACTAACTTTAGGTCCAGGAGCTTAATTCCTGGACTCGCTTGATAAGCATGCATAATCTTAATTTAGCTAGAACTTAGCCCAAGTCTTTTAGCTGGTTCATTTTAAAAATCTCAGTTTTGCCACAAAATAAAATAAAATAAAATAAAATGCTTGTCATTTTAAAGTTATTAAAAAAAAAAAATCTGAAAATATAATTTTAGAATAGTGTAATTATGGGTTGAACCAATGCATTTGATTTCTTTATTATCGATTCTTATAGTGCAATAAAATGCTCCTATAGTTTGACTTTATTCCCAAAATACAAAGAATGATTTCATACTTAACTAAAATGCGGTTGAGTTCACTTTAATACAATATACTAATATATTAAAACTTTAAAGGTTATTAAAAGGCCCCTGATATTTTCTGCCAAAATGTTGGCAGAAAAAATTCTTTCACATGCAGTTCTATTCTATTCTATTCTCCTGGGATTCTTCAACGCTTTTCCATAAAATTTCATTGACGACAATTCTTTCTCCAATGATTCCTCCAATTATTTTTGAAGCATCAATGTTTTTTCAAGTATTCTTCATTTCAAGCAATTTGCTTTTTAATTTTCCATGCTACTTTGTTGTGATTAATTATGATATACTTTGTATGATCTAAACTGCACTACTTTGTTGTGATTAATTGTGCTTTTTGGGGTTGCATGAAGGGCAATCCTTAGGCATAAATCTGAGGAGTGAGGGATATTCGTGGAAATCCTAGATGTGAGGCCGAGATATGTGTTTAGGCTGGAATTTGTAATGAATATGCTTATTTCACAGTTGAAGATATGACAAAAAACTTGCAATAAAATCGAGTGCAATGGAATATGCTGGGGACTGAGAGTTTGCATGCAAGAGAAAAAAAGATCAAAGAACAGAAGAAACAAGGGAGAAAGAACAGAAGAAACAAGGGAGAATAGTTAATTTTGGAGCCGATATGCCAGAATATGTGGGGCAATCTATTCCTTACCCATTGCTAGACTTTCTAAGCTCAAGATTGGCCCTTGATACTAGCACTTGAGGTTATGCTACAAATTTCCAAAGCAATGAGGCACTTGCACTCTCTGAACCTGATACTTGAAGCGATTTAATTGAAAATGTGAAAAACAAGTGATTTTGCCCTCTCCAAGGATAATGTGGCCTGCAATCTCAAGAGCACATACAAAATCTGCACAGATAGAAAAGTAAGACATGTTTACAACCTATATTTTACAACATATTGATAGTACTAATACACAGAATATGATTGAAATAAGGTTAGAATAACAATACAACTTGTCCCAATGCTTTTCCATTGGAACATCGTCAGAAAGATTGTTCATCACGTGATCACGACAGTTCAAGTCACATGAAGCGAAGAAATAATACCTCTAATTGTTATAAAAAACCATATTCTATGACCAACACTGTGACAACAAAGATTGTCTAGCTACACAAACAATACATACCCTCTTTACTACTCAAAATGAACTAGGTATGCACTCTCATTCCTAGTTCTTTCCCGACTCTTCGTACGTAGCCACTCATCCAACGGTGCTATAGATGAAGACATAAAACACGTTCAAACATTTCTACACTCAACTACTCAGCTGCATACACAATTTCATCGAGGGGCACTTGACGACAGGCTTGTAGATGAATGCACAGGATCTACAAACTCATTGGAAGAATATGGTGGGAATTCAAATATGGTGGGGTATTTGAAGTAGAAATTGATTCCACATGGCTTGATTTAAGCCACTTTACCCACAAGAAACTGTAGGGCAACCTTATTTCCTTCTTTGTAGAGTCGAAAGCAGCCTCATGTTTTATGGTTTTCCAGTCTATTATTCTTTTTGAGTTTTTGGGTTTCGTCGACCAACTAACTTACTTGCAAGCTACTATCGTTTCAAAGACTTTAGGATCAACTTAGAATAAGTAATTTTTTGTACGATTTTGTTAAGCTCGCTCCTGAAAGGGAAAAAAATTTGACCTACATCTCTAGGAAAAGAACTTGCAATTATGAAACCCGTTTCTTTTTTTTTTTTAATGTCAAAATATAGAAATCATAGATATATCATCCACACCAAGAAAAGAAAAGAAAATCCATGCATGTGAACTCTGTGCCATTCACTTTCTAATTTGCTAGACCAATTTCAGTTAGACAATGTTAAGATAGATCGAAAGATAGATTTTTTACATCATGCCACAGGCAGGGTCCATGAGGACATATGACGGACTTGAACACAAGATCTCAAAATTGCATATTGAAGCCGACTTTAGAAGCAAAGCTGACTTTGAGCCCATTTTGTTTGACATTGTACCATACAATTTCTATTGCCATGACGTGTTAACCACTTCTTTTGCCACTATGCTATGCCAGGCAAAAAAAACATGATTTCCTACCTGTTTCTTTCACCTTTCTTTCAAAATGGGCAGTCCAATTAGAAGGATGGTTGTGAACAACCAGTTTGCTTGAGATGTAAAAGCAAGCAGCTGGTCCTATTGGACCATTAATAATGTGATAAGGTTGAGTTGAGATACATACAGCCATTATTTCAGGGAAAAAGACATGTTTGCCCGAGCGTGTCACACATGTGCAAGGGACACTTGACTTTGAAGAGCTGTTGGTTGGTTGTGTGTGTTACTATTTTAGTTATGAAAGGCATGCCATTGCCATGTCTCAACCAGGCCAGTCTGCTTCCTAGTTATGGCCGCCCTATCTTCATCAATTCCTCACCATTCGCGCACTTGGGTTTCTTCTGTCAGGCCGGAAAATGCATTTACGCAGCTTAATCACAAACCAGCCCTTTATGTTTCTTGCTCTCCTTCAGCAATCACAAGGTTGAGAGTCGAATATGTCGCCCCCTGTAAAACCTTGCTTGTGCACTCTTGCGCAGGGAACGGAGGGTCTTTAGGTATGTTTTCTTGGGTTGCCTATTGTTGTGGTTTATAATTGGGCTTTAAATATGGTCGAGAGACAATTTGAAGATTATAACGGGGAAATGTCAGCCTTTAGCGCAGAGTTACACAGTTTGTATTCATGCTTAGTTAAGTTACAAACTATTGTAGAAAAATTCGTCTGTAAGGCCAGCTGAAGTCAAGAACTTACAAGAGTTTTTAGTATCTAATGGCTCCAGCATGTTCTTCATTTAGTATATGGCACTATTGCTTAATTTCAAAAGTGGACAGAGCTTAGAGCTTATGGATGACACTGTGCAGCTTCAGAAAATGATGCAAGTACTCAATTGAGGGATGAGCAAGAAAAATTGCTAAAGGTATTAGAGAACTTGCTTGATGATATCACAGGGAGGATATATACCTTATTGATTGTACAATATGATGCAGGCCAGGGGGAAGGAAGTGGTTCAAGGATTGAAGGGCACATCTATTTTCCTGATTGGTATGGAAAACACTATTTTTTTTTGTGAATCACCATTGCTTTGTGCAAGTTCTAAACTCTTCTCACAGGCATGATGGGATCTGGGAAGACAACAGTTGGAAAATATTTGGCAAAGGCTCTAAGCTACAATTTTTGCGATAGGTCTCTGGGCTTTATGTTGAGAATTTGAATGCTGTTAAGAAGTGACAAGGTGGCCTGATATAGTAATTTACTTTGTGTCCTTCCGCAAGAGCAGCGACAAAGTGGTGGAACAATATGCTGGTGGTGTATCTGTTGCTGAGATATTTAAAGATGGTGAAGAAGGGTTTAGAGAAGTTGAGGTGAGGTGGTTCAGGATGTCTGTTCTCTAAAACAACCTGAATAATGAATGTGGTTTTTTTTTTTTATTTAATATAAAACGAATGAAGCGTATCCCACCCAGCGCGTCTGTTAGTGCAGAACTCAAGAGGCTGAAGCTGCAGCAAGGTGCAATTCACATGGACATGAAACAAAATAGTGTGGTGTCGTAAATCAGTGCTATTCTGTTGGGTTGGCACTAGAGAGTCTTATTCGATTATCTTAGGCAGGACCTTTATTATTTCTCAAGTCAAAACTGCATTTTTACAGCTTCTATATTTGTACATTTTCAATTTATGGGACATATAAGTTTCAGATGCTTTTGTTGAATCTCTGAAGCTTTTATCTGCAAAACCTTTGTTGTATCACGGGCCCAATGTTTTTCACTTGACATTCTAATTAGGAGTCTCAGCAATGCACTGATATCTGCTTCATTATTGTTTGTAATGCCTGCAATTTGTGATATGCAGAGTAGGGTACTTGCTGAGCTATCCAGCATGACCCGTATGGTGATAGCAACAGGTGGTGGTGCTGTTATAAAGTCAACTAACTGGTTTGTCATCATAGTTTTAGTCTTGGCGGCTTATTCAATAATTGGGAATGAACTCCAATGTGCTGGCGGATGATGCAGGGGTTACCTGAGACATGGAGTAACTGTTTGGATTGATGTGCCTCTAGAAGCACTTGCAAAACGGGTTGTAGAATCTGGGACGGGAACACGACCACTCCTTGCTTCCACATCAAAAGAATCTGAGTACAGGGGTGTAAGTGTCGTGTTCTATCATTGGTCCTTTGATTTTGTTCCCTTACTCACAAGTTACATATGTGCAGGCTCTTGATTGTCTCAAACAGATATTCAATGAGCGAGGAGACTTATATGCTAATGCAGATGCTGTTGTCTCCCTGCAAAGTAGATTATACATCCTCCACTGATGTTTCCTTTGCTTATTTAAGACTTCAAACGTTTTTGACACATTGCAATGGCCTTTACAGAAATTGCATTGGAAATGGGTGTAGATGTTTCGAGTTTGACTCCACCAGTAATAGCCTTGAAGGTAGACTTACCAGATATAAGATATTGTTGTCGATTTCACCATTTTTGCCAGTAAAAAATAGTCAACAGCCTTAACATAGGGTCATGCAAGACTTGCTTTGCAACCTATTGCCACTAGCCCTTTGATTTCGTAAATTCTTGTTTAATGTTGTAATTAGTTATTGGGTTCACTATCATAATTATGACATTGGAGGCCTGCTTTTCCTTAAAATGCTCTCTTACTAAAACATTTTATGGTCTTCGCAGATATTGGATGAAATTGACATGCGACTTCTCTATCATAAGAAGAAGATGAAGTCACTTTACGGAGCTTAGAATCATGCTGCGATTTCGGATTACTAGTTATATACTGGTCCCGGGGCCATCATTGTACCATAAGTGTACATGTCTTGAGAAGGTGCGGTTCAAGCAGTTGTTACTATAATCCCATGATAGAGTAGAGATTTGCCCCACGAAATTGCTATAAGAACAGTACAAAATGTGGGTCGGGAAATGCTGCTGGTAACACCACCACCTCAGCAACATAAATATTTTTTGGATCATATGAATACATGCAGAAAGCAGCAATTGCTGCCTTGCATTACCATATAAAAAGCCATGGTATTGTGGTATGTTCTAAATGTAAATACGTTAAAACAAAAGGCAGCAAAATGCATTTGGCAAGAAATCCCTTCGCTTGCCTTAATAATCAACTAAAATCTAAAATCCAACGAACCGACTACTTTACAAATTTTTTTGGGTTAGGGGCAACCATTTTGTTGGAGGGGGAGTGTCTTTTAAGAGGCCTTGATTTAGTTTAGGTGTAATATTTCATAATATATTCTAAATCTGTGCCTTCGTCATCTGCTGCCCACGCGGACACTAGAGAACACTAGATATTCATATATGAATACCAGCGAAAGCCATGCAAAATCTTAGTTTACCATTTTTACCCTTTCTGATTTCGGCCAGATTATGGTTGCTCATAGAGGGCAACCATTTTGTTGGAGGAGTGTCTTTTAAAAAGCCTTATTTAGTTTAGATGTAGTGTTTGATAATCTACATATTTAAAATGTTTTTGCCATCATTGCTCATGCCGGTGTCCGCATTAGCGTGAGTTTTAGGATCAGAAAAAGGTATCCGGTGATCCTCAGCTCGGCAGTGGGCGGTGCATTGTGTAACGCATAGTTTGCAAAAGCACACAAGGAATTTATTTCTGAGAAGTCTTGTTTGGATACATGAGCAGGTGTTGATTTTTTTTTAAGCCATTAAACTTCCCTGGTCCCTTTACCCCTACATGTCTGAATTCCTAGATTTATTGTATAGGAGGGGATTGAAACTGTTGATCCAAATTCAAGTTGCAGAAAGTTGATTGCTGTCCATGCAGGGCTAGAAGAATTGAAGGTGGAAGATCAGATGGCCACTCTTAAGAAGAAAGATGTAATAGTACCAAGGTTGCATTCCTTTTTTGGCCGAGAAAATGTCTGGAATACTCCCACTGTAAATTCCTATTTGCTTTTGCTGTACAGCTTCATTACTTATCAATTTGTGCAACATTCCGTATTATCTTATTGCTTGTACACTGCACTTCTGAAGTTAAGTGTCCTATCTACTCCCGATTTGGGTTGGAATTCAGCAGAAACCTCATAGGGTTTCTTGCTGAAACTATGGGTTCAATGGAAACCCACTGAAACCACATTAAGTTTCTGTAGATACTACCCTAGGTTTCCATATTGAAAAGGTTTCCAATATGGAAACTATATGTAGTTTTAATTTGGAAAAACTCTATAAGGTTTCTGTTTTTTAAAATAAAATGAAAGAGTCTAAGCACATGTATAAGAATTCGTGGCACGTATAAGATCTTGTGGCACATGTGCAAGATTGTATGACAAAATGGAATCTACCTACGTGTTTAAGATCTTGTATGATCAAATGCATTAAATGGTGTCTTCTTAGCATAAGAAGCACCCTAACATTTTGAATTTGAACGTAGAAACTTTTAAGGTTTCCAATGGGTTTCCCCAAAAAACTACATTAAGTTTCCCTTGATACTAGGCTTTCAAAAGCTACGTGAGATTTTGAACGTGGAAACTATAGTTTTAATTTGAATAACAAATAGACAGATCACGAATCATTTCTTTCACAAATCATTTAGCATAGATATTTGTGGCATCAAAATTTCAATATGTTTCAAGAATTGCTGCAAATGTGGTGAATCAAGAAAAAATAAATAAAAATAAATCCCTTGCTCCTGGGAAGCCCAAATCTGCCAAAAGATCCGGAATAAAAAAGTTTCACATTTATTAACTGCTTCTGGAATCAAAAAGTTTATATAAGGCTGCTTCCGGAATAAAAAGAAATAAGGCAATGCTACAGAGGAGAATCCGACATTTAAATCCTAGTTATTCATATTTGTGGATGATTACAAATCAAGACAAAGCAATTTTTGAATCAACAAGTTCAATGCAGGATCTATATACCAATGATAATGCAACAGTAGCATCCGCCCAAAATATCTCTCAAAATCCAAGCTGGGATGAAGCATCTCCTCAAAATCTCTCTCAAAATTGAGGCCCGGATGAAGCATTCGTGAAATGTTGAGAATGAGAGCAGAATTTATAAAGAATCCAGGCATTTAATGCAAAGAAATTTTAGTACATGCAATAGATCCTTCTGCGGATATGAAAGCGTGGATGGACAATCCGAAATCATTAGAGAAGTTCAAAGAAAAAGACACTTCGATAGACTACTTTTAAGTTTCTTAAAGAAACTGAATATAGTTTCCCCTAAAGCTTTATATAGTTTCCGGATTGAAACTATATCAAATTGCTTTTCTTGGGGAATAACCCCAATGAATATAGTTTCCCCTAAAGCTCTATATAGTTTCCAGATTGAAACTATATCAAGTTTCTTTTCCTGGGGGGGATAACTCCAATCGGGCGATAAAGCCTTCGTTAAATGTCGAAACAACAAGTCCTAGTTATAAGCAGACATCATACTACCATGCATATTGACAGGTACCGGATCATTATCGACGAGAATGGTGGTATGGATGACAAACCACTAGCAGCCACTATGTTGCCTATGCGTGTTAGTGTACATGATATAGATGAGCTAGCAGATAATGTTGTTCTACTCAACTAGCTTGGAAAGCTAAAAATTCATTATTCTTCCTGAAAGTTGTTCATATTCAAAGCCAATAAATCTGATGACTAAACATGATATTACACACCTCATAATAAATGTTCATTTAACGGCCAAGCAGAGTATTGGAGATGTTACGAACCAAAATTTTAGTACCAAAAATTTCGATTTGTATTCACATCAAACCATCAGAGTACACAGAACAAGTACTGCCTCCCACGAGGCTATATAAATGAAAGCCACGTATACAGATAACAAGATGACAACACAAGATAACTAAATGCACACGTATGCCCCGCCAGCTATCAAACAGCCTGCACAAGCTTCCATGTGTTAGTAACATGCATAAGAGTTATCTAGTAGTGTCAATACGAAGCAACGACTGACGGACTGCAAGAACACACATATGGAATCCACCACACGCACCATAGCATCTGCCAAGCAGACACACCCCGCCATATCTAGACAGTACGTCGTCTAGAAACCCCGCGCTGGTGGATCCAGTGGAAGTGAGAACTGTAAGCAACATAAGATCCTAGGCTGTTAGACTGTTGGTTCCACCCATCACCGTCCCATACCAGTGATGAGCTTCGCCTCACTAACGCCAATGGTTCCTAACAAGATAAGCCTTGCTCATCTACATATATGCTATGCATAAACTCCCTGGGATAAGCGCTCAACGTGCTCATTCCCGTATCATAAAGATACTTCTACAGTGGAGCAGAGCTCCATGGAACTTCCAATACCCCCGGACTGTTGATATACACATAACCTTGTCCCATACCAAGGATATATATCAATCTCACCGGTATACGGAAATTCTTATGGTAAGCATTTGCTTGCCATTATGTTCTGTCACTAGAACACACTAAGAAGCATGCTATGCATAAGGCGAGTCCGTTGGCTTGTTAAGTGTAGAATGTTTATTGCTTCTACTAAACAACCACGAAATCCATCGCAGTCCAAGCCAAGCCAGTACCTATACAAGCTTCTCTTATAGAACCGGTTACTAGAGAGGGAGTCACAGAGCTAGTACAGAATATTGTCTAAGGGGGAAGTCCTTTAGGCAATCCTAGGATGCTCTCAATGTGAAGCTTCATTAATTCTGAGTCTGAGGTAAGATTTGGTTTCGTCTCCTTCCAGAAGACCCATCTACCATGGTAACCAGATTCTCCAATCTTAAGGCTTACCAATTGCCTCGGAATTACTTTTAGCTTCACGAGCTACAACAATGCTGCAACCACTTCCACCAAGCTCTGCTTCTGACTTCCTTCTCCAAATCCCGTTGTTCTGTCACTTCCGGATTTTCCTGTGACAGTTCCGGCCTCTTGTAGCAATTCCCCTTGTAACAGGCTGCCGCCTCTCTATTGAAAGCCCCTGCCCACATGGCAGGGCCACGTGGCAGCCACCAGTAGCAAGGCGATCCTGCCAGAACCGATTCGGTGGCCCAGGTCTCACCCCAGGCCAGGCCGTCAATGCTGCAGGAGCATCAGATAGGTGGCATCCCCAATTTTGGAGTGCTCAGCATTTTGAATATTTTAATAGTCAATGGTCTTTAAACCATTTAACACCATTGTCACATATCACTATGACAATATTACACTTTAAGGGTTATTTGCCCCTAGATGGCCTGCGAATTTATTTTAGGCATAACAATACTCCCCCCCTGGGATTCTTGTCCTCAAGAATCGGCTCCAGACCATTGAGCCATAACATCCGGATATTGAGTCATGAAACGACGACTCTCCCATGTCGCCTCTGAGACAGGTCTATGCTTCCACTTCACCAGAAATTCCATTTGGTCTCTTTGGCGGATCCGCACTATCCGGGAATTCAATATTCTTTCAGGGGTAGGAATTCTATCCAACTCCACCATGTGTTCCTGAGAAGGCACAACATTCGCAGCTTTCCCTAGAGCTGGTCGCAACTGGCTCACATGGAACATTCGGTGGAAGTTGCAACTTGAAGGCAACATCACTATATTTCTTCAAAATTTTATAAGGACCACTGTATCTTGGGGAGAGCTTTGGCTTCTTTCCTGCAAGCAATGGCAATATTGCTTTTCTTTTCAGATTTGCAGGGAAGACCACACGAAGGTACACCATCTGACCCTCATGCAACTCGATCGGGGCTCTCGACAAATTGACACGTGCCCTTGCCCGATCCTGGGCATGTCTCATATGCAATTGACACAACCCAAGTGTTACATCCATGCCTTCAAGCATATTTATGGTAGCATCAGTTTTCAGCCCATCAAAACCAAGCGATACAGGTCCTCTGGGATTTCTCCCAAACATAGCCACAAACGGGCTAGTTTTGATGCTCTGTTGGAACCCATTATTGTAAGCAAACCCCACAATTGGCAAATAGTCCTCCCATCTGGATTGCTGAGTGGCCACATAAGATCTCATCATATCCTCCAGAATCTGATTCACTCTTTCAGTTTGTCCATCCGTTTCCGGATGATCTCCACTAGAGAACTGAAGAGTGCATTTTAATGGCGAGAACAATTCACGCCAGAAATTCCCAGTGAATTTCACATCTCGATCGCTTACAATAGCTTTGGGTAATCCAAAAATAGGAAATACATGCTGCATATAAGCCTTGGCCACCGCCAAGCCATCAACCATTAGAGTTTTTTTGGGATCACTTATTGTCCCAAGCTCGATGCCGACGATGGAAATCGGCCAATGAGAATTCGAGGGGTACAGGCTTTTCTTCATCCATGCCTCCCTTCCCATGCAGTGTCGTCAAGGTACAGGGTTCGGCATTATCTTTACCTACCTGCCCTGGAGGTTCGGTGGGCGGGAAGTAATAATTACAAATTATTCCCGCCCTGAATTACCGCCCAAATGTTGGGGTGTCTATAAGTACCACCCCCTTCCTCAATGGCTCTTCTTTTCGCGTCTCTCCATCCGGGTTTGCTAATGCTTAGTTCTGCGAGCTCATCTGATTTAGACTGTTTGATCTAATTAATTTGCCGGTTCATTTCAGATGACGATTACCTACATGGCTACGGTGAGAACAATTTCGGTTGCTTCAATATATTTCTTGGGAGCTTCGGACAATCCGAGCCGCCACTCGAGAGGTCCTCACCGGGTGATCAAAGGCAGGGAGAAATGTTATTTCAAGCCATTGGAAGGCTATTGTTGTCGGGTTCGAGGTGAGAGGGGAAGTATATATCAAGGTCGAGACACCTATACACACCCTAGACATGAGAAAAGAAAAGATAAGATCTCGGCAATTTAATTTCCACGAGCCGCGGCTAATTGTGAGTTTCATTATATCCATGCTAATCCGGTCATTCATTATATTTTGAAGAAATCAACTAATTGGGTTTCTGGTATCTCAGGGCTCTGTATTTCAGATGTCTTTGGACTGAACCATCGAAGTTCTATCACAAGCATCTTCCGTGCTTTCTATTATGATATTGGATCCTTGCTTTTTGAAGGTCAAACAGAAGTGCGTACTGCGGGAAAGGGGATTTGGTTCTTAAAATATGAGTATTATCCTCGGAAAGGCAAAATTGTGGACTTACCATTGCCCCCATTATCACAGCTTAGTTCCTGCCCAATGGATTCCAGTTCTCTGTTTCTTGCCAAGCTGAAATTGTCACAGGAAATTTTCAGTGCTTTGAAGGAGAAAGGTGGAGTCTGTGGACACGTGAAAGTAAATGTACCCATCGATATGTTTATTACCTTGTTTAAGAATGTCGAGAATGTCAAGAAGACTTCAAAAATGTTTTTACCGTAAGTGATTGTCATTGTTTCGGATGACATTTTATGTGATGAATGGTCATCCCGGCCTGCATGAAGGAGTTGAGAAGGTACAAATGTAGGATAAAGAAAGAAAGCTGTTCGAATCAGGTATTGTATTTAAAGCAAACAATTTACATTACCTTCAAATACAGAAGATGGAGGGAAGTAAAAGAAGGGAGCAGATGGACGTGGGTTCCAGTGGAACAAGACGATGCTGATGGTACCCATTCTGCGGTCATTGACATTGCTATCTTCAAAAGTGGTCAATTGTTTAAAACTTTAAAAGTCGAAGAAGCATGGTCTTTATTTGATGTAAGAGTTATTTTGGAATCAGAATGTGACTTAAACGTCTTCCATTTTTTGGTGGATGGTGTCAAGGTAGGAAAACGTAGGGAAGAATTGTATACAACAAAGCTCTGTATGCCTCCCGTTGTACTTTCTTTAAGTGAAAACAGTTAAACAAATAAATAACAATGGTGTTACTGGGTTCAAATCCCAGTGTTGTTTGCCAATAACTTATATCCTTTTGCAAAGATAGCACCGTGGCCACCGTCACGAAACATGTGGGAGTTCGTGGTAATTTGAAAGTTGTAGTTTCGCATCGCGTGTACGGTGTAGTATGTTTTGCGGCTTAACATAAATTTGGCCTTCTTTTTAAATTCAAGACCGCGTGGTCTGTGCTAATACCTTATTGTTGTCTTTTTAAGTTTGTATTTTGTTTAAGACCGTACACAGTGCGGCATATTTCCAGGACACTTGAGACATTTTAGTTTCGCATTCGTCATTTCGCATGACCTTACTTTTAGGGCGACGTTTTTTATTGCACTAAAGGAGGCTTACAATTCCGAAAAATGTCAAACGGCGGTCGTAGGCTTGGGAACGTTCCAGGCATGGTATGACCAGATCGTCGAGGAAGGAAGCAGAGTATCGGAGTTGTCACCCCGGATGAGTTCGGCCACCCCGAAAACGGTAGTGGGCATGCTTGTAGTCTACAATAACCTAATGGTAGATATAATCTCCGGAGGCTAACAAAACACATTGACGTGTATGGTCACTACATTCATGGTTTTCATGGTCGTGGCAGAAACCGCGCGTCCTTCTCCCTCGATGGGAAGATTGTATTGAGTCTAAAGTCCTTTCTGGAAGCTTTTTCCCAAAGGTGACCAAGATAAGGTTCGAAGGTCGCTCAAGAGACCGCCCCGAATTTATGTGAGAAGGATGGGAAGGATAATTTATATCCATTGACATCATGTTTGCTACTTACATGATATATATACGGCCCACCAACAGATAGGGAAGAACCACAGTCAAACCTATTGCGTAACCTCACCACCGTAGAGGAGGTATTTGATGCAGAGAAAGAGAAGGAACGGTGGAAAAGCTCGACGAGGACGAGGATGAAGACGTGACGAAAGCATGAAGAGAATCTTGATAGATGGGGTGTCACTTTAAACCTTCCCAAGTTAACATAGGGAGGGAAGGACTATCTTCTTCTCCACTATATATATCTTCCATTACTAGTTTGAGGGAAGATGAGGTCCTTGGACAAATCTATGCTTTCGTTGTTGGTCTAGACGACTTCATTGACTTGATAGGAAGTGCCTAGGGACCCACGCGATCTCTTAACCTATGATGGAACTTCAATAGCTCGAGAATGCTTTTGATAGAGTTCTAGAGATGGCGAAAATGGGCTTGAAGGAAGTCTCGGAAGTAAAGTTCGAGGCGAAAGTACATCGGTAAAAAAAAAAGATAGTGCAAAGGAAGTATCAAAGAGCGAATCAAGCTCTTCAAGGTCGTCCATCAACATTTCTACCAAAGAGGTTATTGCATCTGATGAAGTGGAGGTAAGCTACCATAAGTTTGCTTATTTTATTAAGTGCCTAAGAACGATTGTTTATTGGCGCAGAGATTTTTGTGGGCGATTTTTGCTGTGCCAGTGACATGACCTGGTGCCCAATGGCACCATCCCTCGCCGGTGCCGCCACGACGATTCACTGTAGCTTGTCCATTGTATGGGGACACCCGGTGCGCAAGCAGCATTAAGTGCCCAAACTATGTGTGCCTCGGGCTGTTCGGGGGCCCTGGCGCCTGACAGTCAGCCATATGCCTCGATATTCCCTGTCAAACTTCCATAATCAGCGCCTAGGCTAGCCTACCAACCATACAAGTACAAATGAAAAAACTCTAAAGACACAACTATGCAAGCTATCTAATGGGGGTCTGACGGTACTTACCAAAAAGTGATGTACCCAACCTCGCCCGCTTGTCCATGATTTGGCGTAATTCGGGAGCCCACTCGTCCATCCCTATCGGCGACTCTCCTGGCGAAGATCCGGCCCCATCTGGCCACCCGCCGCCATATTGTAATGCCTGCTTGGGGAATATGCCGGGTAAGCATAATGTATAGATAAAATGAGTTTAGAATTGATTACTGCAACCATAAACATGAAGCAGCTATGACAAGAAGCAGTTTGACAAGAAGCAGCTATGAATACAAGATTACTGTTGTTTTCTAAATTATTTTCCAAAGGTAATTGATTCTAATACTCATTTTATCGATTCTAATACTTCCAACGACTACTGCAACCATAAATATAAGAATTGCAACTGACAATACCTTCAAAAATTAACACAAAAGAAGCTTGCAAAATCGCTTGAGCGCCAACTGAAACAAGTCGAGAAAATGAAGGGAAGTGCAAACAAGTCGAAACAAGGGAAAATCGCTTCAGCGATTTTCCCTTTTTTCATTATATTTTTTTTTTTCTGCATAAGATTCTTTTTTCCTTGAAAATCGCTTAAGCCGATTTCAAGTTTTTTTATATTTTTTTTTTGGTGACGCCGGCAGGCGACGGTTGCAGGCGCGCTGCAGCGGCGGGGTCCGCGGCGCCCGTCGTTCTCGCCATGCCGGCGCCGTGAACCCGTCGGCGCTCTGCATAAGATCTCTTTGAAAATCGCTAAGCGATTTTTTTTTTTTTTTTTTCTTCCGACTACTGGTTTCCTAAGTAGGTTTTTTCAGTAGGAAAATCGCTAAGCGATTTTTCCGCCCAAAATCGCTAAGCTGATTGTCCGCCGGGACCCCAATTTGGGAGCCAAAAGACCCCGGAGACTGGGCCACCGAATCGTTCTCAGGATCGCCTGGCCGGGTGGTGGTCGGCACGGTTCCCGCCGGCGTGGGTGGGCTTTCAACAGAGAGGCGGCGGCCAACGGAAGCCGGAATTGCTACAAGAGGCCGGAACCGTCACAGTGGAAATCTGAAGACGTAACAAATGTGGGATTTGAAGAAAAAGTCGGGCGCAGCTTGGTGGAAGTGGTTGCGCCACCAGAGCTCGTGAAATAAAGTAATTCCGAGGCAATTGGTAAGCCTTAAGATTGGAGAAACTGTTACCATGGTAGATGGGTCTTCCTCGAAGGAGACGCAAACCAAATCTTCACCGCACTCTAATTAATGAAGCTTCACATTGAGAGCATCCTAGGATTGCCTAAAGGACTTCCCCCTTAGACAATATTTCCCACTGTACTGCGGACTCTCTAGTAACCGGTTCTATAAGAGAAGCTTGTATAGGTCTTGGCTTGGCTTGGACCGCGATGGATTTCGTGGTTGTTTAGTAGAAGCAATAAACTTTCTACACTTAACAAGCCAGCGGACTCGCCTTATGCATAGCATGCTTCTTAGTGTGTTCTAGTGACAGAGCATAATGGCAAGCAAATGCTTACCATAAGAATTTCCGTATACCGGTGAGATTGATATATATCCTTGGTATGGGACAAGGTTATGTGTATATCAACAATCCAAAAATTATTGGAAGTTCCATGGAGCTCGCTCCCTTTGTAGAAGTATCTTTATGATACTGGGGAATGAAACACGTTGAGCCGCTTATCCCGGGAGTTTATGCATAGCATATATGTAGATGAGCAAGGCTTATCTTGTTAGGAACCATTGGCGTTAGTGAGGCGAAGCTCATCACTGGTATGGGACGGTGATGGGTGGAACCAACAGTCTAATAGCCTAGGATCTTATGTTGCTTACAGTTCTCACTTCCACTGGATCCACTGGTAGCTGGTTTCTAGGCGGCGACCGCCTAGATACGGCGGGGTGTCCGCCGGGCGATGCTATGGTGCGTGTGGTGGATTCCATATGTGTGTTCTTGCAGTCCGTCAGTCGTTGCTTCATATTGACACTACTAGATAACTCTTATACATGTTACTAACACATGGAAGCTTGTGCAGGCTGTTTGATAGCTGGCGGGGCATACGTGTGTATTTAGTTATCTTGTGTTGTCATCTTGTTATCTGTATACGTGGCTTTCATGTATATAGCCTCGTGGGAGGCAGTACTTGTTTTGTGTACTCTGATGGTTTGATGTGAATACAATGCGAAATTTTTGGTAGTAAAATTTTGGTTCGTAACAGTGGTATCAGAGCCTGAGTTGCAGCTTGGACCTTGAGTAGTTGAGATGGAGCACGACGAGACTAGTGCAGGCGCACATACTATACGAGACAGGCGACTCCTATGGAGGAGGAACATGATGTACGAGGGCTAGCCTGCCACAGCTGCATGAAAAACGTAAGAACCTGGAGACCATGCAGATGAAGTGGGGTGAGGACTTGCTGGGTGTGCAGCAGAGCCTCAAGGTCAGATAGACACTCGACCGCTATGAGAACTGGTGGTTGGAGACCCTTGGCTGGCACGGATGGCCTAGGGAAGTTCCCTGGAGAAGGGGAAGTCTCCCAAGAAGATGGTGATGGACCCGGATGTACCGGTGCTAGTGTCGGGGAGCAAGCCATTGAAAAGAGTTCGGATTGAGCAAGGAGGACATCCGCAGTCTCGAGCGCACAAAAATCCTGGATTGGGATGGGGAAGGCACTGTTGAGGAGGCTATGGCTTGGATTGACAAGCTTGAGACCTTTTTTGAGGCTACCTATAAAGGTGATAAGGCGCTGTTGTTTATTATGCCAGACGCGGCTGAAATCGGACGCCTATAGTTGGTGGAATGGTCCTACCATGAAGAAGGAGGTGAATACCTGGTCCAATTTCAGGAAATACTTTATTGGGGAATATGCACCTCAAAGATGATGCTCGTGGATGCTTTGAGAAGTCATGCATCGCAAAGCGCATGTGTTCTCTCGCTTATATCAATAAGGTACGGGGTTATATCCACAGGATTGGAGACTTGTCCGAGGCTCGGCAGGTTGATTTCTTCCTAGGTGATCTATCCAGTGTTGCTCTCAAGAAGCAAATAATCGGGTTGAAGCCCGAGGATTTTGAGAGGGCAACGATGTTGGCTCGTCAGCTTGGGGAAGAGGATGAGTCCTTCAAGAGGACGTCTCGAAAGTTCTCGAAGAAGAAAAATAGGTTTTTCAAGAAGAAAAAGTCTGAAAAGTCTGAGCAGCCTAAGTCTAAGTCTGCAGGTGGAGAGTCTAAGAAGCGGAAGGCGGACTCTAAGTCCAGTGGTCCCAAGAAGGGGATTTTCTGCTATAGGTATGGGGAGCCTGGGCACATTAGTCGTGAATGCTCTCAGCCATAGAACAAGAAAGCTGATAACAAGAAAGCAAACGTGACTGAAAAGGCTGAAGAAGTATTGGAATCTAAGACGGTTTCAGCCATTGCCATGGAAGAGCTGTGCGCGCTGGATAAGCCCGCAAGCAAGACATCATGGATATGTTTGCTGGATGGGTTATTAGATTCTTGGGCAGAATCATGGGCCGAAACGTTGTTGTGTTTTTGGATTGTGGCTCTTCTGACATGTTTATATCTTCTAAGTTGGAAGAACTGCACCTACCTTGTGTAAAGACTAATAAGTATAAGGTAGATGGGCCTTTTGTGAATGATTCTCAAGTGGAGGATCGTAAAGCTGTTGGGGTGCCCTTGTGTATTCAAGGATACCAGGAAAAGCTTGACTTTGACCTCTTGAATGTTGGCCGGTATGATGTGGTGCTGGGGATAACATGGTTGCAGCGGGTTAAGCCTACTGCAATAGATTGGAATACTCACCAGGTGATGCTGAAGCACGATGAACGGGAGATCTATCTGCAGGGGAGTCCTTTGACGGGAGCTTCCAAGATTGTGTCGTCGCTTCAGGTCAAGAAACTGGTACATAAATCCTCCAATCAATATTTCCTTCTATTTATTGATGAATGTTATCCTGTTGTTGAGTGCTGTCATATGCTGATAGTGAGGTCATAGAGGATTCAAAAGGCCAGAGAGAGTTGCAGGATCTGTTATCTGAATTTCAGGATGTGTTCCCTGAGGAACTGCTTGAAGGCCTTCCACCTAGTAGAGAGATTGAACATGAGATTGATTTAGAGCCTGGATCCAAACCTGTGTTTCGTAGCCCTTATAGATTGTCCATATTGGAATAAGAGGAGGTAAAGAAGCAGGTTCATGAGTTGTTAGCCAAAGGGTTTGTGAGACCTAGCAAATTCCCTTATGGTGCTCCTGTCATTCTAGTCAAGAAAAAGGACGGATCAATGCGGATGTGCATTGATTATCGCGGGCTTGAATAAGATCCACGATCAAGAATAGGTACCCTTTGCCTAGAATTGACGAGATTATGGATAGATTAACGGGGAGCTAAATATTTTTCTAAGTTGGATTTTTGTGCGCATGGGTTATCACCGGATAAGGGTGAAGAGTCGGATGTACATAAGGCGCCTTCCGTGACCACCTTTGGTCATTTTGAATTTTTGGTGATGCCTTTTGGACTAACGAATGCTCCTGCTACTTTTTCCAGAATGATGAATGAGGTTTTTGCAAGATGTCTCGATACTTTTGTTGAAGTATTTTTAGATGATATCCTAGTGTATAGCAAAACCTTGGATGAGCATTTGAATCATTTATGCTTCAGGCTAACTCGCCGAGAGCATAAGTTATATGCAAAAATGTCGAAGTGTGAATTTTTGAAAGCACAGGTGGAATATTTGGGCCACATTGTATCTGCTGAAGGTGTAGCTGTAGATCCCAAGAAGACGGAGGCAATTCAGTCTTAGCATGTGCCAAAGAATGTATCTGAGTTGCGTAGTTTCTTGGGATTGGCTAGTTATTATCGCAGATTTGTCTGGAAGTTTGCTAAGATTGCAACTGCTTTAACTATGTTGTTGAAAACTATTGGCCAGTAGCAATGGATGGGGAAGCAACAACAGGCAATGGATATATTGAAGAGGTTGCTAACCTCAACGCCTATTCTGTTGATTCCAGACATGAGTAAATCTTATGAGGTTTACACGGATGCATGTGGTTATGCCATTGGTGCTGTTCTCATGCAGGATGGTAGGGTAGTGGCGTACGAAAGTTGCCAACTCAATGTTGCTGAGAAGAACTATTCCACCTATGAGCAAGAGTTACTGGCAATGGTTCATGCGCTCAAAGTCTGGAAACATTATCTCCGCAATAAGTGCGAGTTTGTGGTCTACACGGATCATAAGCCCTTGAAATTCCTGCAAAGCCAGGCCGAGGTAAGTCCAAGGCAAGCTAGATGGTTGGACTTTCTTTCTCAATTTCATTTTCATGTTGAACATCTTCAGGGAAAAAGAATCATTGGTTGATGCTCTTTCTAGGGTTCGGGAAGTAAATGTGATGGTTCAATGTGAAATTGCTTTGGTGTTACAGATTGGCAAGCATATGACTTGGATGCCTATATTTTGAGTATGCAGCATCTATCCAAGTTACCTGATGCTTGGGATATCCAGAATGGACTCTGGTATTATAAAGGACGTATTTATGTTCCTGATGTGGACACTTTGAGAAAGCAATTATTGAGCGAATTCCACGATGCACCTTATGCTGGGCATGGGGGTGAATGGAAAACATATGAATCGCTCAAAAGAATGTTTTACTGGCCTAGCTTGAAGGAGAATGTGCAGGAATATGTGAAATTTTGTGAGACTTGTCAGCAGGTTAAAGCGAGTCGAGGCAAGACTCAGGGTTTTTTAACCCTCGCCTTGTGAGGAGAGATGGAGGAAATCTCTATGGATTCCATTGTAAAGTTGCCTCGCACTGTGCATCACTATACTCAGATACTTGTCATTGTGGATAGGTTGACGAAGTTTGCACGCTTTATACCTCTGACAAAGAATCATTAGAGGTTTGGTGGAGTCTATTAACGCCCTTGTAAGCCCTTCCCAAATTTGGATTTTAGTTGGTACCCGAACCTGCAGGTATGGGCAAAAAGCTCCCACGAACCTAAACCGAACCTCAGCCCTGGAGCAACCGAACCTGGTAAACGTCATTATTACTTGTTGTTTTACTCATTACGCCTAAATCCTCCTACCCCCACCTTCCCACTGACCGGCTACAAGGAGTAGCTTTGAGTGGACACCTCAAGAATGGCTCAATTGCGCCAAAGCTTTGGAGGGCATTTCAATTTAGTTTTGATGTCAATCCTCGCCCAAATCGAGGAAGGAATTCTCTAGTTTTCCTTCGTATTTTGGCGAAGAATTGCATCAATTTGGTCGCCGGACTGTGGAGCTCCTGGAAAGCGATCACGCTGACTCAATTCGATCTATGGCGAGGTAACTGTTCTATTAAGTTCGGGCAATGACAATGAGTAATTTTTTGAATACGAAACCGAAAGGCCAATTCCGGTGGAGGTGCCCAAGAACCGCTTGCCCTACAAAAATCAATATAATCAGAAGGAACAATGTCGATGAGAATGCTCTTCGAAGCTTTCGGTGCAATGAATATTGATCTTTGGGCTGGGGAATCAGTATCCCATCGATCCGATCACCGTAAGACATCCCCAATTTCATTCTCCATCGGGGCTTATTCATTTTGTCCGTAAGGGTAATCAAGGTCCGCTTGGCTATTGCAATAATATTTCAAGTAACTTTCGATGTGCGGTTGAGAACAATGTACAATCATTTGTGTGGAGTGCATTGCAATATAGTAGCACAATCGTAATTACCTCCAACAAAGGTAACTCTTTCTTAACCAACGTGTCTAAGAATACGTAAGAACCGCAAGCTTCCAATCAAAGGTTGCTTATGGAGGTGGAGTCACTTAAACAAGGATTGAAGAGATGCTCACGAGGACAATGACAAACCGGAGAGGAAGTTAAAAAGACTGAAAATGACACCACCGGGCATGAGGGAGAGGAAAAAAAGAACCGAAGGCCCTAAGTATACTTGCCCCCCTAGTGGTGGGGGGTTTCTAGAAGAAGAATCCACGCTATTAAAAATCTGATGGATCCTACTACGGTGAAAAGAAGAAGAGAAAACCTTGTAATATGGCTAGTTTGTTGAAAAGCTTGTAACTAAAGATGATGTTATAGATATGTTGAAGCTTCCTCGAGCTAACCATTTAAGAAAAGTCATTTGTTGACAAAGTGCTTCGAATTGGGAAAGAGTCAAAGTGCCGATAGCATGCAAGAATTATGTGACAATGTGGGTATCACGACAAGCTTACATTGCTCTCTTTAGATGTTTCCAGGATGGTATCAAGCAACAGGGTATTACGAAGACCATACTGCCAAGACTCAGTTATGTCAGAGCAAGCAGAACAAAGAGGAATGCAGAAGTACACGAACATTTGGGAGAGATGTACCAGATCACCACATCCGTGCACTTGGGATCACTAATCACTGGGAAAAGTAAGAAGAAGGGTGGCTCCGGAAATGATCTATTTGTTCTTAACGAGAAGAATAATTGTTGGATGGATCTCTCTAAAATGCTTCTTCTGTTAGTTCGCTTCTATGATATGAAAGTGGAAGAATGTGGAGGGAAACTCCAAATTGCTATAAAGTTGGATGAGATGGAACTGATCAAAGGTGAAAAGTATGAGAGGGTTTCTTTGACATTAATGAACAGGGCGTTGTCAAATTCTGATAATGAGGAAGGGAAGTTCTCTCTGTTCAATCGAGGGACCATATTTGGTGGATAGGGATATTTTTGGCACCGGAAGAAAATCATGGTGTTCTTCAGTGGGGTCTTTCAAAGACACACCTATTCCTACTATTATTGCTGCTCATGGAGTCGGAGAGAAGCTTCGTGTTCCCGGCTATGGAGATTACGAGGTTGAATAGCATTTGGTCTGTTTGATCTAAAGACCATCAAGTGCATGTATAACATGAAACATGGTTACAGTAAGACTACCCATGCATGTCCTTACCGTTTGTATGCTAGGGTAGATGAAGGGAAGGGAATGAGTACTCTCGAATGTGACCGTGGATGCTTGAACCAACGTGTGAGAAGGAGGACAAAACTTTGATCCCCATTACTTGTAATTCCCGTGAAGAGAGTACATATTTGCACTCTCCATGCCTTTCTAAGAATAGTGGATAAGATGGTGTACATGAGCATTCTTTTTGCTTGGAATAAGTCTCCACAATCAGCCGAGGAGAAAAGTGTATGAAAGATGTTGAGAACGTGCTTTCTCGATCTTGGTCTTCATGGTGGGTGACTATAAAATCCCCGCAAGATCCTAAGAAGGGAGGCAAGGTTCCTTTGTAAAACCATCTATGGGTGGGGTGAAAGCCAAAAGATTTTGCGCCTTGTACTAAATTACGTAAGAATGGATCATTGCCAACCTGGAAAGTGGGAGGGGTATAAGGACTTTGCCGGAAGCGTAAGATGACCGTGACTTCACGATGGGAGGGCAAAACTAAAGAAAATTAAAAGCGCGGGCGTAACTGGAAAGCAGTCGGGTAACTTTGATGGCAGAAGAAAAATGGTGGTGGAAAGTTAGATGAATTCAAAGTAGCAAAGAATCGAACTGAATTCGCTTTAAGCATGGGGAGAATGCAATGTCACACATTACATTCATATACTTCACGCCCATGGCTTGTGGTTTGCCAAAGAGTATGGAGCTTGGGAATATGGAAATGCAGTTTGGAATGGAGAAGTCACATAAGCAAGCCAAGAATGCTTTTTTCAGGTTCACACAACATCGAGGTTGGTGTGGTGGTAACTCATTGCAACAGATGTGCCAATGGTTCTATAGAAGGATTATCCGCAAGCTAGAGAAAAAAAAGATAAAGCTAAACAAGACACCACGCTGGCTAGAATATTGAGGAGAAAAGTTGAAGGAAAAAAAAAGAAACAGATATGGTGTAGCTCCAAAGGCAAAGACAAGTTAAAGCGGCTTGGCGATCCACAAAGGATCGTATTGTGGTAGAAGATATACTGGGAATCAATTGTATGAATAAATTCATATTAATGTATAACTATTGACCATGATGTGCAACTATAATGTTTAAAATATGTTAGGTTGGCCAAGTGGGTACGCGATTAATTTAGTTGGTATTCAATTGATGAATGATTAGTATTCCGCATTAGGGCCAGTTTGCGATTTAAATTGGGAATTAGTTATAGATTAAGCGATATTCGCACCGCGGGCCACCTGGGCGAAAAGCATTTGGTTTCCGCGGGCTATCTTTTGTCGCTTTCGCACGGTAGCAACGGTACTCTTTATATAATTATCTTTGTTATCGATGTTGTGCGCTTTTGATATTTGTTCTAAGTCATTACATTGCATATTTTTCAATCTTGTCCACTCATTTGTTGCATTATAGTTCGTGAGTCAATGGCATGTAATAGCGTAATGCCGGGATCTAACAATCCCAACGCCCAAAGAATGAAGAGAGCGCGCCCGGGCGCACACATCATGGTGAAGATTTGTGAGGGCAGCGATAACTAACTATGTCGCTTCTAACAACCGTAACGCAGCACCGCCTTCTTCGGCCGTAAAAACATCCATCAAGGTGTCCGGACGTTTGTAGTTCAGAATGTTGCCAATGACGACGAGGACATTTATAGAGACACACCTTCCGAGGCAAAGCGCGTGTTTACTTCTCTTCTCTCGCCATTTAGTCGGAGAAGGAATCTTCGTGCATGCAGCTATCTGTCATGGAGTTCCTGTGCCAGATGATTGCATCGTCGTTAACGTCGATGTGGTAGTTGCACCAGACATGACCTTGCCTGTTCCTTCGATGGGAGTTGACAACTTGCTTGGAGGCACCCATTCCTTCGCTGTGTGGCCCAGATTGATGGCTTCTTTGACGCCAACTCCTAACACATTTTCGGTACTGGCTAATGAGATAGATTACATAACCGGACTTCCTCGTAGAGTGCCGGAAGTTGGATTGATGGAGATAAACCAGGGGCCAAACTTGATTGGAGCCGACAATGAGAATGCTAAGCCCCATGAGGATGACCATCAGGATGTGCATGTCGCACGTTCCCGCGGTCGTCGAATGAGGAGGTCCCTGTCCAGAACGTTCCTATTGCTGTTCAGAATGTTTTTGAACCCCTGAATCTTTTGTACGCGGGTGTCCCTATCCAGGTCCCTGTGACAGCTCAAATCCAAGAAAATATAGTTCTACAAGAGGGCATTTGCAAGACTGTGGATTTGTGCTCGAACCGTAGTACCGGATGTACCATGATGAGAGTGGTTCCCCGATGTTGAGCAAAGATGTAGTCGCTGAATCCGATGGGCGTAAGAGGAAGACTAAGCCTAGCAGCCGAGGAAAGAAACAGGTTCTCTGTAAAGGCCCTCCTAATTTGAATAGGAAGGGCCAGCCATTTAATCAAAGTTAAGATGGCTTCGCTGAATTGGCACTTCCGAACTGCAACGGAGTGGGTAAAGCCCCGGCTCACACCGGGCTAGAATATGTAAGGAGGTGGTTTGAGAGATACAAGAAGATGAAGAGGGATGGGCAAGGTACCGGAGAGCTGGTTACAGTTTTCCAATGCCGTAAGAGGTGACTCGATTCACCAGAGGTCCCCTTGATGCTCTCTGACGAGGCGGGAGAATCACATGGTCAGGGTTCTTCAAGACTGGTGAAATGTGCTGCGCATTCCAAGAGTGACAATAATGAGGCAGGATATTGCCTTGACAAATTACTTAGAGGCCTCAGAAAGTGTTTTATATTAATGAAACCATCTTTGTTCTATATTTTGTTTGCTTGCTAAGCATTTTGATTGTATCTATTCTCTATGTATATTTACAATGCACCGCTGCTACCACGCTTAAATGGGGATTAATTTTTGTGAGGGTATTTTCAAGCACTGGGCCACGTGCATAAATTCCTGCAAGTTAATGTGAGGCGAGGCAATTTACTTCGACACCGTAGCCACTGTCTGAAAATTGAATCATTCCATGAAGGTGAACCCACAAGATCAAAGTGAGCATATTAACATGTTAGAGAATATATTAACATATTAGAGAACATTTAGAGAACGGCAAAGTAACGGAATTATGTCCAAGTAACCTTCCCCTAGGTTTCTAACCCCTTCCCCTTCCCTGCGAGGTCTAACCCATGCACCGGTTAGGAGTCAAGAGCTCACGCCATCCCGGCTGATTCTTCCCACCATATGGGGTACCTAGTCATTAAAAAAAGTAATTCCCACGGGATGATACTCACGAAGAAGAGCGGACCCAACTCCACAAAACCGTTGTACTCGTTGTAGGACTGCGGGCGAACCTCCACTCCAAGAAATGGTCCCATAGCTCATCTATTCCAGGCCGCCTGAGTAATGCGGGAGGGCATGCTTGAGCCTTCCGAGCCGAGGGGGAGGATTCGGGTCCAATCATTTGCAAAGAGCACGAAGATCAAGTAGCAAAGAACAAGGAGCACGAAGATCAGGTAGCAAGGAGCATCAAGATCAAGTAGCAAGAAGAAAGGATCAAGAACGATCAAGGAGCAAGAAAGCAAGGAACAAGATCAAGTAGCAAGATCAAGAGCAAGGAACAAGTTGAAGTAGCGAAGAACAAAACATCAAGATCAAGTGGCAAAAGGAACAAGGAAGACCAAAGACCAAGAAGTGAAAGCAAGGTGAAAACATGGAAACAAAGGTGAGAAGTGAAAGAAAGTTGAAGAATTTATAGCTACGAATCCAATAATGTTGAAGTATAATACTATCGCATTTGAAGTATAATACCAAGAATGATGAAGAATAATACCAATAATGTTGAAGTATTATACCATTCGGTGGTGGTAACAAAAGCGGGATCTCGGCCAGATTTCGAGACCGGGCGAAATAGGCCCTTCTTCCTGAATTGTATGTGGATCCGTTTCGCTTGAAGTGGCGAGTGCATGCGAATATGACCACAAATAGAACAATCACATGAAAAAATACAATGAAAATGGTAGAAGATATTGCTTAATTACTTAATTACACGAAAATCACTTAATTACACGAAGATGTTACTTAATTACACGAAACTCACTTGCTTATATATTAATTTCTATGAAAATCTAGTTTATACACATATTCCAATGGAGTATCTTTTTGTGATATGTACATATTATGTCCGCGGTGCTATGTAGCCATAGGTCACGTGTATCCCAAGGAATTGTATCCCGGTGGGAATCTAGAGAGTAACCACAGGATGTTGAAGTCAAGGGAACGGAATAGGAGCTTACCAATATCCACAAAAGATTTGTAATGGAAGTTGTAAAGTTCAATGAGGATATAAATCCTATTCTTCTCACTAGTGGGAATGACCAGAGGCGCATACTGATCCAGAGAGTAGGCCATGAAACCATGGAAAAGCATGTCCTTCAACTGTTCTAGCCTATCTTCTAAATGCGGGGGGTTCAAAAGAAGTCCCAAAGCACTTAGATTGAACCTTGCATGACTTCGAATTGATCTCCTCCAATGGAGGGAGATGACGCAGTATAGCGATCGATAATGAAGTTGCTCCCATTTTGCCTTGCAAGCTCTCGTTGTTGGACCGTGGCGCCATCGATGCTCCCAAAAGTTGCAAAAAGTCATCAAAAGTGCGTATTTGCGCGCCGATGCTTGCGGGTATTCCGGATCAGCCCAGCGAGGATGTTCTTGCAAAGTTACCATTTAAAGAAATTTAGTGGGAGCAGACAAAGAAAATTAGTGGAGCGCCGAGGAGGCAAGGGAGCGGACAAAGAAGCGGACAAGAAGCAGGCAAGGAGCAAACAAGACAATGAAGGCATAGATGCCTATTTGAAGAGAAATCGGTATATATGCCATTATAAAGTACCATACAAGTATATATATAATCCAATGATTTCTATGTATATACCATCAAATAATTTTGAATTGCATTACATACCATCAATAATTTTGGTGGGTATAAATATACATCAAATTGCCGAGTCGCGGCAACATTGGCCTCAGATCGACCATGTGTGGTCTCATTACGGTCTGAGCATTGATTCCATCACGCAAGATGAATCACGAAAACTTCAAGCGCCGGTGGCGCGAAAATACCCATGGAAGACGGATGACCACTGCGGCTCTCAATCCCGCTATTATATCGATCCCCGATGTTATCATCCATCTAATATGGAATAGAGAGCATCAAATGTACATGATAGAAAAGATCAGCTGGGGTGCACGGTGACAATGACTCGGAAGAGTCCCCCTAAATCAATACTCGAGAATATATATCGCTATATCATTACATTATATATACATGTGTATTTTGTACATTATGCTCATATGTATAACCAATAATCTTTGCTACAATGCATGTCAATAATTTTTGTTAGATATAAGAATGCGGTTCCACTCAATGCGAAGGCATCCATTTGCTATGTCTCGGCCTCCCTCGTCCAAGATATGGACTCCATTACTTGCACTATGACATATAATGATCTTTATAGATGTTCTCGAGGGGTATCCCCTTGATCCCCGGCTGGAAGGAGTAGCAGGAGGGCCGAAATAGTTCTTCAGGAGGGGTTTTATCGTATTGTTATCCACCTTTGGAGGGTTCGAGGCGTATGGCGTCTATGAGATTAAGCATCACTCAACTACCTTTTCATGATGATCCGTCCTTGAATGAGCTTCTTCATTCATGTATGCTATTCCTCTTATATGAGTTCTATGTATATGCTATGCCTCTTATATGAGTTATAAGTATGTAACCATAAGTGATACATGTGATCCGTCTATTTACCGCACATTTCAATTTGGAAAGCTCTTGGACATTTTCCTTACATGTAGATTCTAAATTCGGATAAGCATTGTCTTCGCGATTATTATTGTAGTCGCGGTCGCGAAATTGCACACCTCAAAGGCGTTGGAATGCTATTTTAAGCACCGAGTCGCGCAGTTGCAAAATAGACCTTTCCTGCGAGAATGTGGAATAGTCAATTTATACCGTGTGGGTCTTGAATATTTGTAGTTATAACACGGACAAACGGTCTTCGCACTGCGGGCCGCGGTGCAAGTAAAATAGAAGCGTAAAACAAATTAAAATGAATGAAGTTTATGTTCGATATAACAAGAATAGAGATTTCAAACAAGTCTTTGCATTAATTGACAATGGTTACAACTTCATTTTCTTAGAAACATGTAAGTCATCCGACACTTGACTTCTTCCAATTGGGACTCTGACCGGACCAGCATCCACTTGGTACATAAGGCGAGGAATGCAGGGCTCCCTCTCTTCCCAAGTTGATCGATGTAGCCTTATCCACCCGGACCAAGGCCAATGCGGCTCTCTTGGCAAGCCATAGAATACATACTAAAGCCACCAAAATATGTGCGTGGCGATATCTCTTCTAACGACCACTACTCGTCGGGAATTGGCGAGATAATGGGATGTGATTACCAATCAAAATCAGAGAGGGCCTTGAGTTTCAAGACCTCTTCTCAGATATATCAGTGGCCCGTGTGGAACGTGGTTCGTCAGGGAATGACCCACGTCGCAGCCATCCTCTCTCGGATGATGAGGAGAGGGCCCCTGAATGAACTGCACGGCAGAGGACAGCGGAGCAATGCAATGAGTTAAAGTAATATAGCAAGGACAGCAAGTAGACAAATGCTTTTGACGAGGACGACCGTCTGTGGTATGGCACATGCCTGCATTTCAGCGCCTGCAAAGATACCCCTGCTAGGCAGATGTGAGGCATTGGACAGCTCGCCTCAAAGACGCTGAAGGCATACGCGGAGGTGGTGCACCTCTATACTTGCGTGGAGGCCCGCGCTGGCGATCATCGTGACGCAGCCTACCGGCGGAGGATCTCGTGATGAACGCGGTACCGCATATGAACAGCCAGCCGTGGATTTTGCGAGAGCTCTCCCGCACTTCTACACCCGGCGGAGAGATCTGGCTATGGCGACAAGAGGTGGGTCGCGGGAAGAGGAAAGAAGGGCACTATCGTGCGAGGAGGAAGCGGCCATGCATTACCTCTGATCTTGTGGCGTTGAACCCTCTGTCTGGAGAAGCGGCCGAAGCGGCTATAACTGGGAACCGCAGGATTTGCATTTAGTGGCATGTCGTCCCTCCCGGCCTTAGCCGCCCGGCCCCGGGCGGAGCCATCCCGCCCATCCGCGCCCGAGCCAGGCAGTCGGCGGCTATTGAGACATACCCGGATGGCTGTTCATTTACCGCGCCACCTCCCGCATGTGATTGAGCCTCGTGCCCGGGCCGATCTTTGATGGTACAGCGGAGGCGGTCGCGACACATATTTCAGTTATCACGGAGAGGGTTAGTTCCCCTAGCTTGGCATCATTGGTGTCACCTTTTCCTCCGGTACGTAGATGCACATGACCCGATCTGGGTGGCGAGAGGGACAGGCTAGAGGCTTCTTACATCTTTGGGATGGAGTTTTTGGGGCGGGGCACGGCTTTTATGCCTACTATTTCTTTGCAGCCCTGCGCGGGGTGGGCGGAGGTGGAAGAGCCTGTTATGTATGCGAGACATTGTTGTGCTACATCCGGGTTTGATGTTGCCTCTCTTTTTTCGGGAGGAGGTGTGTATTTTGGGACTTCATTACCGAGCCGAGATATCCACAGGTATGGCGGCGGTTGATGCACACCACCCCCACGTACCCGCGAGAGATCTTGTCGACTTCGGCGTAACGAGAATGTCATTGTTGGGGCCGGCTTTCCTGGCGGGCGTTGGATCAGGAGCGCATGAAGGCAATCGCTGCGAATCAGTGAAGAGTGGGAGGCAGATCATGTCAGGGTAATTATCAGGTACGTGTCCTGGCACGATTTCATTCATGTGTTGTAAACCTTTTTCCCCGAACGACCATGTAGCACGCATATGCGCGTGCACGATGCATCGCTTCCAACCCGGATGATAGATCCACATTTGCAATGGTGGACCCTCGCTGGTTCGAAGATCACGAGATCATGGCCCTGGACCTGCTCCCAATGTACCAGATACGATGGGAGAGCTTGCGAGCTATCATTTGGCCCATCTGTCATGGGTACGTGGCATAGTCCCTATCCCCTCTCTTGTCTCCATAGGTACTCATGCAGGGTGAGCTGGTTGCAGGGGACACTGGTACGTTTTGGTGCATATTGCAGACCCTGTAGTAGGGGAGAGACTCGGGTGGCCCAGGCGTTTCGAGGGCTTTTGGTGCATGGATTCCCTGCCTGGCAGGGTGGGCCATACCGGGACTCAAATACGAGTGCAACCCGCGGACGTACAACGGTGAGTTCTTTGCTCACGACTTTCTTACTTTTAGTTGTCTTCAATCGTGCATCAAGTCCTTAAGGTGTTTGGGCCGTGGTATTGGAGTATTGGGCTGTACCACACTCATGCCCCGGACCACCGGGCACGAGGCGTTTTTAAAACCGGGGGTTGAGCCGGCATGGGCCCGGCCCCGGACGTAACCAAAGATTGGTCTTGTGGTGCCCATGTTCCGTCCTAAACATCCGGCGCATGTCATGCGAGGGCTTTCCTATGGCCAGAGACAGACATAGACCTGCCGGTTGGACACTATCCTTCCCCACCACCTCATTTTTCAGTTATATATGCTCCGCATGACACCTGTACCTTCCACCTTGCAGGTACGCCCGAACATGCATACCGACGAAGATGTGGCACGGCTTCGGCGGAACTTCTTTACACTCATTGCTTGCCTGTACGCGAAGGCATATTGGTTCAACTACCAAATAATGAGGCGTGCCGGCCCCTAGAGTACTTTTTACTCTGCAATAGAAACATTGTCATTGATTTAAATGCATGGGCTAAATGAATTGATTTAAATGTCTAGGATTTCTATGGTCTAGGATTATCTTCTCTCTCTAAAAGTTAAGCAAGCAAGGAGAAATAAAGTGTCCAAGATTTCTGATTTAAATGCATTGCCAAACACTAGAAACATTGCAAATCCGAGTGATCAGTCAAATCTGAGGCGACGCGAGGTCGACCCTCTCCTCCCACGTGGCTGCGGCGGGGTTTCGCGTTGCACAGAGGCTACACGACGTGGCGTTGAAAAGTTACGCACCCGTGCTCCCGCCTGCTGAGCTGCATAGCCCCCTCGCAATGGGACGTTTCTCGGTGCCGCCGCATCACGGAACGCCCTTAGGCGACGTCGCACCTCCGCAAGCAATGGAGCCACGTCTTCCTCGTCTATGTGTTCTTGGTTCATTACCTCCGTCTGCCAGTATTGCATTTCCTCGCCCATTGCCTGCAACCACTGACTAACCACCAATCTCAACGTGTCTTCGTCCACTACAGGTGCTGGTGGCCGCTCGATGGGCTGGACCTCCGCTTCCCGTCCGGGATATAGCACTTCGAAGACGGTACCTAGAGAGAAACATATCTCCCGCTATGAGGTGCTTGCACACTGGGACATCAGCGGGACAAGTGCAATAGTGTTGCATCATCAAAACCGTATAGCGGACCCCATCATCTGCCCCGGATGCGATGGACAGTTCAATGGCCTCGTCGTCCACCACTGTGATTGTGCTTGCATCTCCTTCAAACCGTTGCAACAGATCTTGCGCACCTGCCCGTCGTTTGCGATAGGATCGCGGGCTGTACCGGCCAAAGTCAGCTGAAGCAAAGGGAAGGGAACGTGATTAGAATGGAGGATCATTCTTAAGGATGTGCTTTGCTAGGGACATACCTAGGCTCCAACGCTCCCTGCACCGCGTCAAAATTGTCCCTCCTGGGGGCTCCTCACCAGTTGGATATCCTACTAGCGAACAAATTAGAGTGTACATCCACAGGTTAACCTTGCAACCCAAAGTCTGCACCTTCAACACCCTCCAATGGGCCTCCACGTAGTTGGTAGTGTCCATGTATCCATGGGGCCACAACCTCTGGTGTCGCTGCCATTTCCCTTCCCACACGCCTCCCCACAACCAGTTGTGGGCAAGATACCTGGGGGTGCCAGGTGTATTGTTGCACGTCAGCTACGAAACGATATTTCTAGTCAAAAGCTCGACAAAGACACTTACTCGAAGATCTCGGGACTGTTACCATAGGCATTGTAGAGGTGATTTTCCAAGTGCTCATACCGCTCCAGGTCGGGCTCCAGCATGAGATTAGAAAGCCTTTGCCAGACATCTTGGCGTATGAGCGGATCTTGTATCCTCGGCATGAGGTTGTCACGCCATGCTCGCTTGCAATGGAACCAACAAGATATGACACAGCCTGCTATCTGTACGGGAGTTACATCTAAGAAAACGCAAATAGTGACAAGCAAAGTTCTTTACCATTCGCCGTGCTCGTTGAAACAAGATGGGTCGATTGGCAACCGCCTCTTCTATGGCCCTCTCTCCTCTCCGGCCCATGTCAATGGTGATGGACCTTGGCCTTACATGCCCCATCCGCTCAAACACCGTAAGCGCTTTTCGTAATGCATTCTTTGTCCGCTTTGCGACCCCTTCTTATGTGTACACAACATGTAGAAGACTGGATACCCAACCCCGCATGCAACCTGGAACCACGGGCAGTAAAGTGGTATCCGCCACATGTTGGTGCCAAATGTCAAATCTAGAGCCCATCCCGAAGTTTTTACTGATCAGATAGCCGCCCCTACGACACCGTCATCTTGTAGAACTAGGATCCATGGGCGGCGTTCCGGATCCGCAGCATGAGAAGCGAATGGCTGGTGGTAGAGGACCTTTCCTGCATGTGCCCAAGCCTCTATGTTCTCCTCAAGGCTGTCCCAGTCGGCCATTGCGCCACCGCCTGAAACATTTTGGGTTCGAGCCAAGGCAAAGTGAGTGCGCAGACATTTACAAGCATAATTAGACATGACATTCGGGCCACCAAACATTCGGATACTTGCTGCGTAGACGCCACACATCCTCCGGCTCATGTCAAAACCGATATGTGACGCGCAGAAAGGCAGTGGTCTCCCTCCACGAGCATGGGACCCTTTGCCCCTTCCATGTCCACCACGGCCTTTGTCTTTGTTCCGTTTCTCATTAAGCGCGGCTCTTTCCTATGAGTTAGGGTGGTAGAGACCATACCTGCGCCCGAAAGGATCGTGCCGAGAATGCGCAGTGGCGCAAATATCAGGTCTGGCGCTGCTTGTCCTCGCGCATGACCATTACTTTGTCGCGAACCTATATATGTCGCGACGTCGTGACTCCTCGCTTTTGCCGGTTGTGGGCTGGCATAAGGGTTCCTCCAGCGGTGAGGCGAAACCGATCCACCCTTATCTGCTCTGCCGTAGCCACCCCGTGTACGATGCGTGTGGATATTGCACAAGGCAGTTGTGATTACGGTCTTTTTTTGCACCTCCCACTCGATGTCAATCAGGCGTGATTGCTAGTCTCATGTTGAGGGAAGTCACTATCCTTCGTGTATATCGCGAACCTTGCAATCGCACACCCGCGAGCCTTTGGTCGCGTATTCCGCGGGATCCGTGCCTCGCTATGCTCAATCTCTTTGTGATCTTATTTACGCCCGGGGTTTGCGTCCCGGCAAGTGCTGGCCATTGGCAATGTGGCACTGCGCCACTAGTGTTCCAATCCTCCACCCAAGGCACACACTTATGTGGATGCGATCCCACCTTATGCAAATAGGAAACATGGCCGGCGGCCGTGCGTATAGCCCCTCGCGGTATTGCTCCCCCCGTCCCTCATATCTATGCCACTTTCGGAAACAACATGCATGCGGTCTACGTGGAAGGGGGAGGAAAATGGTGTGCGATCGATGTCGCAAGGATCTGGAGGCCTACCCTGGTTGGGAAGCAATCATAAGATCATATGTCTCTTTCAAGAACACATACCCATGGACCGCGAACTCCTCGGGCCCGTTCACGCTTAAGCGGTTACGCGGATCGGGATACATCCCGAAACCACCTCACAGCACGACATTGGAACCACCAGGGCTAACGACTAGCACTTGTGGCAACGGGACGATGTAGCGCTATCGGCATCCCGATTGGTCGATGAACCTCCCAATGAGTCGCTATTGCCATCATCGGAAAGCTTCGCTCATAGAGCCCTCATCCTCATAATCAATCCAGGCATTCTAACAAACCCTATCAAACAAGCCGTGACTATGCCCAAAGCAGAACTCAGAACTTCATGAAGGCGGATCGCTTAAGCTCCTTTGACGATATGGTAGACCTGGAGCTCAGTTTTATATTTAATGGAAAATTTTTTTTTTTTTTTTTAAATCGCTAAGCGATTTTAGTTTTTTTTTTTTTTCGGCGTGGCGTATACTGACAGATTTCGACAATTGAAAATCGCTTAAGCGATTTTTTTTTTTTTTTTTCCCGTTGGTGTTGACGGACGCTGCTTAATCTGACGCTAACTTTGAAAATCGCAGCGATTTTCAATTTTAAAAGTCACTTGGCGTGGATCGCAGGTGTTTTTGACGGTGATTGCGATTTAAAATCGCTTAAGCGATTTTCGCTTTTTTTTTTTAAAAAACCACCTGGCCAGGTGATCCCATTTTCCGGCCACGGAAAGCAAAAATCGCTTAAGCGATTTTTCACTTTCCCCTTTTGAAAAATCGCTTAAGCGATTTTGGTCCGCACGAGACCCCGATTTCGGGAGCCAAAAAAGGCACCGGATGCTCCTGCAGCATTGCCCCAGGCCAGGCCGTCAATGCTGCAGGAGCATCAGATAGGTGGCATCCCCGATTTTGGGGTGCTCACTATTTTGAATATTTTAATAGTTGATGAACCATTTAAACCATTTAACACCATTGTCGCATATTACTATGACAATATTACACTTTAAGGGTTATTTGCCCCTAGATGGCCTAATGTCAATTTAACCATACGAGGCCCCATGCAAACAAACAATGTCGCCACCACATTTATTATTCGCATGGATCCCGTTACACCCTAACCGAAGATCTATTGAGGTGCACCATTCACTTTGGCTAGAGAATAACATGTGACCAAAATAACCATGGCCTATACACCATAGAACATTTTATTATGCCCAATATTAATATGCATGAACAATATCACACAATGGTCTGCGAATTTATTTTAGGCATAACAGGAGATGTTTTCTGTTGTGGGAAGCTGAATGATTTTTCTGGGATGCTATGTTCTCGATCTCCAGCTTTAATTCTTGACGTAGATCCACTTACTCAATTCAAAGCTCTAAAACTTACTCCATAAAACTTATGTTGGAAGCTGTAAGACAAGCGAAAGAACTGTAATCAAAGCTCGATTCACGCTGTAACACTCGTTGGACTACCAGAAGTATTTTGTAAGCCACAAAATTGCCTTTCCATGTTCCATTCCAGAATGGAGGGACATGTCACATGGCGGCATATGATTGATTTTTTGACAAAAACCTTGATCCCATTTCCATGTATAGTAGGGAGGGTCCAGTTTTTTGTTTCATGTATTTGAAGGACTTCAATCACTATGTTCAAGAATGGGACTGCCTATTGTTGATGTTTAATCCTTAGTACGTTTCCCAAACAAAATTAGAATTGCTCCGCAAATCCAGAATCATTACGCTTGGCATGAATCGGCCTTGAGGCATCAGGGTAAAAGCATGTTAGGATGTGCCTTGAAAAGTATCATTTAGAAACCACAAAAGTACCTAAAAAGGTTGCCAGCATCTGGGTACTGGGTACCTGTTTAATATCTCAATAAAAGCCACGTTTTAGAATTGTTGTATTTATTTTGGCCTATAATAGCATTATCTTTATCGTAACTTTGAATATTAACCTGTCCTTGACTTTTATTTTAGATTTTTGAATTAGTTTAATGAAAAGAAAAATGAGAAACTACCCAGTTTTGAGGTACCTAGTGTAGGTACTTTTGCAGGTTCCAAAAGTGGTACACTCTAACATGTTTTCACCCATCACGCTTGGTAAGAATCAGCCCCAAGGCCTCACGTTTGGCAACATTTTGGCGATTTTGTGGGAAACAGATAGTGTTTTTTTTTATAGATGGGTTGGAGCCATGAATTTGTATTTATCTCTATTTTGTGGGATGCCATGCTGAGTAGCCAAGGATTTGTGGAAGCTAGTAGAGGTACATTTCAGTCTGTTTCCATGCTCAAAAAATTTGTTAGAGCTGTTAGGTCCAGGTAGGGTATGGTTGATTTCGTGGATGAGGAGGGAAGGCCTCCTGAGAGTAGCAGTGCTGCAGCTACGAGAGACAGCATGAATTCGTTGAACCTTTGCTGCAGCCATGCATATTTTGCCTCCTAGTAATTATCTTTCCCTTGATTTCCATCATCTATGCCTTCAGAGATGCTGCATCTCTCTCTAAAGAGAGCTGAGCACAACTTGAATGTTCTTGTTGATGCTTGCAATGCTTCTGGACCAACGAGGAAGAGGGGCAGGCCAAGAAAGGATGGTGGGATTGTAATTCGAGAGTAGAATGAAAGGGATGCGCAAAAGAAGAAGAGGCCCTTTAAAAGGGATGAGAAAAAAAAACTGAAACAAAACAAGTAGAGAGGGAAACAAAAGAGAGAGAGAGAGAGAGGAAGGAGGAGCGGGAAAAATTAAGGAAGAAGAAAGAAGAGAAGAAATGCATGGATAAAAAAAGAGAAAGATATAAGAAAAAACGTGGAGGCACAGGGGAAAAGCAAGGTTCTAGATGTGAGTGTAACGATGACAATCAATGGGTCTAGGACACGGGAAACTGCAATACAGAAACCACACGAAAGAAGTGACCGCTGAGCAGCATGAGCGTGGGAAGAATATGTACGCATTGTACGGTGCATGGTGCGGGTGAGATCAAGCACTGTGTAGTCTTGAATAATAGGAACTTGCTTGGTCATCATAGTCGTTTTGTGTTATATCATGACAGGCGGCAAAGAACTCCCAGTCTGTGTACACAACTGCACGGATATTGCAAACTGAGAAATTCATCCTATCCGGTGCTTGGGTTCTTCCTTGGAATTCTGCTAAAATTAATTATTACAGAGTAAAAGCTGCGTGGAGGCTTACTTTGGATCCAAGTCATGCTTCTATCAAGGATGTCTACTGCGCGATTTATGGGTTGCCTCCTGGGGAAGAGCCAATAAAAAAAGTGGGCAAAAGATTGCACAGGTTTGGGGATGATGCTTTGGCTTCTAGAGAAACTTGATGCGATGACAGCGACATCTGTCACGAGGAAGACAATGACAGCACTGACAATGATGACGCAGTGGACATCTGTCAATTATCCCGTGGATCCACTTTCATTCTTCCCATAGATGGCAGCCAGTCTTGGTTTTACATTCTTTTACATGTCCAAGACCATGGCTTTCATATTGGATAGTATGATTTGGTGAGTTGTTTCGTGTTCGTTATGTTTGATCTTCCTAATTGATTGGGCCTTCTGTTGCAAGACCTCATTCTGACAGCGCAACGAACAAAGGAGAGAGGGATGCGAGTCCTCCACCTCCATTCTCTACTTTCGTTTCTCTAGATGGTGATTCTGTAGAATGTTGTGGTATTGAAGAGGTGGCTCCTCTATTTGCAGTGCCGTTTTTTTATGTCGAATAGATGAAAGTGCAGACTTGGCAGATTGTCGATCTTTTGTCTGTTAGTTTAAGCAATGCAATGGATATCTTGGAAGAAGCTCTCACTGTAATGGACGATCCGAATGTCCATGTTTCAGTACGGGATAGAAGAATATTTAGATGAGGCCAATTACATGCGAGATATGCTTCCCTCTAAGCTCCAGTAGCTCCATCATCTTGCATTTGATCATCTTAACACCATGCAGGCATGATCTGGCGCTGTTCTTGGTTGGCGTGGAGCTCCTTTTCCTATATGTAGTTTTGTTCTTTCTGTTGCTTCTTTGGCAAGCAAATTTATAGCTTGTTGTAATGTGAATCCTTTATACTTGTGAATTGCTTTAGGTTACTTCTACAAAAAGCAACGTTGGTGTTGCTTTTGTATGTAATAGTTTTGACTTCTTCCAATATATTGTACTATTGTACTATGTTGTACTTCTTACAGTATGTTGCAGATCGGTTTGTCCAAAGTCGATCACTGTGCCAAAACGGACCAATAAAGATGATCTCCAACAAGCTGTTTCCAAATTGATGCCACAGCCTTCCAGTTTTATGGAAATCTGATTCTCCTTCTGTTATACTCATCACCATTTCTCTTCTTATGTCTCATAGTTGATTTGCAAGGTATTTATGATGACCTATGCTCTAACCCTATTAACGACCACATGTTGGTGATTGGCTATGGCTCTAAAAGCGATGCGGAATATTGGATCGTAAGAAGTTCATGGGAAAACTCGAATGATATGCAAGATTGATATATGGGCATGTATCTTACATTTTGACGTTTGAACTTTGGGTCACAAAGTGTGCATGTATTTTGCACCTATCAGTACATAATTAGTTTTATTGTGAATGCAAAAGTTGACATATGGTAAAACCAAGAAAAGACTACAAGTTATGATATTTATACATGAAGTGGCAAGTATAGAGATCTGGGGGCCTAAATGGCTTGATCAATACATTTATAACTGAACTATGAACCCTTGAGCTCTTCAGTCTTAGAAATCCAAATGTTTTTTATCAATTTGCAAGTATATAACAATTGCATGGATATAATTATCCCAACAAATAGTTTCAAATTGTCTTAAAGATGGGCTCCTAAAGCGTGATAGTTAACCATAACAAACATAAAAGAGAGCATGCTCTTTTCCTCTTCTACACAAACCTTTTTGTAGCATGTATACAACTGAAGTTCTCATTAACAACTAGCAGGGTTTGCGTATTGCCACCATAAGGCATCAATGATATCCAAATCTCGTTTGCCACACCAGATGCTGACTACAAGGCCAGCTATGCTAAGCAAAATGTCACCTTTAAACCTTCAACAACAACCCTATCATGGCGGGCATTTTGAAAGGTAGGATCTGTTAGGGTCCTGCTATTCCATGGTGCCCGACTTTTAAGTTTTTGGATGGGTCGGAATTTTTTGACATCCGTCAGCACCAAACATTTCAAGCAAGAAGGATGGTTGGATCAGGCGTTATCGATGGCCGAGGTCACTCAACAGCAGGGTATGCCTTTATCCAGAGACATTGTTTACCATATAATGCACCAATGTATAAAACAACAAGATGTAGAGCTTGCCAGAAAAGTACAATCCCTGATGGTTCATAGTGGGCTAGATTCTGTTCCTGTCTTGACTGATCAACTTCTTCATATTTTTGCTTCTTGTGGAAAATTAATGGATGCAAACAAAGCATTTAACAAGATTGCCAAACCAAGCCAATTCACATGGAACACAATTATCTCAGGTCATGTAAAGTCTGGGGGAAGTGAACAAGTGATCCAATTTCTCAATAAAATGCAATTAGAAGACACAAAACCTGATGAAGTGACTTTGTCAAATGCTTTGAAAGCGTGTGGCAAGGCAGCTTCTTTAGAGCAGGGTAGGCATATTCATGGCCAGGTTATTTTAAATGGGTTGGATTTTGATATTGTCGTGGGGAGTACACTGGTTGATATGTATTTTAAATGTGGGACCTTGGAGGAGGCAAGGGGAGTCTTTGACAGATTGCCTAACCATGATGTGGTGACATGGGGTGCTATGATTGCTGGCTATGCCCAGCATGGAGAAGGATATCTAGCTCTTGAGTGTTTTGAAAGCATGCAATACATGGGCATACAACCTAGCAAGGTCACGTTTGCAAATATCCTGAAAGCCTGCAGCAGCATTTGCGCCATAGAGCAGGGTAGGCACATCCATAGATTAATTATCGAGGGTGAATTTGATACTGACATTTTTGTATGGAATACATTGGTCGATATGTATGCCAAATGTGGACAATTTGAGGAGGCACTTAGGCTCTTCAACAAAATGCCATGTCGGGACGTAGTTACATATAATGCAATGATTGCAGGCTACACTCAGAATGGTGAAGGTTTTCTTGCTCTTGAATTATTTGATAGAATGCAACATGAGAATTTGAAGCCAAACAGAGTTACAATTTTAGGTGTCTTGAAAGCATGTGGCAGCATCGGGGCAGTAGATCGAGGGAGGAACATTCACAGGAGGAGTATTGAGTGTGGGCTCCAATCTGACATATTTATAGGCAGTGCTTTAGTTGACATGTATGCCAAATGTGGTAACATGGAGGATGCACGCGAAGTTTTTTACACTATGCCAGAGCACAATGTTGTGACATGGGATACAATGATTGCAGGATATGCTTATTGTGGGGATGTCAATTCGGCTTCAAAATGTTTAATGGAGATGCAAGAAGAAGGCATAACACCAAATGAAGTCACATATGCTACTATTCTTGGTACATATAGCCATTTAGGACTTGTTGATGAAGGCTGTAAGTGTTTCATACGTATGACAGAGGATCATAACATTATACCGGACTCTCGGCATTATAACTGCATGGTCGATCTACTTGGCCGTGCAGGACAGCTGTATCAGGCTGAGAATCTGCTGCAGATTATCCCACCAGAAGTTATGAACTGGGTATCCTTGCTTGTTGCTTGTAGGACATATGGAAATATAGAGCTTGGAAGACATTGTTTTGACCAAATTATTGAATTGGATCCCCAGTATTCTGGTGGATACATGCTTATGGTAGGCATCTACTTAGACGCTTGCATGTGGAAAGAAGCTATAACAATAGAGGACCTCCGGCAATGTGCCTCAGCCTGGAAAAAACCTGCAAAGACATGGATTGAGGTTAACAATAAGGTGCATGAATTTATAGTTAGAGACAAGAACCACCCACAGAGGGAGGAGATAGCTTCTATTTTGAGGAGGTTAAACAAACGGATGATGGAGGAGGGGTACATGCCAAAAACTAATCTGCCAGTGTTGAAGCAAATGGCAAACAGTAAAGAAGACAGCTTGTGTGGACATTCCGAAAAACTGGCAATAGCCTTTGGACTCCTCTGTACACCTCCTGGTGCAACTATTCGGGCCACGAAGAATCTTCGGATGTGCATTGATTGTCATAGTGCGACCAAAATAATATCCAAGATTGAAAACCGTAGGATAGTTATAAAGGATGGATACCGAATTCATAACTTCCAAGAAGGATCATGCTCTTGTGATGATTATTATTGAAGTGTCAGTGAGATACATGGATCAACAAGAATTGTGTATGTCATTGCACTCTCTGTGATAGCAAAAGCTGAATCCCATTATATGCCGAGTACTTTGAACAGGTAAGCTTGATATAGAGATCTATTGGTCGAAAGTTAGATATCAAATGTCTGGTTAAGTGCTGGTTCTTTGGCAAATGCTGGCAGGTACCCTGACTTGTTAGTCTTGGAGCGCTCTGCAGTGGGATGCTGATGGAAGTGTTAAAACCACATTGAGGTGATTACCATGCTAGGAACTCTGTTTCATCTTACTGCTATGTGCGAACGTCAACCTTCTTCGTTGGCAAGTGCAAAGTTCTCACCTTTGAATATCTTTCAAATTTTAAATTTTGCAGGAAAACGGGGTAATGCATCAACATGAAATTTGTTCAAAATTCCACAAGGTGATGGAAAACTTAGTAACATCATGCTTCATGTTCAAAATATAAAAAGAGAAGCTGCTCAAGGCATTTTAGTTTACCGCTGGAGCAAACAAGGCAGGCATCTGAAGCCATTTACGCTAACATGGATGGGGTGTAGATCTGTTATGGTAGATGGAGATGGATGCATCATATAGCACATATGAAAATGGTTGATGGATGGATGGCAAAGTTACATCTTTGTGTCAAGCTTAAGTATTGCTGTTTGCATCTTCTTAGAATGGTATCCACGTTTCATCACATAAATTCCATTTGTAGTCTTGTGGAGCATGGCCTTGGTGTTTTTCACGCTTCTTCTTGTGGGCTAAGATATGTTGAGGTGAAAGTAGTTTGAGGCCATCTTTCAAGCTAATCTGTTTATTCTTCTTGGCTGTTTGGACTGATCTGACGATCTTTCAGCAAATTGGAACGAAAATGTCTTGTAGATATGTTGAGGATATTCTAAGATTTATGGACTAAACAAAGTGCATCAGCTATGGGGTCACATCTAAATACTACTCATCAGAGAGAAAGCTAGCCAAAGTCGAATAGGAAAAAACATTATGCGTGACAACAAAGGTTTAATTGGATGCAGACTTTTTACAGTTTACATATGGCCTTTGGCAGCTTTTCATTGCTGAACATCCTGGGCACTGTAGATGGTGAATGGCCACTCCAGGACTTTCAAGACTTGCAGCTGTCATGCATGCTTTTCAAGGAAGCCGACTGATGCTGTTCCTAACCAGTCAATACAGCTGAAGTCGCTCAATATGCCACCTCCAGGACTATGTAAACATTGGGATGGGATTTATTTTTCTGAAGAATGTCTAAGCAATAGCATTTCAGGTAAACAGGGAAAACAAATAAATACTGGCATGTGCTACAAACAATAGTGTCAATTGCTATTACATTTCAATTGCCACATCATCAGTGTGACATCATCAATAAAACTACACTATCTGAAATGCTATGATGATGACAAGTACTGCGGGGAGAAAAAAAAAATGCAAAATATTTTTCATTTTTGTAGACTTGTTGCCTTGATATTGGTTTAGGTGAACCATCTGCTCCTTGGAGCAAGTATGGACCATTGAGAGAGACATTTTGCAGATGTTCTTGCATGAAACATATTTTGATAGCCATGTGCTTCAATTGGGGATGCCAATGAGCATGTGAAATAGCTTCCATATTTAAAAAATGAGTGATGGTGGAGAAACCTTCGACTCCTAAGTCGTCAAACAAGTGAACAACTAGTAGTATTTCTTGCACTGCAATACGTATGGTGTTGAGTTTGGCTTTAGTAGTGCGCAGACTGTTAGAGACTGCTTTTTAGATACCAAAAAAAAAAACATAACTTGTGAGACATTTTCTAGGTGCAATATCACTTGATGCCATGTCACAGTAGAGTAAAAGAGTTTGACTTGAAAGATAATAAAGGTATCTTGTAAGTAGATTGTCTTATTCAAGAAATTGCATTGGAAGCTTGTGTTTAAGTCAACTATTTTATTAGAGCAAAATGTCTACGCGTGTTCAACAAAACACTACCATTCGTGCTAAACCTAACAAGTAGGTGAAATAGACAGACTATCTATCTATTTAAGTCAACTTATTTGATTGGAGCAAAATGTCTACGTGTGTTGATTGTTTTGTTTTGTTGCAGTCCAATGAAATTGCTTTGGATGTTGCATACACCTTGTGAGCACACCTACTACAAAGACAAGATCAAGTACAATAAGTTATAGAAGAACCAATTTCTCATAAAGTGTGGTTCATAAAGTGTGGTTGCTGATTTGCATCCAAGCATATCAAACTTGTCCAAAGTTCTACATATTCATTTGTGTTATGTCAAGTGAATACCATTAGATTGATGCCAAACCTAAGCATGCATAATGCCTAAATTTGTGATTTCAAAATTAAACTTAGTAATTCTTTTGAATATGCCAACAAAGCAGCTATATCTGGTGCGAGAACTATATCATCTACATAGAGCAATAGTATTGAAGTCTTTGATTTTATAATTTGTAGTAGAGATTGCAGTATGCCCTTGATCTTGATCTGTGGTAACCAATTTGAAGTAAGATAGCATAAGTCGTATTTAATTAAAGTGGGACAAATCTTGAATTTTGGGACTCGGACTGAAAATGGGACTCACACACCATAAAAGAAATTTCTGAATTGATTGCTTGAATAGAATTACACATGACACACATAGAATTGGGTTACTTGTTTTCCTCATAAATTTTACAAACCACTAGTTGAGAAAGTTTTCAAACTTCTCAATATTATGCACCCTCATACAATGATATAGCATGGAGGTTGCTCATGGCCTTGTCCATCTCCTTTCTTGGGATCTTGTGTGTGTTGTCTTTTGCAATGTGAGAACTTGGATATGACCACACCACACACTCCACCAATTCCCTCCTTTGAGGGTCGGCATAATTTGGCCTCCACTTCTTCTCCCGTGGTCGGTGTATTGCTCCTTCAAGTTGCCCTTCTTGTGCCTCCCAATGGGCTCCCAATATTGAATTTGGAATCCGGGGCTTAACTCCTCTCCATCGGGCATAGTGGTGGTCACATCAGAGAGTGCCACCCCTAACCATATTGGGCCGATCCTCATCATCGGGCCTTACTAGCACAAAGTATCCTTCCTTGATGTCCTCAAAGGGATCCCACTTTCGGGAAGATCAAACCACTTCGGCTTTGAGGCCTTACTTCCCACAAACCACTTGGGACCCAAGTGAGCATTCTTAGGCGTGCTTGCACCTTGAGAACCCTCCCATCTTGACTCGGCAAGAACCCGTCTCTTAGCTCCCTCCCACATGGGCTTGGGTTTCTAAGCATGTCACAACTTTCTCCCGGTACTTGATTAGGGAGTCCATTTGATGTGTGCTTTCCATTTGAACATCATCCAGTCGCGTTATGTAATCCTTGATGCCCTTCACCGGTTGGCTAGAGTCTTTGACCTGTCTTGAAGGGAGGTAGTGGTTTTGGCTGCCCTTTAGGAATGAGAACTTCACCAGAAACACCCCTTTGCCACAACTTCGATACCTTGTCTGAGGGCATCCACAACTTGTCACACGGGTCTCCACTTATATTGCATGATTGGTATTCCATCCCTAACCCAAAACTTGAATTGAAGTGGCTTTGTGTGTCTGTCAAGCTGGTCCTTGCCATCTAGCAAGTATCCTTCTACAAATGATTTCCAATCTACAACCTCATCCATCAAGAAAGCCATTGGGTTGGGGTCAATGCAGCTCTCAAACACATCCATTAGTTGGGGAGAGTGGTCACGTTTTCTCTCTTGAGCTTGGTGGAGAAAGTTCAAAGAATCCATCTATATCATCATGCGTATGCCCAACCATCATGAATCCCACTTTCACAACTTTGAATACTCCCACTGCTGTCAAGTATGACATTGCCCCAAACATCCATCTATTCTTGTTTTCTTTCCAACGGTTGTCCAAGCGAACACATAGCTCCTCGAGGCGGTGATTTCTCAAGTAAGGGGAAATCATCCCAAGTCCTCCTTGATTCACTAGACACCTTGGATGTGAGCTTTTTATCGCCTTTGGTAACAAAGCGGTTGATCATCCATCAAAGCCTCAAAAATGGGTGCTTTGAAGGGGAATACCTCCTCCCTTCTATCGATCCTTTCTCTAGTGTTCTCAAGCACTTGAAAATAGAGCTCACATGGAAGTTTGGATCATCTCTCCATAGATCAAGCACAAAATGACCATATGTTCGGTTCCATGACCATGTGTTAATACACCCGCCGGACTCACTTTCATCGAAAAGCGTTTTGACAACGCTTGGGTAAAGGATCTAGCTTTGGCAAGAAAGTCTTGTGTTGGTCCATCTTATCATGAATTATACACAAAAATTTGTCCATTTGCATCTCGAGAAAATGTTCTCCTTTGCCAATACAAGCTGTCTACATGATATTTGGTCCCTTTGGTGATCGCAAATTGCTCCCTAATTGCCATTCTTTCTTTCTCTATTGCGGTTGATGCAAGTGTATCCTTGAGTTGAATGCAAGTGTTGCACTTTGAGAATGGCATGTGTTGTAGGACACTCACGTCAGAAGTGAGTGCTCCATAACTTGCTGAAATGTGATTGAGAAAGAGGCCTACCTCCGGTGGTTTCTAGGATGGAGTTGACCTCCTTAAGGCACTCCTTTTGGATATAGTGTTGTGGCAACACTCTTTGCACCACTCGCTGCACCGTGCTTTCGTTCACCTTCGACTTGTGGGGCATAGATTGAGACATGTATCTCACAAAGCTCTCGAAGGCGCAATGGCCTTTAGAGTATTTGCTCTAGGTTTCAAAGTGAGTGCATTACCATGTTGGAACAAAGTGTGCCCTTTTCTAACCTGCTCCCGATTATCGTAAAATGAAGACTTGCTCACCCCAAGAATCCATCTCAATGCTCTCATACATACCTTCATTCCCCTCAATTGATATAGCGGTAGATCTGTGTTTTCATCATATTTGGAATTCCTACACAAGGAGTAAATGAAATTAATCCTATCTTTTTTTTTGTCCAATGTATTGGGACCTTATCTTGCGAGGTCATCCACATTGTAATGCTTTGTGCAATCTAGGTTGCAACACTCTTGTCCCCTAATTGCCTCGGGTTTTCTTTGGTTGGTGCCATACTTTCCATCCTTTCTAAATATTTGTCACTTCTAGGCCTCTTGGGCACCTTTGGCTGCCTTTTATGAAAGACATAAGCGTCTCTTCCTTGTGATCAAAGGATGCTCATCGACCACCAAATCTTCCACATGGCCTTGGGTGGGCCTTGGGGTGTGTAGTTTGATGGGGCATTCTAGAGTATCACCATTCTTGTGTGTAATAAATCTAATTGGCCATCTCAAGCGAGCTTGGGACTCCAGCGACCCACTGAGCACACAATGCAATCACTAGAGCTTCCACGGGACATGATAGTATCAACCCGATAAGAAGCTTTCACAATGCCAACTCAAGATGTTCATCTCCCGGCCTCTCATCATTTCACACTATCAAATGGATCAAGCTGCGGTTATTATGCCCTCTGCAAATCAGATGCAGTTTGCAAGGGTGCAACAAAAGGCAACCCATCTTCCTCCATTGGAGCCTAGGGCAATGGCCTCCTTTGGAATTCCACGGCTCCATTTTACTCATCTCACATGCTCCACTGAATGAAAAAGCTCACATTAAAACCATATAGCCCCAAACACCACAAATATGACCATATGAACCATATAAAACCATACAAACCACACTCATATACAAACCATACAACCATATAAAACCATACAAACCACACTCATATACAAACCATATACAAACCATACAACCATATTAACTAAAATCATATAACCATATTAAAGCATACAACCACACTCATTCTAAACCATATGTAAACATTGTAACCATTGAAACCATATTAAATACAACCATTGAAACCATATTAAATACAACCATTGAAACCTTATTAAATACATAAGATAACATATATAAACATATAACCTACCCTTTCATATTTTGTCATGGACCGTGGCACCTCTTGGAGGGCGGAGCCGGTAACCCGCGTCGATAATCCTTTGCCGTCATGGAGGGCATGGCCCTGCGTGACAATGGTTTTATTATTGCACTTTTACGAGGGTTAGGGGTGCGGCCAGTGCTTGCACCCTCTTCTTCTCCCCGACCATTCTTCCTCCCCTGTTTTCTCGATCTCTCTTCCTCCCTGTTTCCTTAGGCGCCAGCTTTACCGTCGGCGATCGATCGAGTAGAAGCGATTCGGCGCCATCTTATGATGGCGGCAGTGCGGCCGGATCGGGGCGGCTTCCGGCGCCGAAGTTCTCTGTGAATTCATTGTTCGGCGGGCGTTTACCGCTGAGAAGAAAGTGAGGCCCTTTTAGTCTTTGCTTTTTAGTTTTTACGTAAGTCTTTTAGTGCATTTTTTCTTATATTACGTTGTTAGAGGCTCTTATTAATCCACGATACAATTTCTGGCGGAGACAAATCCTTATTCCGCGCTTTGTCAGCGACTATACCCACATGGAGGCGAACTTCGGAAGCCTCCTCCTCATCCGACAAATCTTCGGGTATGTTTTGTAATATCATACCCTTTTTTAATCTCATTTTTAAATCTTGTTCTCCCTTTTTTCTCTGTCTTGTTCTCCCTTGTTCTCTGTTTTTCTCATTAATCTCATTAATCTTTGTATTGTTTTACGTTTTTTGTTATCTTTTTTTCTTGCTTGTGGTTGAATTGAATACATTATACAGGCACAAGTGAGAATAGTGGTTAGAGTAGTAGCAAACAGCAGAGATAGAAATCATCGAGAGGTGGTGTTAGGAAGTAAGATATTGCGAGCATTATGAGAAAATAACTAGGAATGTCTTTCTCCGGCAAAATTGAGAATAGGAATTGCTTCCGCAGAATCTCCATTTCTAACTCACAGCAAATCCACTGCAGGAGACATGCAGAAGGGAGTGGCGAGTTGAGAATACTTCAGCTTGCCAACAATCCAGGAAGTACAGGCCTTCTTCTCGACTCGCGAGTCGAGAACTTCTCGACTTTCGGCGAAGAGGGATGTACACTACGGACTGTTGGCAGGTTGAGGGATTCTCGACTTCGCATTCGAATTGCGGCTACCCAATGTCTTCACATTCTTTAGAACCTGCTGCGGCCTTCTCGACTTCGTGAGTCGAGAATGTGACCCCTGCCAATGGCTCTTTTGTGCAGTCGCCCGGTGCCTCCACCCGGTCTGAGCCACTCTCCTTGAACCATGCTCATCGAATATTGCGAAGAGGGCTGGCTCGGCCCGGGTGGAGGCCTCGGCGACTAACAGCCGAGGTGCTGGCGGCTTTCGACTTCGTGAGTCGAGAAAACCTTGAGCTCTAGTGCACTCTAGAGCTGCCTGCTGGGCGGTCTCAACCACTCTCCTTCTATCTTCCTCCGGACATTGCGAAGGGAAGTGGTTTTGACTGTCTGCGGGCCAACTCTTGCAACCCAATTCTCACATGTGTGTGGTGCGATGGCCTCTACCCAATCAAAGCCAGTCTCCTTGAACCATCTTAAGTCGAATATTGCGAAGGGGATGGGCTCGATTGGGTGGAGCCTCGGCGACTAACTTTCCAGAGTTCTTACTTTGCTTTCTCGACTCGTGAGAAAGCGCGACTCTAGTGCACTCTAGAGCTGGCTTGAGGCGGTCTTAAACACTCTCCTTCTATCTTCCTCGGACATTGCGAAGGGAAGTGTTTTTATTTGTCTGCCGGGCCAACTCTTTAACTTAATTCTCACAGCTTTATGTGTGTGGTTGCGGTGGCCTCTACCCAATCAAGGCCCGTCTCCTTGAACCTTCTTGTTGAATATTGCGAAGGGGATGGGCTGCGATTGGGTGGAGGCCTCTATTATTGTGGTTTGGCCTCTACGGGGAAACCCTGAAACTTCTTTGTATGCATTCTCGGCTCATGAGTGGGAATGCCTTACCTAACCGGCACTCCATGTGTACTAGCAGGAGTTACGGATGGCCAAGGCATTCTCGACTTGTGAGTGAAATGTAAACGAAACCAAACATTCTCGACTGCGCCGGAAAGTCGAGAATCCCTTAACCGACCAATTCTCGTAATGCGGTAGCGGTGGCCTCGACCCGGTCGAGTCACTCTCCTTGAACCATCTTTCGTCGAATATTGCGAAGGGGAGGGGCTCGGGCTGGGTGGGGCCTCTACAACTAACCACTGGGGAAACCCTGAGGAGGAAGCCAAGGCTTGCATTCTCTACAAATCTTGCACTTTCTATTCTCTGTTTTTTAGTCCCAAGTGCCTCTAGCACATGCGAGCCACTCTCCTTGAACCATCTTCCTCGAATATTGCGAAGAGGAGTGGTTGGACGAGTGGAAGCCCCTCAGACTAACTACAAGAGGATGCATTTGAACCGCATCTCACGGGCCTTAGTCCTAGCGATCTATGTACAACATTCCAAGTAAGCAGTCCATGAAAAAACACACCTAAAAGCGGGCTGTTCTTTACCCCAGATCCAATGTTTCCTTGCCGAGCATCTCTCAACCTAGAGAGTAAATCATCTCTCGAAGCTGAAAAATCTTTGGACAAAGGAAACGCTGAATCCGTCGAGCTTATCGGCGGTTCCATTATTTAAACACATACGGCATGTTCTACAAAGCCCGAAATAACATAGGCATCTCACGAAACTCACCTCTTCGCAGCGGTAATTCCTTGGCCCCCTTTGTATCACGGATCCATGACCTCACCCGAGTCTTTGCTTCTTACGCCGGTCTCTTCAAGAGTGTATTAGCATCTAATACTTGTATCCGCTGCGATTTCGCGTATCCCCTTTCCATGGCCCGCGGTGTAGAGTTCAGGTAATGCGGCGGCTCCTCTCCGCTTCCTACCTTAGCTCCGTGCTCATCGATCAAATCAGCGCTTGCAATGGGGCCAGCGGTCGGGGAAAAACACACATATGCAAAGCATTTGTTAGCGACTTCTGCGTCTTGGCGCCATTCAGGAAGTCGCTAACGGTCGATGATCCCCTCCGACCTCGAGTTCCCCAATGCTTGCGGGGGAAGATAAACTACGCTCCACTCACTTAGTCCCTTGATGTGATTAAATTTGAAATAGTGTTTTGGGCGGGCTAAAGCCGCCCGTCTTTGTACCCCCTTAGCCAGCTTTTTTCATAAATGATTGCATGTCCTTAACTTCAAATTAAAGAACTTAGATCTTTTTTACATGCGGTCCTAAAACTCACAGCGCGGAGGAAACTTAATTCTGAGAGGGTCGAAGAGGATGAGAGGGCATCTGAGACATGACTCCGTCAAAAGCGGCGAGGAGGATGCTTACGCCGGCGGCGACAAGAAGAAGAAAAACACGGGGTGAGCTCGAGGTTTTCTTTTGGCCGAATACCTTAAGCGATCCATCCTTTCTTCTTGCGGCATTCACCTCGGACTCGCGGTGATCAGCGGCGAACTCCATTCTTAGTCATCGAGGAATTTGGAGGCGAGCTTCTTGAAAGCTTGTGGCGGATTCTTGGTGGTATGTCGAGGTATCGACAAGTGGGAAGGAGAAAGATCTGTTTCTACACCAAAGGGACAAGAAGAGCTCAGGAGACAAGTACAAGAAAATCGGTGTTGTGCTCTCAGATCTCTGCGCCTTGGTCGAAGCATTTAACACTACATGTCGAGGACTGCCGGAAGAGTAAGTTCTATCGCACCAAAAATTAGCGGTTTCAAATTATTCTCACTCTTCCATGAGCAAGGCTAAGGGGCAGAAAAAAGGCGGCGCCTTTAAAGTGTCGAGAACCTTGGGTGGAAGGATGCGGAAGGGATGAAGGAGGCGGGAACCCTAACATCGGGGAGCTTGGTATGGAGATTTCAGTCGGGGAAAAGCTGTTCAATCTGGGGGAGCTTCACTTCTCTTTTGTCTTTGAAGGCTCTACAACACTCTGCGATGGGGAATGAAGTTGTGGTTCATACACAAAAAGTCCACCAAAAAACAAAGATGGGGATGATGACACCCTGCGGGAGGAATCGGATGGTGAAGGAGGCGAAGATATGGTCGACTCCCCAAACCTCGATCGGATGATCGGATCGGGGATTTCTGAGAGAGGGGCCTGAGAAAATGGGCGTCTAGCTTCCGGTATTATCCGTTGGGAATATCACACAAAGGCTGCTTTGGACATTAGGCGGTGAAGGTTTGCCACGGGAGATGCCGTCTTGTTCAACCACGGGGAATTTAATCCAGCACATCTTTGGAGATTACGAACGATAGTGCGACATCATTGCAGATCAATACTGCGGATGTCATACCTTTTAGCGAATCGGCGGTGAGTTGTTCATTTGGAAGTCGAGGAAGATCTGAAGGAAAAAGTCCGGTTACGGGTTGTAGGCGGTCGGCGACCGATGAGGCGGCTCAAGTATTGCGAACCGGAGAAGGAGGTGCCATAAAGGATCAAGGATAGATATGCCAAGCGAGAGTCGCGAGTTCTTTTCGGCGGAGCGCCCGGCGAACAAAGCGGCGGCAGCCTTTGCCCGAGAACACAATAGCGGCGGTGCCGGCTCGTAAGGTAAATAACTCTCTGAATCTTTCCATTCTCGACTTTCTTGAGTCGAAAACCCTACCATCTAACATTTGCCGATTATCAGCGGGGTTTTCGACTACGACTCGTCCGAGTCGAAGCTTCGAAATGTAACTGAGAAAATCAAAGGATGTGGAGCTTTTCGACTCGCGAGTCGAGAAAACCCTTAACCCGATAAAGAAAATTAGACATTCAAGGGACTTTTCGACTTCGCGAGTCGAAAGCCTACCATCTAACATTTGCCGATTATCCTTTGGGGTTTCTCGACTTCGCGAGTGAAAGCGAAGTATCTGAAAAATCAAAGGATCGCGAGCTTTTCGACTCACTTGGTCGAGAAAGCCGAATATCTGAAAATCAAAGGATCGCGAGCTTTCTCGACGGTCGAGTCGAGAAGTGAAAGAAAATAAAAGAAAATTAGACATTCAAGGGACTTTCGACTTCGCGAGTCGAAAACCGAACTACTATTCTTGTTTATTAGGGTGTTTGTAGATACTTTCATGCTCGACATTGGTACATTGTCCCGAATCGACCCTTATCGACGAGATCATACACGCTGGCAACAGTGGAAAGCATTGGGTTGTCCTCGGCGTCTAAAAAAGCAGGGCTCCCTCGGATAAGTGGAAGACCTTTGAGAAACTATGCGGATATGTTCTGGCTGGAGGGGCGAGGAAGATGGCGAGGGAGAGGAAGAAGAGGGAGAAGAAGAGAACACCAAGGAAAGGCAGGGGAGTCTCTCTCTCGGACCAATATGACCTCATTCTTAGCACTGAGGCGGTCTGGGAGAAATGGACGATATATGGGCTCAATGGACAAAGAGGCAAGGCTGAAGGACAGCAATGGAGAATTTCAAGCGGGCGGACCCCAAGTTGTTTGACAAGCGGTTCATGAAGAGGATCTGAGGGGCCTCACGGACAAAAGCGCTTGACCTACAAGGCAAAATCTTGGAGGAACAATCCTGGCTGAGGAAGACCGGGAGTTCTAAAGTGCGGGGCATAAAGGATTATGCCGCAGTCCTAAGCGGCGGCGTCGCGTTAGAAAAGGCATCCGGAGTTACGCAGCGTTGCATCTAATGAATACCATGATTTTGATTATTACAAGGAAAAAGGCTGCCCTTGATGAGGAAGACATGAAGGAATTGAACCGTCTATGTCAACCCTACATCAACACCAAGGCTGAAGCGTAAGCGTCAAAACCCTTCCTTTCCACTGAGCGTGCTATGGCAATTGCGAAAAGGAAGCTTGGATTCGAGGGGTGGTCCCATTTAAAGGTGACGATAGCTCCCCCATTTACGGTTACTTTGGGACACAAAGGGATTTGGTGGTGCAGGCGGCTTTTGGACCCGTGGCACTATTTGCCATCAATATGATCGAAGACCCCACCCTTTTTTATGACAAAGGCGACATAGAAGCGGTGGTACAAGGCGATTGTGCGGACATGGCCGACTGGATACTTTCGGTTTCCTTGTCTTTTTGCATGCCGGGAACAATCAAAAGCAAGCTTTGTCTCCCAATGGGCGGTGATATTAACTTCACCAACAAGATCATGCACTCCATATACGAACTTGATCATGAGTGCGGACTTGGCTACCCGAAGGCACCAAGCTTTGCCAACATAGTTTTGGTTTTGATTTCAAGATCGGTGATGACGACACGGATAAGTGGTGGTCTAGCGAGCATCATTATCTCGACAAGTTCATGATCTCTCAAGAAGCGGATGGAACCACGGAAGGGGGGGGTTTATGGAGGATGTTCCATCGATGGACAAGGTCGGCAAAGATGGTGCGACCAGGTCCTATACATAGAATTCCCTATCCGGCCAAGAGTTATCAAGTACTTCATAACCCGGCTTGGTGGGGAAGATCAAATTGTATGCGAGTGGTACATGAATGGCTGTTCTCTCGAGGGGGCTATCTTTGTTTGGAATGAAACCTATATCCGTGGTTGGAAATAAGGACATGGTTGAAACCATTGATCATACACTGGATCTGCTTCATGAGCATTTCAAGGGGAGGAAGACAAATGGAAGCGATAAAGGCGGCGAGGGCGAGGGAGACAAAACGGCGGAGGCGAGGATGTCGAAGGTTTGGACGAGAATCTTTGCCGAAAACATTATTGAAAACACGAGATTGAGGTGAGTTTACTTTGCTCTATCGGTGTTTCTCGACTTCATGGTCGAGAAAACTTCGTTTCCCTTTCAATACCTTTTCTTTTCATTCTCGACTCGCGAGTCGAGAAACTCGTTCCTTTCGGCCGGATGTCATCATTTCGGGGAATTCGAGGTCAGCGACTGGGATCATTGTCAATGGATTCCAGCGGTTCCGTCAGCGAGGAGAATGAGAATGAAAATCGAGCAAGACACCGCTCCGCGCCGAGAAAGAACACGAAAAGATAATGATCCCGCATTTGGATCCCAGATGAACAGGAAATATGGTCGAGCCAAACTCCAAGCGGGATCAATTTGGTCCCCACCAAGCTTGTAATATTTGGCGTCAATGGAGTATTAGGCTGCGGTATACCGCGACAAAGAGCGTCCCAGAGATTAACACCTCGCATGGATCCCAATGAAAGCGAGCATAAAAAATAGTGTATCAGGGCCTAGAGCTAAGGAAATTATTGGCCCGGTGCACGGCGGATTGAAGTGGGCATGAGGTCTTGTATGGCAAAGAAAAAAATATTGTCAATGTTCTTGGTGTTCTCGGCATTTTCGGTTTTGAAGTTCAAGTTCGTTTGGGGAAGCGAAAGGGTCGAGCATGTGAAGGACCTCGATCCGGCCATCACAAAGGGGAAGCCTATAATGGTGAAAAGGTGGGCCGGGGTTTATGAGCTATTCGGGACTATGGCAAACACAACACGCTGATCATAGGCGACTCGCCTACAAGTGCTATCATAGCAGCGCAAAATACAATCATTGCTAAGCCATATCGACTTTGAAGAATATGAGGCGGATAGGTGGTTGTCCTTCGGACTCATCTGTCTTGGCGGAATCCTCTTCGCCATTCTTGTCGCCGCGTGTGCTTACGAACTATCCGAGCCTCACGGAACCCGATCGGAGAGCAAGCCGATCATGAGAGCTATGGGCGACAAATACTTTGGTGAACAAGAAGAGTGACCCCGCTTCGAGATAGTCAAATTGTGTGAATATTGTAATCGAGCGTGAACACATGTATTGACCATTTTGTAATGAATATACTTGTATATTGAGCCTTTTTCGATGCCTTTCTCGACTCATGAAGCATCGATCACCGTTGAAAGTCATGCTGTCGTGTATGGAATGAATGTTCTCCGTTGTAATTTGATTTCAACATTCTTTTCTTCGTTTGACTAATGGCACCGTAATTGTTAATCATACTCTCCTTGCTCGGTGGTTTAGGCGCGAATCCGACACCGGCCGCAGATCCCGCCGCATCACAGACCGCTCCAGCGACTGAGATCCGGCTCAAGGGCGAAGAAATACCGATTCAGCACGCATCCAGGTCACGCTACACTCTTGCCCGGACCTTTGGGACAAGGTTGCTCGCCCAATTGAGAGGTTGCTTTCGCTACACCACGGGAATAAAGAACGGCGAAGAACAAAGAAAGTCCAGGAAGCTCAAGGCATATTGCAAGCATTGCATAACATCCACGGAGGTTGGGGAAGGAGCATATTCGATGAAAGGTGCGGGAGGCGAGTGGAGAAGTCGGGTGGACAGTCGGCCCGGTAGCTCGAGAGGCACCTCCACGTGAGGCATTCCACACTCAGGGTTGCCCCCAAGGCTTACAGGCGGCATGAAGAAGCGCCACAAGTTAATCCCCTAAGGTGGACCACCTACCAAGATGATGTAACGTGGTGACAGCAAGACCGCCATGGTCTCTGCGGTCCGATGTAAAATACATTGTATCTGTTCAATTTATTAATAAAAATTCTTTTTCAACTACATCTTTGGTTTCAAACTTTAATGAATTTCCTTTGTTTCAGTTGCATTGTTTTTGTTCTCGACTCGCGAACCTGGGAAAACTGCAGCACAGCTCGCATTCCGAGTTTTATTCAAAAATTCGAATTAAGGATAGTTTTCGGGTCGGGGTGCTACTTTTTATGTAAATTAACCGGGTTCCGAAAAAAAATGGGAATGGAATGAGTCCCACTTTAATTAAATACGACTTGCATATTAATCTTTTGATTCCAGCTTGTTGAAGACTACAAAGACTCTTCTTCAATTTATGAAATATAATCTGGGTGTTGTTGATCTTTGAACCTTTAGGTTGTTACAAGTACATATGCCCTATATATCCTTCTCTAAATTCCATTAAGAAACACATATTTGAAGTCTAGATGTGTCACTATTTTGAGGTTGCAAGGGCTAGGACTGCTCTAAATGTTGCCATCCTTACTAGGGGTGGCCCAAACCTTGCAGTACCACAACGAGTACGTAAACATGAAATCAATGAGAGCGCATAACTAAATTGAGTTAACTAAATTAATATATATTTTAGCATCTACGGAGGCCACATTAGCCTATGGAACAAGTACATGCATTTAAAAGTCAAAATATTACTACGAGGATTAAAAAACCCTACCCATAAGGGATTTCGAGCTAAAAAACCTCTGCAGTAATAAATCTAGTAATTATTAGGGTTTTCAAGGGAAAAACCTTTGCAATAATAAATCCAGAAATCATTGGTGCAACTAGGTTTGCCCAACTGGCAAGTAAAACATCAATAATCATTACAGTTTTCGAGGGAAAAACTTTTGCAGTAATAATATAGTAATCATTGGTGTGACTAGATGTTGGCCCAACTTGCGAGTAAAACATCATGCTTTGAATTGAGAGGACTAGCAAAATATAGGAAGCCAAATATGAGATTGAAGGATACTCAGATAAAGTAAGGTTCGAGCAAGCAACCTATAATGTGTTTTAAGTACAATGAATTGGCCATTCCTATCGATAATTTATTTGTTAAGTGGGATGAAATGACTATTTTTGCTAATTTTTTTTAAAGCATAGGTCTAACCCAAATGGTAATTCTTTGATCAAGTCTCTAATATAGCTATAAGTAACACATGCCCGTAATTTAATTGTTACACCTTAAATAAATGCCCAAATAGTTTAATAACTCAAGTTATATGTCGATAGTCTCAAAGGAGGTCAATGCTATGATAGATGTTATTATTACTACATTTGATAAGTAAGTATAGCTCTGATAAAGACCCCAGGGACCTTGCAAATTTGTTATTCTCTAGTGGAATGCTCCACGCTTTGAATAGCCATTTTGTTGGCCAATATCCTTCATCCATGGAACTCAAATGGCCGAAATGTTGGTATCTCCAAATAACCATATAATGAATTGGCCATTCCAATCCTTTAGCTGACAATAAACTGCTAACGAATAGCGAATCTACACCTACTAAATAGCTCATCCTATTCAGGCCATCTAGAGGACCATTAGAATCACACATTTACTAAATAGCTACCTCACCTTACTCAGAACGTACAGGGCCGAGGGGACCACTAGAATATGTGGTTCAAAGGACCATTAGAATAAGGGAACCACTAGAATATGTGGTTCAAGGGACCACTAGAATAAGTGATTCAGGGCCGGATGACCTGTGGGGGTAACTAAAAATTTTTGGTAGTAATCTACCAAGAGATATCAATAGGTTGAAACATGTTGGGTCGGTCGTGATTGAGACATGATTCTGAAGAGGAGGTTAACCTCCTCCTCGAGGGGATTATGGAGAGGTTATTTTGCATTGCCAACTAAGAGGGTTATTTTGCATTATCCTTTGAGAGGAGGAGGTTGACCTTCCTTAGCCACTTGTCCGTGCGTGAGCTGATGACTAGGTGTCTGAACAGAAGTGCAGATGGAATTTTAGGATTCTCCCGATCCTTTGCTCAATGCCAAAAGATTAGCTGAATCGTGGAATTAGATGTCTAGATATAAAAGTCCAATCCGACGCCCATGTCTATCATGGAATTCTTTGCTACATATTCTAAACGAGGTGCACCTTGGACTACCACAGGTACCAGAGTCGTCGGATTCGTCGATCCTACGGCCCAGATTGTATGTTGGGGTCTCTGAGCACCTCTAGGTTCGCTTATAATCATTTATGATTGGAGGCGTTTGTGAAATATGAAATACGATTTCACCTAAGGTTTTGAGGGAATATCGAAACTCTATACGGCTTTGTCTAAGATTTTAGAATATGAAATACGGAGGTTCAAACCTCTACCAAAATAATTCAATGTCCTAATAAGACTACTTTAACCAATGTACCTAGTGAGCTAATGTGATTATTTTTTATCTTGAGTCTATGTTTTTTTTTTTATAACAATCTATTCAATTGTTTAGGGATATATATAGTCTATGGTTTTAGGAATTGTTATTTTTACATGCATATCAAATCCCCCTGAAACCCTCTGTTATTTTGCTACATATTCCAGTTCAAGTTGTGTAGATGACGTGAAGAAATTTTTGATAATTCTTGAATTTAGAATAGAGCGTTGCCATAAAGATTTGCCCGATTTTGATAAATTGTAGTAGATCAGATCAAATTCATGTAGACGAAAGCATTTTTTTGGCCAAATTGGTCGATCTATTGCCCAGAAGGGGAATTTGCATATAACGCCCCAATATTCTCCAGTTCTAACAGCAGGGGATCCCCTATTTGGCCCCAATTTTTTAAGGGATAATTGGGTCGATATAGATCTTTTGCTTACGAAATTCAACTCAAACATGGAGCATCTGGGTCTTCAGCCATCCAATTCGATCAGAAAATATTTCTACAGAGTGGAACGTACCTATACTTCCTATATTTCAAGCTTGGTTCTTACAGTTCATGGCGTAAATGAATGGGTCAAAAGATTTGCCCAATTTTTCATATCTCATGCTTTTAGAAATGGGCTTGAGGATCATATGTAGATCCTTGCCGATTTGTAGAAGATGATTTTATAGATGCATGTATCGGTTGACAGCCATCGCAAAATAGAGCATTGAAACATCAAACCAGAGCCAAACCAGATTCCATCTGAATAAGAGCCACAGAAACATCACAGATTCTAAACTAGAGCCACAGAAACATCACAGAATAGAAAGAGAAATGTTGCAAAACAGGAAGAGAGCCATGATGAGACAAGAACATAGCAAGATTATCGCCATAATTTCTCAAATATTCAAATATTCCCAAGGATTACGACAGTAATTATCTTAATATAAGGAAAGAATATTCCAAGAGTTATGCATTATAACCTTGATTTGATCGGACGGTGGGGAGCAGCTGGATCTGGTGAACTTGTGAGGACAAGTGGTTAAGGATCACTCATGACAACCGCAGCTCTTGCCAAATATTTGACAAACAGAGCAACCAAGCAAGCAGCAATACCATCCTAAAGGATCTGCAGAAACCCAGCAAATATATGCTATTTTAAACACTTTCTTCTTTAAACTTTCAAGAGGGCCTGCATTTTGAATAGCCCCTAGGTCAAGATAACATGCCGAATAATCTTTATTATCCCAATATGCATCATGTGCAAGAAAACATAGTTAGTAAAATTTCGGTCATATTTGCAGCTCTTTTTGCAAAATCAAGCAAGGATATATGGAAAAAGAACACAAATGCGCTACGTTATCAAAAGTTTTCTTACTCTTAAAAACAGAATTTTACTCATCTATCTTCATTCGGACACATCTATATAGGTCCATTTACCCTAGTATTCTAGAAGTGTCTGCAAACATACAAGAGTGTATGATTTTATAGATTCCAGCTATCATGTAAATTACAGAAACAGAGCGATGTATTAAGCTCCAATTGCAGCGACAGGATTTGGGCCACCATATCTGGCATTTGGATTTGACTGGCTTTGCCATATGCAGTTGATGTCTTCGGCACTGAGAAATTGAGTTGATCATGCATATGCCTTCCTCATTTTATAGCTTCCACACTGCTACATGCTTTTAACAATGCTTGAAAATATCACTTTATCTGGCTCACTCATCGTCTACACAAGGCTACTAGGTCTCTACACCCCAAAGATCGAAGCCATTGAGTTGATCATGCATATGCCTTCCTCGTTTTATAGCTCCCATGCTGCTACATGCTTTTACAATGCTTGAAAATATCACTTTATCTGGCTCACTCATAACTAAAGGGTCTAAACTAGAAGCATCGTCTACACAAGGCTACTAGGTCTTTACCCCCCTTCCCAATATAGGAGGTGTGCAAGCATGTTCAACCAATATCGTATATCCATATAATATGATAAATAATAAGAATAACATCTAACCCTAATCACATGCATCTAACTTACAGTTAGGGTTCATTGATTAGGGTTCGAGATCCAAACTGAGGGTTCTAGAATGGCTCTACTAAAGATACAAAATGCTAACTCATCTAGAATCCTAACTTTTAGATGATCTACCAAGGAAACTACTCCAAATACCTGTGTTGGAGGAACTTCCACCTGCTCCTGGCATCTCCATTATTTTGCGAGTGTTCGGGGTAGCTCCCACTCCTTCTGGTGGGCACACGGTCCTGGGGCTGCTGTACTGTGCTATCTGCAGCGCACGATTCTCGAAATGGAGTTTCGAGCGGGGACAGGGTTTCAGGAGTGTTGGAGCCGGAAAATGGCCTAGGGTTAGGGTTTAGCCATGGACCACCCTTCGTGGTGGTATATATGATATTGTGTATGATTGCTAGGTGCTAACATGTATGTACACTTTTGATGTATAGGATTCTCATAGAGGACATGGGATGAATGACACCTCTGTGTCCTTCACCCGGACACTCGGTCATTCCAAATAATCCGAGTTAGACGAAGGGCCTTTCCATAGTGATGTAGTCATCAAGGGAGGGGAATTTCCCGTATTTGTATGATGGGAGCATCGTATAGATTCTGGGAGCATCACAATTTTTAAAAGGTTCTAGAATATTCTAGAACCTACATGCATGTGCGACGCTTGGCGTGATGTCATCTATTGGAGTGGCACAATCTTGACCATTGGCCTAGATATATAAGGAGGCACCTCCTTCTTGTCAAAGCATTCCGGTTCAACGCCAGTCTTGAGCCTTCTAGGCATCTGTCTCGTGTTTCTATTCTATTCTATTTGCTTGCCTTCAGACCATTGTACTCTTAATTCTTGTTCATATATTAGATTCGTTGCCGATCTTGGCATTTTGCTCCGTATTTCTTGCATATTTTCAAGTATTTTCCTTGTTTTCGCGTAGGTTCATGACACCTTCCAGATCATGCTAAAATCCAGGGTTTGAAATAATTCCTCCATTATACATTGCTTCTGCAGGATCTAACAAACACTATAGCTATCCATTATTTAGAAGGCATGTTATGTAGGCCATTCAATCATATGATAAACCTGATGAAAAAAAATAGATCTTTTGATTTGCTATACTAGGATTTCAATTGAGAAGACAAAATAAGATGATGAATGCGACCTGAAGAAGATGTGCTGATATGAAGAGAGGTTGAATAACTTTATTGAAAGCATGAGAGAAATTAAAAGAAAGATGCAATATGATCATGCAGACAAACATCTCATCATAGCATGCTTTTACTCACGAGTTAATCCATGATTTGAGGTGGTGGTGCTCCTTTTCCAAAGTTGTAAATGTAAGATTTTTGGGGAGAAAAGAGGTTTAAATAAAGAAAAGGTTAAGAAAAAGAAAAACAAAATTCAGAAAAGGCAGAATGTTTTGGGCAATCCATGTTCTTATCTACCTTTGTACAAAGAAAGATGCTAGCATATCTTGTTCCCCACTGTATAAGTTTTGCATTTTCACTTGTTTCCCATAACTTTTCCCCTGTTGTTTGTTGCTTCCATATCTCCTATTCAGAAAATCGCTCTTAGTCTATGGAATACCATCTCTTGATTAGTTGGCTAATGGGGAGTTCAAACCCACAGTTGAAAACTTTGATTCCTTTTCCTCTTTCAAATTGACTTTGAATGGCTTAATGTGCTCCTCAAAATCTCTTGTACTAAGGTCATAAGCAGAAGGTATAGATACTCCACAGCGTATTGTTTGTCAAAAACTTTATATTGACATTTAAACCTGCAACTCTAATGATACAAGAGAACACAAGTGCGTGAATCTCCACTAACATCTCATGCTCCCTCGATGCGCCCCTTAATCACAACAGCTTGCACCTAAAAGACCACTGCAAAGGCAAAACTTGAGAAGGAATTGGTGGGCAACACTTACCAACATCAAAGGCTTGTTTGCCCCATCAGCTATTGCAGCAGCCCTATAAGAGTTAAAATACATAAGAACTGTTGTAAGATACTCCGCAGTAAGAGTGGACAGCAAGGGTTCCAGCTAACGTAGAATCGTCAGATACAGGATTTGCCATGGATTTCCTCTTATCCCTTCAGACGAGATAAAGAAGCCAATAGGCATGGAAAAAATACTCCGAAAAAAATCGGGGCTTCTGTGTTGCATTGGAATTGTTTGTGTTTAACTATCTCTATAGAAAACTGCCGGCCTTGCCATAGGTATGTCAGTGGAAGAAGAAGCTGAGGTCGGATTACATAGCTCCGGTGAGGAAAGTTTGGCGAACTTTGGGCATGAAGGCATTAACTTTAAGTGACATGCGTGCCCACGTTGATAATTTAGAATTGCATGAAATCGTTTACCTCGAGTTAGGCAAGCCTGCTAAAGATGAAAAATCCTATATTATAAAATTTTATTGTTAAGTGTTGGACCCAGCTCTAATTTGGGTGGCCCAGATTTTACCTTCGATTTGACGGTCGAGATCAAGCCCTCGATCGGGGTTTTTACTTCCTCCCCAATTCATTGCAATCCGGCAGGACCAGCTTCGTCACGAATAGGAAGGAGCAGCCCGGTTGGGAATCCTAGGGAACACATTTTTTTTCCTAAATCATATGCCCAAGCTTTTTTTACTTTGTCGGTAAATCATATGCCCAAGCTTTCTTTACTTTGTCGGCAACAAGAGCAGCTCCTTCTAATGAGTTAGCTTTTGCCATGGCTGGACAATTGGAGCTTAGAATTCAGAGGTGTTAAAAATCTCTCAGGTATGGAATGCTGTTTGAATTTGAGATATGGAGCTGAATGCCTGACAATGCCGGTGTTGTTTTTGCTCTTAAATGGCGCGATTCTTTCAATTTGGCTTAGTTCTGACAGTTCGTTTTACCCGAAAGATGGCTGGAGGTCTAATAGCAGCGATGCAGAAGAGGTTCTTGATGTGAAAATGTCGTTCAAAACTTTCCAATACTCTGCTTATCCAACGAGCATAAGCATTAGATCTCGTAGAGCTTTTGAGGCACACCATGCATGTGATCTTCTACTGGCCTGGAAAATCAAATGCAAAGGATTTATGTCATATTCTGCAATTGGTCCTTCATCTTTGCTTTATCCAGCATAGTAGAAGTATAGAGAACATCATGCACATGATGTTCACTTGCATATCATTTTGGATATACCTACTTGCAGGTAGACAGAGATAAATCTGTTGTTGAGGTAGAGTTCTTTGATTCAATGTACTTTGTTTTATTTTGGCGTTCTTTACAGCAGGAGTATGATGCGGGCTGAGGAGATCAGGGCAGTGTTAGAGGAAGGGGGAACTGCAGGCCCTGCTTCTAATGGTAATGCAGCTGTAGCAACTAAGCCAAAGTTAAATACAAATAAAGATGGTGATAGCGATGGGGAAGACCGTGAGCAGGGTCAACTCAGGTCTGGCCTCAATGCAGCTATAATCCGAGAGAATCCTATGATTAGGTAGTCAGAGGTTGCTGGACTGGAGAATGCAAAGGAAGCTTTACAAGAGCCAGTCATTCCAAGCACCTGTGAAGTTCCGGAGCTTGCTTAGAAATTGCAAAACAGAGGTGTTGATGGAATATACAGAAGCACTGGAGTCGCCAAGAGAGCAATTAAACTGTTTAATTGAAAAACAAACGCAGATTTTAGTATTTTCTTTGGAAAAAATAAACACGACTATGAAGTGGTTGATTGAGAAATTGTAAGTTGACTTTCCTTATTTCTTCAAACATCGTGTTAGGATCTCATGCTTTATCCGTGTTACTTTCGTCAACTGCCACTCTCTATAACGTAGTTTGCAATGGTGGCAATTGCAGGGGCATGTACAAGGTACCTTCATGTCACTTTTTGCACGTATGTAGTTGAATTGCACTTGCTAGCATGTGAAGTTGCATGGTTTAGCAGGATTGCAAGTAAAGCATATTGCTTAAAATGATGATCTTGCTATTTCAGGACTGCATAAGCAGAAGCCTGATACCGAGTATCCCTGTCATATTCCATTAACCAATACTATCTAACATGTTCAGATTTTGGCAAAACTGACATACCCAGTACTACATCTTCTCTAGCCAAACACTGAATGTTAATTCTTACTTTGGCACTAAATGTGCAGCAGAAGTTTCAACATCAGGTCGGGCTAGGCATGATGCAGTTGCTCGAGCAATGCAGGGTTGGCATGCCCAACGTGGGGAAGTTGGGGATCCTATAATTAAAGTAACTGTAGGATTTATAATGAATGATCTGAAATGATCAAGTTCAAGAATTTTTCTTTTTTGATAAGCTAGGGAGCTCATCAAAAAGGAAAAAGCGGATGAGAAATGCAGGTTAGATCTGCCATCCATGTAATATTGAATGTCTGCATATAGCATGTTAAATATAAATAATAGGCAGTCTTATGCTATTTTTAATAGAAAATGTTTTGATATTTAGCAATGGTAAGGAAGAGGGAGGCAACAAATAACGCGGGACGGCCTTATGACAAAGATGATGGTTTAGGGGAAATTACAAAGACACAGACAGTGAACAATCTAGATGCTGCATTAGAAGTCAAATGGCCTACAATTATGACCTGGCATTTATAGAAATTATGATTTCTAGGTCTATTATCAAGTACCGTATTCCTGGCTTACCTCATTACATAATTATGATCTGCTTATGGCATTGGAAATTGGAGGTTATATAGCCAGGTAACATCAAGTGAGATATTACCTTAAAAGGGGATAATACTTGCCATTGCTTATCTGTATTGATATATATATTTTTCAGAAATCATGATTTTTTCTGAAGGCTATTGCAGCTTCTGTTTATGTCCTTTGCTGCGTCGTGTTTTGGATAAGCAAGGCAAATTGAATCCTTTTATGAAGTTGAGATCTGTAGTGTTAAGTTTTAACATAGGCATTACATTGCTTGGAACATGAGACATACTGTACGCTAGAAATTACAATTTTATATTCTTCATGTCACATAATATAGCTATAACTATATGAACTATGAACCAAGATGAGAACAAAAAAATTATAACACGCACTTATGCACAGGTGTTGTAAAATCAATTAATGATCATATCAAGCACTAAGTTCCACCTTCACATTATAGGTTTCCATGGTATTGCTGGGAGGAATGGCCCCAAGTCTAAACTTTTAAAAATTGGACAAGAAACATTCATTATAAAAGTTAGTCAGTCTCATAGGGCCATAATTGTCACATGTCGCACAATTGTATATGAATGACATACAACTCCGATTGGAAATCAACATTAAGAGGTGCCAAATGTGGACAAAATTGTTGCTTATGCCATGACAATCCCATTGGCTTTCAATACTCATTTAGTCTAACGATTAGAACGACTAAGACATATAGTGCAAAATTGCAAATTGCAATAAGAAAGCAAAAGGGCATATAAAAGCAATATCGTAGGCCACTCACTTATCACAGACAACTCAAATGTAATACAGTGCATGGCTTAAATGGACAAAATCCTAACACATTCTATCAACATATCACGCACCACATTTACCGACCATATGATCTGTAACTAGTACCATTTAGAAAAATAGCGAGAGAAGAAATATTCATTTATTTAGGTAAAAGTTTAACTACATAATCACATCAAGATCCTGTAGCCAAGATCCTTTAGTTTAATTGTACGTCACCTATTTCATGTTTTACCTTTCTACTTTTTACCTTCCCTTTGACCATTGCTGTTTTTTTTCAGCGTTTTGAAGACCAAGGCAAGGAATAGAATAGAATAGAATAGAATAGAATATGATTTTATCGTCCACGGAGACCAACTGGCCTATGGGACCCAAGTACAAAGAGAGAGCGGCAGCGATTACTACGAAGGATTAAAACCCTCGCCAAGGGTTTTCGGAGGAAAAACCTTAGTAGCAATAAGGATGCCGACATACCGCACGATTATATACATAATCACAAGTACCGAGGTTAATGTCCGGACGTGGGGCATAACCGAGTCCGGCGTGCATCCATTACCTCCGGAGTACGGCCCCAACAAGCCCTCAGGAGGCGGTTCGCGAGGCTCATGCAAGGCCCGATCGACAACTAACCGAAAGCATACCGGCCGGATATGCTCGACACGGAGGGGCCCGGAGGGCGTGACTTTCATCCTCAATGGCTTCGGTGACAAAGACCGGCGCATTCCGTCTCCTCGGCGCCTCCGAATCCATCCCCCTCAATCACGCGGAGGTGGTGTGCACTGTCTTGAATGGAAGCAATCACCTGGCGGCTTTTTCATGGGTAGATGGGTGTGTAGTGGTGTGGGCCCCTCGTGAGCATGGGATTAACTCCGCCACGATAATTTGCCACCTTGACATGTGACAGGGCCTCTGCATTCCAAAGCTTGGCCATGAAGCAAGCATCCAAGTCTTCGCTTCAAGGCGCCGTTCCTTCGGTGTATGCACCGGTCCACATCGTGTGCCTGCACATTCCATAGCGAACCACGGGCTTGCTTGTCTTTCGTTGAGGCTTTGAGTCATTTGCGGGCCCATCATACTTTGCCAAAGCAAGGTTGGGCAGCGGGCTTCATCCATAGCCACCGCCTTCTGGAAGTAAATAATGTGACGTTCCAGCGCAGCCCTCCGTAATGGAAGGAAGCCTCGTCTCTTGGAGCAAGATCGATATGGGACCGTGGATTTCACTCCCGGTTCGGGGCCAAGAAAGCCTACGCACGCTTCTAGATCGTTCCAAGTGGTGAGGGATATCACCGCCCCCCACACTACGCCCCATAGAGGAGGACGACGGTTCAACCAAGGCCTCGAACAAGTGTGCCTGGTGACCCCATGCATACTGACTCGCTTTGTGTATTTGTTTTTTGTATTGCATCTGGGGCTTTCCGACTGCGAAGGACCCGCGAATGGATGGATGCATCCCGGTGTGTGGTAGTAGAAAACTCAATGCCCAAATACTTATAAGATCGAGCCACCTCCACTACCGCCTCGGGTAAGTGAATGAGGGAAGACGTGGGTGCTTAGGGATGATGGGACCAGAAGACCTTTGTCTTGGCCAAGTTAACTCTCATGTGTCGTGAATTGGGCGTAAAGTGTCCAAAGCATCCGTGGCGTTGCATGTCCGGGGGTATATGCGGCAGTGTCAACATCATCGGCGATATATGAGTTGCCCGGATTATGTGGTGCATCAACCGAAAGTGCCTCCCCGGTGCTCGGCTAGCCATTCTTCTAGCTGGTCAATGTACAAGCCAAGAGCGCCGGGGATAGGGGTGCCGGGCGCACCCCAATGTTACTAACAACGGGCCCCCGATAGTGTGAGACTAATCGAGCAAGCCTCAGAAGTGCAGATATAGCATTGCAGGTAAGTCGACGGGGTCCCTAGTCTGTCTCAATCGTCCCACAACTTATCCCGAGGCACCGTGGTCAAAAGCCTTTGCAAAATCCACAAAGCAACAAGATTGCATTCTCAAGGCCGATTCCATTTATCCTCTATGAGTGTTCGCAGAGTGAAGATATGGTCAATAGTAGAATGCCTGGGCGGAAGCTCCGTCAAGGCGTCTCAAGACTTCTCCATCCTCGCCCAAAGTGTCAATCGGCCGCCAAGAATCCCGCAAGCAACTTGGCAAAGACGAATCGACCATAATGGTATGCTAGTTGGTCGGGCCGTGGGGGTCCCCCGCTTTGTATATGGGCACAACTCTACCGATAGTCCGGTGGGGGGAAGCCTTCTTGCAATGCCCTGTTGAAGAGTGCCGCGGAGAACGGCACCATTGGGGGCCCGCCCACTTGAAAAGCTCTCACCGCATACCATCCAAATCGCCGCTTTCCGTTAGCGTAGGCGTTGCGGGCCCATTATGACATCCCCTTCAAGAATGACCAATGCTAGGCCTCCTCATGGGAGGGTACTGGGTGCCTGGGCTTCCCATTGGGTCATATACCGCCGCAAGTATCTCACCCATTGTTCCGGTAATATTTCCTCGTGGGTCATGCGGGCTTACTCAAGACCTTTTCTCGGAAGGCTCTAGGGTGGCGGTCCAGAAGACCAAACATTCTTGGCCGGAAGTTATAGAAGGTACCCGCTCTTGGTCTTGAGGAAGGAGCGGTATTGACCGACGGGCGACGCTTAATGGTGGGTCCAAAGACTTGGCGGAGCCATCGTTTAGCTCCCGAGCATTCGTCATCGAACCGGTGATGCGGCGGGGAAGGTGGTTGCAGCCCCCCGTGGATCGCCCCAGAGCCGGTCTCCCAAAGCATCATCATCCCCTACCCTCCGGAAGAGCCGGGGTTCAACCGGGCCGTCTCACTGTTGAAGTGATAATGGGGAGTTGCAAAGCACTCCGCCAGCCTCATGCTCAAGCATCCTCATGATAGCTGCCGCATGATCATAGTCCGCAGCAAGCGGGTGGTACATGGGGTGTTGGGGCAATGGGTGCTCGGTTGGCCTCCACCCATCGGGCCGCAAAACAGGGGCCGATGGTCGGAGTTCTCGTCCCACAATCGGCTGGAGTGATCAAGTGTAGGCATTGCTTTCGTCGCCTAGCACGTAATACACCACACCGTGCCGCCCCGGGTTCCCCGTCTACAAGTGAAGCGGTTTGGAGGGCCCCATCGTGCTGCCGGCCATTGCAAATGACCGAGGTCAAATATATTGCCCGGCCATTTTAGGCCATACCGGTCACCTCGTCGTCATCCGACGCTTTTAACCAAACCATCTCTGCGGGGTCCATTTGCAACACATCCCTAGAGGTGCGAATTTTGGGATCTGCCTGCCTCGCGGCGCATTGAAATCTCCAAGCAACATGACCTTGCCCAATTGTGCAGACCGCTTTGTATGTCATCATATAGATCGACATAGGGCTCACGTCTGTCCACATCCGCGTGTGGTAAAAGTTGCTCGGGAAGTAGCAAGCCGCCACAAAAGAGGGTCGCCATCGCCGTTACGCACTCGTACCCATAGGTATTCGTTGTGCCTTGTCGCCTTTGCCAGGGGAGACCGATTGGGCCAAGGTCATTACGGTAATAACACGCAATTCCTCCGGTCCTCGCGTTTCCTGCACTCATTGAAGACCGAGTAGCGCCGGGTATCCGGCAAATCGGGTAGCTGTGACCAAAGATGTTCCCATGTTTCCATGAGGAAGATAAGGTCCATGTCCATGGCGACGGAATTGAGACTGCCCCCTTACGCCATGGAAAGCCACTCACAATTCCATGATACCACGCCGAGGCACGATCCCTATTTAGTGGCATGCATCGCCACCAGTCCCGTGGTAGTGGTGGTCCTGTGGGAGGGGAGCCAAAGATGTGGATGTGCATTTGGGGCCCCTCGAGAGGGGACTCGAGGCCGGAGTGCTTGCATCCCTCGCTTGGCTACCCACTCCGCCAGATCCTTCCCGGACCAGCCCCACGCCTCCATGTTCAAGGGCCCCTCGACTTTCGCCACCACACTTCTCTTCTTTTGTCTTGGGGGTCAAGTCCCCTGGCCAACGTCTGAGGCGTCCCCTTCAACTTCCGGATTGGGATACGAATGGGATTGGGAGACGCCATCGTTAAGGCAAGACAAATAATAGCTTCACTTGAAACAAGACCTGGAAGACATAGGCATTTAACGGGGTCGACTATTGTGCACCCCACACATAATTTTTCCTCAATCAAAGATGATCTCTATGTCTAGAAAAGTATTTTTCGACCTAAGATTTCAAGTCTACTCGTGGGTCATGCAAACAAGGTTTAACTTCCTCTTTAAGTGGTGAGAAATACTCAAAAGAAACGCTAAAAAAAAAAGAGCATGTATAGAATGCGCGATCAATGTTAGGCAAAATATTTACATCAAATTGATCACATGATAAAACTGTTACAAAAATGGGAGAGAGAACTTCCGGAATGGCCAGAATATGTAGGTTACAAAGGATAAGATAAAAGACTAGTGAAGGAAGAAAAAAAGGGGGGCTATGGAGCATCAGAGGGTAAACGCTCACGCTCCTCGGGAAGAAGATCAGGAGCCTCGCCTGGCAAAGGAGCATTTTGAGCCATATCCTCCGACCAACTACCAGCTTCTTGCTCTTCGAGCTCTGCTTCTCCTGAGACCATAACCAAAATCAAAATGTGGGTTTTATGCAAAACAAATAAGTGGGATGGAGCATACGCACTAGCCATGTCTAGATCAGAGATGGGAGGCAAATCCTCTCCAGGAACAGTGTCGTCCACCTCCGGTTCCACCACCTCTTGCTCAACGACTGGAATGGCAGAATCTTTGGCGGTAGTAGGGTACTGGTATTCGGGTCCTTTTCCGATCCCGGTCTCCTCCAGATTCACGACACCCACCTTCACATTCAACTTAAGTACTAAGTATCAGCCCACTGCATAAAATACAACAGCAAAAATACCTCTTCTTCCCGCCGCTCCTGCTGCCTGCTAGCCATGCTTACTGTCGTCCGTTTGCCTGCCTCCCTGCCCTATTTAACTAGCCAACCCATGCAACCCGGTGATACGTGCCTCTTCCTTCATATTGGTTCATACGTGCCTCCTCTGGATACCAGTACGTGGTATAACCCAAAGGAGGAATTTAGCCTGCATCAAACCCAACTTAGCCGCGGATTCAGCAAGTAGTGAAGACGGATATGAACACGTGGTAAAAATCAGCACATTGGAGAACCAAACAATAGGCCAGCCTGCATCAAAACCCAGTGTAGACGCGGATTAAGCAAGTAGCAAAGATGCATTTTTATAAGGTGCATTCAACATGAAGTTAATGTAATGGAAAACAATGTCCAAAGAACATATGGGTCTGCCTGGCAGAAGACTGGCAGGCTTGTAAGCTCATGAGACTTGAGGATGTTGTAGCTTTGCTCCATTGCTAATGAAAGTTAAGACTATAAGAACCTTAGTCATATTTGTATATGGCTCTTTGCAAGGAAATGGAATTAACTAAACCAATATATGCAATAGCAGTTGCAGGGTTTTGCAGAGTACATGCGAGGCATATGAACCTTTGTTGGAAAAATCACGGGGTTACAAATTACAATACCATTAGCAAACTCTACCATCTCAGCACTTCCTACAATGTCAACCGTAAATTATTTGCCTTGTTTAATGGTTTCAAATTTGCCTTGCATATAATATTTTGATCACCGAACCAGCTGTCTTAAGCATCATCATCGCCATCCAAGAAGAGAGTGTTTAAATTGCTTTGTCTGCAGAAACATGACGAGGACACGTAACATCAAATTCCCTGGATCATCCATGTCCATGATGATGTACCTTATCTGCAATGATGCAGTACCATGTGATTGTAAGAACTCACGTCTACTTTGAGAAAACACTTCTCAATCTTTCAAGTTTGAGCATATTTATGGTATCTGTCACTTCATAAGGAGCTGTCATGGAGTTGGCACACCTTTCTTTTAAAGCATGCAACAATGAATTGGTACATTGAGAATGCAAATCTTGTACATTTTCTATGTGCCTTGAATTATATTCAATCTGGATGCTTAATATTCTGGCAAAACAAGACTGAAAAGCTTCACCTCACTCTCATTCATCTTGACTTCTCTACTAGCACAGCTGATCCTAGTATATATATTCGAAAAACTCCTCCAATCTTCTTGGCTCTGTTATGTGAATGTTCTTCTTCTTGCTGCAAATGAGTTTGACCTCATCACACTCAAAAACCCAGCTTCAAACTGAATTCCTAATGAAAGATCTGGGGAATATTCGTCGCTTTCTTGGCTTAGAAGTTGACTATGATCAGACTGCAGCTACCATCCATTTGACCCAAAGTAAATATCTTTCTAGGCTCCTCTACAATTCTGATATTGTCTCATGCAATTCTGTTTTTACTCTACTTGAACCTGGTGTGGTACTTTTCTTCAAAATGACCCCAACTGCTCTTCTTGTCTTCAACCCATTGCTCAACATTACAGGAACCTTGTCGGAACCATTAATTTGCAGCTACCCCAACTCGACCTGATCGCTATATGTAAACTCAGTACCTCTCTTAGAAGATGCCTTCTTTACATCCCTGGCACTCCTTTAAATCACCATAATCGTAAGTCCACCTCTGGCTACATTTTCATTCTTGGAGGTGGAGCAATCAGTTGGAGCTCATGCTGGTAATGAGGCAGTCTGGCTTCGACGTCTTGCACAAGAATTGGGTATTATTGATCATCCAGGGCTCACAATGCACACTGAAAATCAAGGAGCCATAGTCATCCCTCATAAGCTAGTCATGCAACACGTTGACATAAAATATCACATGATGCAGGATCTCATTGAGCAGAAGAAGCTCACTCTTGTCCGCTGTCCAACTAACAACGTGCTGGCAAAAATGATGACCAAGGCCTTGCCTCAACCAAAGTTCACAAAATTTGTTTCTGAAATTGGCCTACATTCTGCAAAATGATTCTCTCTCTTCCTTGAGGGGGGTGTTGAATATTCTCCGTGTGGGGTACATATTTCCAGAAGTTCAATTATGAGATAATATCTCTGGCAGTTCGATGCCAGGAATCTATTGACAGATTCATGACAGTTTATATCCAATTAGATCCCATCATTTTTCTAATTAGTTATAACAGATTCCTTCAATAGACTATATAAACAAGTCTCAAATCAATGCAAAGACACGCTTTCTATTTAATGCTCATTGTCCCTTGCTTGTCTTATTTCCTCCTTGTTTGAGTTGCGATTACATATCTTCATATCTCATACGAAAAGCAAGAGACATACCTTCATATCTCATACGAAAATGTCTATATAACCACTTAATTTTCTTTTTTGAAGCATGTGAGTATTTTGTTTAGTATAAACAGCATGCTAACATAACATGTAAACCCTAAACCCTTACAGCTTTCAAGTAACGACAGGCATTGACCAAGTAATCATAATGCAAGCAGTATAAACGTATGATGCACCTTGGTTTTAAAATAAAAATGAGCTTACATAAGGCATCAATTGGATTTTCCAACCCCTTCCGCTTGATCTCACTATCATAGACTTGTCAGAAGGCTCTTGTGATCTGTTTGCACGTTCGTCAAAGGTGCTTGCCATTCTAGAACCAACATCATCAAGGCTCTAGTATAAGAAAAGCTTTATCTGGAAAAAAAAAAGGTGTACTTAAGAAATACCTGTGATCGAATTCTATCTCCAGGCGGCTGGCTCCCTATGTTCAAGTAGTTGCAATGCTATTTATACATCTGACTTTTAATTACATGCTAGAAGTTTCAACAATGAAGCATTCAAATACATAAGCTTGCCCAGATGCCTTGTATCAAGCATTGAAAAAACAGGAAAGGATACATGTTTGCCAAATCTTTCAAGGCACTTAAAATGTAATTCCTCGTGGCTTTTGGCAATGAATGAAAAATGCTAATGGTTTTTCTTCCACTTCACAAGCACATGAATTGGATGCTAAGATTCTCGTTTTATATGCTACGTTTTGATGGTAATGTAGCTTATTTTGAATTAGATGTTATAATTTTAACAATGATGCATTCAAATGCATAAGCTTGCCCAGTATCAAGCATTGAGATATGCGCAGTGATACATGATTACATGTTTCACAATCTTCCAAGACACATGGCTTTTGGCAAGATATAATGAAAATGTTATGTGTACAATTTACTATGCTCAGGCAAATGGAAAATGAACGACGCTCACTCCTTGAATGTTCCATAAATGAATATCAACATTACATAAGTTAGAGGTTCATTTGTGAAATATGTCATTCTTTTTGGGTTGCCCGAAGGGCAAACACCTGGGAGGAGCTGTGAAAGGATATCATTTTGATAGGTAGGTAGGTAGATTTTTAACGTCCAGGGAGACCAAATTGGCCATGGGACACAAACAACAAGAGGGGCATGGAAGCCCAATAAAGGAAAAAATAATGCTAATATAACGCCAATGTTTTGCTATTTAAATTATCCAGACATAGCCAATCCAAAGATTGAAAAGGCCATTGATCTAGAATGATTGTTGTGCCGTTCCTATACACTGCCCATTTCTTTTGCAGGTGGGTTGCCTTGACCTTGCAAAGCTCCTCTTTACGGTTACACAATTGAAGAGGGGAGAGGTCCTCTTGTACTAAAAAACTAGTCCCTCTGAGATGGTTACCATGCTGAAGAATATGCAGGCGGCTAAGAGCATCATGAAACCGAACCAAAAGATGTCGAGGACGATCAGGTCTTGCCGCTCCCACCCTAATAGCACAGACAACTCTAGCAATCTTCACATGCAAATCGAGGGACCAAATAAAAAATCGAGGGACATAGTTAAAAACCTCGTTGTATTGGATGACTAAGATTGAAACTCTCACTACGTTACGTGAGTTAGGTAGACGCTGCTTTGCCGTCGACTGTCCTGAGAGTGCATTAGGGGGCTATCCAATGGACCAATGTGCTTGTGATGCTCCGGTGGCTTGGGGCAATCTGACTGACCAATATGCTTGTGATGGTCCAGTTGCTTTTAAAATGCGTGGAGTATGAGGAGCTTCGTATTCATCCCGGCCAAATTTGGCACGGCTAAAGTAGCCGGATTTGACATGGCTTTAAGCGGTTTCTGTATTCCTATGTTTGTCTGGAAGGAAATGGTTTGCTACATGCAAAATACCATTTTGTCATGTCTCGCTTCACAGATGAGCAATTCTTATTAGCAGAAATGATGAGTATGCAGCCGGATTTGGCATGGCTAAAAGTGCCAAATGCACTTGGAGCATATCCCAAAATTATATTTGCTAGCTCTGAAGTATCATTGGGTTTTTTTGATGTGGATATGGAAAGCAAGGGACCTGCATTCTTCATATGTTTCTCGTAGAACCAGAAACAGAAAATAGAAGACCGTCATGCATTTATAGTCGCTGATAGGAGAACTGGCGACTTGCAGGATGCATTTGCTCTAATACTTCATGCCATTTCAGAGTTTTTTATTCCAACCGACTGCTTAGAAATAATAGCTGCTCACAAGTAGTAGGAGTCGAAAATACTCAGGTTTTGGAAATTTCATTGCTATTAAAGAATTATGTTTTAAGATTATCAGATTATTTGTTTAATTATGTTGTGCTGGGTATTGGAATAGAGTTGTTTGGTATTATTTTATAATGATAGTACAAGCTATGAACTTGCTCTTTGCTTATAACCAAGTATGTTTGGATGTTCATAATCATATGATCTTGGTAATCTAGGCCAGGTGCTCGTTGTGCTGGGCCTGTTTATTGGATAGATGTTTCATTATCTTGTTGTTGCCTTTTGCTTAGAGTTTTGTATAGAGTATGTGCTACTCTACATTTAGGTCTAAAGTACATCCCTGTTTTGAATTGTGGCCAGATGGAGCGGATTTGAATTGGATTTGCGGATTTAAAGTGGGGTTATCTTAAGGATTTGAGTTTTCTTAGATTTTCAGGAACTAAAAACTTATTGCTTTGGTCTTCAGCTCATCATCCTTCACAATTGACTGCAGGCTAAATTTGTTCAGTGGACAAACCCATTTCTTTCATACTGTTTATTTTGTACGGGCAACCCATAGTGCGTTAGCACGTTTTTTCATACACCACCACTCTCCTGACTGTCATTTACATTGTGCATGTCTTGATTTGTAGGGCTCAATTTGTGCATCACATAAAGGCTATCAATAATTTAAATGTGTCTTTATTATGATGTGATGTCAGAATCGTCGTGACTATCCTACTATAGAATAGAATAGAATAGAAATAGAATAGAATATGTAGCATTATAACAGGGGTTTTTTTTGTGATTTTATACGCTTTTTGGCATGGTTTTCATATGATTTCACGGGCGTATTCACGTGGACGTACTAAACGGTATTTCTAGAGTGCACCCATTTTTTAGCCATTGATTTTAAAATTGATTTTAAAGAAGAGGGAAAATCGTGTGGTTGTGGGGCTTTTATTGTTTGCATGTTTTTTTAGTTTAGGTTAATCTTAGGTTAATATTAGGGTTACTGATTTGGCAGCAATTGGGTGTAAATAGCCCCGTTTTATCGTTTTTGAGAAGCGTGTTTTAACAGAGGCGTGCGAAAAAGATCCGGAATTCCTCCCGTGAAATGAGCGTGGAACCTATTGTTTTGGAAAACATGGGAACGGAATTGTGCAACTGTGCAGTAACTGTTGATGAGTATTTTATGTTATCCGGGAGGCCGATGGCTTAAATCATTCTTTGGGGCATACAACAAATAATGAGAAAAGTAAACCTCTCGCAGTAAAAAATTTAAGCTTTTGATTGGCATTCTTATGTGTATTTACCGGGTGTTTGGAAATTATAGTGGCAACCGGTACTTCGACTCCCGATCCACCCATGAGAAGGCCATTACATGCATTTCTAGTTGCATGTTATCATCCGTGGAAGGTGTATTCGCATCTTCATCTTCTGATGGCACAGTTCGTGTGTGGGACATGTCAATTCCAATGCAGGCTGGAGGTAATTTTTCTGAAGTGCAGGTGTGCTCTTTGGGCTTGCCCAACTAAAGGGAATTTTCCTTGCCTAATAAGGCGACTTGCTCATCATACACTTCACCATATCACCAGCCTTTTAACATTTATTGCACTTCTTCAGAGGCAAATGCCAGGTATCGATTGGACAAACTATTTCCGTTGGATCAAAAGTCATGGTTGCTGTTTCCATGGTGCTTCTTCCCAACAAACTGGATATTTTGTTGGCTATGGGGGGTTTTGATAACCAAATTCACCTATACATCAAGACTAGTTCTGAGCATCAATTCGTATCAATGTGCAAATTAAAAGGTCATCAAGGATGGGTTGTTGATTTTCGTAACCTCGTAGTAGAGAATGGAATGCAAGCAATATTTCTTGCAAGTTGTTCTCAAGATAAACATATTCGACTTTGGAGGATCACCCCGAAGCAACCTGTATTGAGTAATGACAAAGGGTCTAGTTTGAAGGGATACATTACTGGGCCAATGTAACAGAGCTTGCTTTTCGAATGCCCTGTTCACAGCTGCAAGAAATTGGTATGTTTGATCAAATGTGTTGAAATCCCAGCTGTTGGCTCCTAGCACAGTTCTAACATCTACTGAGAATAAATGCCCTATTTGGCTTACTTTCATGGCCTTTTTCAGCTCATAGTTCAAAATGGCATTGCATTTATCAGCTGAAAGACATGATTCTATGTAGGATTTATTTTGAAACCCATTGTGCATGATTTATAGTGTCAAAATGGTGATTATCGTGACGATTTTGTGCCTCTACCGCTAGATTGTTCTTTGCCACCGCCAATTTAATGGAACCAGAAGCTAATGGCTCCAGATGCTACATATCTAGTAAGTGTGGCTTTCATTATTGCTTTGCAGTGGAATAGACGATACTAATTGTATATTTGTTCGATACTAATTGTATATTTGTTTGTTCTCCTGAGACATTTCTTATGCAGGAATGGATCTTCAAACACTCTATTTCCAAATACTCTATTTTGGTGCAATTGTCCAGCCTATTATCTTATGTAGCACTATATTCGACTCATATCATGATGGATTTTTAAACTGCATCCAGACCAAATTTACTATGGCTATAAGCCATCGCTCCATCCGGGAATTTCATGCACATGAATTACGTGCTGAACTATTTTAAAGATTGCAGTTGCTCTTCATAGCATTGTGATGAAGAGACAAATTATGGTTTTATGCCATTCATATACAATATACAGGATACAATGTTATGGTCAAGAATCAAAATATATATTTATACCATTTAGCAATTAAATGATGTGGTGAAGCGTATGTAATTAAATTACATTATGTTATTATTTGTTATAATGCTAAATATTAGATATTACATATTGCTACATGTTTTGCATGTTTCACATGTTCTTACGTATGTTTGATTTTTTTATGGCCCGAATAACTACCATTAACATTAAATAACACAACCATTGGGTTCAACACATTTAAAATCCCCCTTAAACCCCCTTTGGTTTGGGTGCATATTCACAAGGGGGGTGACGTAGGGCAGCGAGAGCCCTTATAATTATATTTTGCACGTATAAAATCAACACCATATAGTATTTTGCTTGAAATCTTATAGTATTTTGCAAATCTTGTTATACATTATAGCAAATTTTGTACTTGCATACCCCACAAACGAGGAACTTTACGTACGGTGTAGATTAAGGAATAAGGGGTGAATATGCCTATCCAACAGCTCTCGTTGCCCGTGTGAATAGAATAGAATAGAATAGAAGAGGAGGATCTATGTATAGAATTTCGGAATTATTGAACAACTGCACAAACTATGTTCATTCAACATCTTTATGTATACAACAATGAGGGGGCTGCCCTTTGTAGACTTGATCTCACTCAAGAGTTATGATGTTTTTAGTTGTAAGGCTCACAAGAGACCTTCACAAAAATTAGTCCAACATAGAAAATGGAGGAAAATAGAGGTGTATGTAGAAATGGTGTAAGATATTATTTTAATTAGATAGATAATATTTTAATGTTCACGGAGACCACATGTTGACAAGTTTTGCACCTCGCCAATTAGTTCCAACAAGTTTTGCAAACCACATCCTCCTTAAAATACCCTATAAAAAAAACAAAATCTCCCTTTCCATGGGATGGATATTATTTGGCCATAGTCCCTCCTTTGTGATTTTATAGATTAATAATATCCCCTTATTTGAATTTTTTTTATATCCCCCATTGCCATATGCAATGTTCATACCCCTTTTCTCACAACTAATATTCATGCCTCTTTCTAGGAACAATCCCCCTTTGTGATTTTGTAGTTTAATATCTCCTTAATTTCATTTGTACCCCATTTCGGCATATGCAATATTCGTACTCCATTTCTTGCACCAATGTTCATATCCCTTTTCTCAACAATCACCCCTTTGCGATTTTGTAGTTTAATATCCCATTACTCCGCTCATACCTCTCTTCTCAACCATCTCCCTTTTATGATCTTGTAGTTTAGTATCCACCTACTCAGTTAAAACCCTTTTCTCAACAATCCCCCATTGCTATTTTGTAGTTTAATATCCCCCTTACTCGAAAATATCTTTATTTGCCCCTTTTTGGCAACATTCCCTCCTTTATATAATTTATAAATTAATGTCGTTTTCCTTCGTTTCACCGAATAGAAGGAAAACAAGGTTCTAGAAATACGGAGGCAGTTAGCAGTTAGTTAGTTCTTTCCCTCTTTTCCCTATTTATATGCTTTCTCGTCCTTTTCTCACTCATCAGCTCTCTTGGTGCATTTCCTATCCTCTCCTTCCTTCTCCCTACGGTTTGGCCCAGCAATCTTTTGGTCTGTCGGTTCTGACTGCTCCAAGCGTTTAGTGCATCTTTTTGTTGCTTGCCCGACTGTCCACGACAGTTTTATGGTGCATCGATTCTTGTCTGCCAAGTTTGTGCTACGGTTTGCATTCACGTTTTTCTTTTGTAGCTTTTTGGCCTCTGCTAGTAACCTGGCTGAAGCTATGGCCCCTAAAGCTCGTGCAAAGCTTGGAAAGAGGCATGGCACAAATCCTGATGGAGTACCGGAATGGCTTGAAGCCATGGAGAGCAGGTTAGAGGCCAAAATTGATGAGTTGATCGGCTCCAAGGCAGAAACGGTTGTGGTTCTGGAATCTAAGATTTCATTGCTGCAAGCCGAGATTCAACGGAGGAGCAGCAAAGCTAGAGCCCCTCTCTTAAAGTATCATGATAATATCAAACAGTTCGAGTTCTTGAATCATTTGGAGGATTTATTTGCAGAGTTAGAACGCTATTTGCAGGAGCACAAGGCCCTTGATGCAGCAACTAAGGCCATCATTGAAAAAGGTACCTCCTCAATTTCTTTCAGAAAGAATTTGATATGCATCAGAGATAGAGAAGGATCTAAAGTAGCAGAGTTGTATGAAATGGGAAATTTAACTCTTCCTGAGGTAAAGACTGTGCTGGAATGAGAAGGCCTTGTTTGCTTTTAGGAGATCATTATGATCTGTGGTTGATCTGTGGTAAGTCTCTTCAAGACTTGGGTTTAAAGATTCTGCTCTGTCAGTTAATTTAAAGGGTAATTTTTTCCACTTCTGTGCAAGGCTTGTAGGATTCTACTTGGTAAAGATACTGGTTTGACAGTTAACTTGTAATGTTCCAGTTCTGTGCAAGGCGTTTTAAGGATTTGGTATAAACTTAAAGGGCATTTAGGTCCCGCTTGTTCTGTTTTCTTCAACCCAAGAGTATTAAGTTGTTTTATGTTGCTTGTGGATAAGAAACAGAGTTTTGAGGCTTACAGGAATAGTTGGGACTCCCCTATGATAGTATTTTTTTGGTTATTCAAATACTGACCGGCCATACTTCGTTTGCAACTCATTTCCATCCATAGTGATTTTCAAGGAAAGACCAGGACATTCCCAGGTTTTGTTGTTTCTGTATGAATCGATTTCCTTTGGCCTGTGCTTTGTCTGGTTTCTTTCTTTACCTGATCCATTCTTAACCTACCACGGAATAACTTAAGGGCTAAATTTAGCAATTTGGCGATTTTTTAGCACATTTTCAAAAAATGTTGGCTAAAGTAAATGGAAAAAATGGAGGAAAAAATAATAATTTTAGCTTAACTTTTTTCGTGCCTACCCCAACCTTTGAGCGCTTTAGCCAAATGCTGGAAAGTAAGAGAGTGGAAATTTGTAACGTTTAGCTAAGCCATAGAAAATTTTGGAATGAGTTTCGGGCTAGTTTAACTAAAATAATTCTAGATAATAAGAAAATATATGATTAATATTTATTTCCTAGCATCCATGGAATAATTTGAGGCCTAAACTTAGCTAGTTGGCATTTTGTTAGCATGTTTCCACACAAAAAATGACTAAAGTAAATGGAAACAATTGGAAAAAAGTATAATAATTTTAGCTTGAAGTTTTCTGTGCCCGCATCTCAGAAATTTTTGGGATGAATTTTGGGTTAGTTTAGCTAAACGCTAGAAAGTATGAGAGGGAAAATTTGAAGAGTTTAGCTAAATCACATAAAGTTTTGGGATTAGTTTCAGGCAAGTTTAGCTAAAGCCATTATGGCTAAATAGAAATATGCAATTAGTAATTTATTCCCTGTAACCTACCTACTCTTGGAGTTCCCTGTATTGCAGACTCAGACTTCAAATTGAAGCTAGGAACATGCCATTTTTTAAGTGTCTACCCTGGTCGCAGTTCCTCGCCTCACCTTGCCTGCTCCGGTTGCCTTGCCATGCCGCTGCCGACAATTGCTTCCCGCTTCTCACCTCGCCCTGTTCTTGCCGCCTTGCTCTGCCGCCCTGGCATCGCTAATCTTGCCCTGGCATCCAGATCTTAGGAGCCTTAGCCCTGGTATCACAGATCTTGCCGCCTTGCTCTGCCGCCCATCTGTAAACGTAGCTTTCCTAGTTTTGATCGAGGTTGTTTTCAGCCTTTCTTGACCTGAAAGATTGCTATTGTTGTTCAATAACTAAGGTTAACCTATAACCTTTAACTAAGGTTGCTAACTAAGGTTAACCTATAACCTCTAACTAAGGTTGCTAACCCATAACTAAGGTTTGCTATATTCGCTAACTAGAATCCCTGTCAGTTCTGGGATTCTGTGCTGTGGTACAGAGAATTTCAGTGAAAAGGTGTCCTTTGGCTTTCTATTGCTTCTTAGATTTTTTAGGATTTTTTAGGTCCTTTCTGGTAATGTCCTTCTTGTCCCTCTCCTCGGGGTCTGTGTAGAGGCTGCAGGAGGCCCTCCATAAATCTTCCCTCCTTAGTGCGCTCCCTCCGTCTCTGTTCTTGTCTTGTCCCGCTTCTTCTCCGGTCCTCTAGCCATGAAGCCGAAAGCCACCACAGAGAAACCGAAGGCGGGAAGCTCTTCTTCGGCAAGGATTCCCTATGAGTATAAGAACACGGACCCCATTTTGGTGATCAAATACTGGGATCAAATCTTTGTGCTTGATAGCAAGAAAGATCAAACATGGGTTAAGATGAAAGAGCTTAAGGCTGCATTTGATATTATCCCGAAGGAGGGGCCGCAGATGTATGGGAATTCGTAAAGAGGGTCGATCATAGTATGCGTGTTGGAAATGCAAAGGCTAGAAAATCAAGATGCCGAGGGAAAGGCTAGTGACGAGATCTTGTATGGCGATGCTTCAGAAATTACGTGAAATGGACCTCCTCCTCTATCAACCGGATCGTGGTTAAAACAGGTCATTCCAAAGAAGATTGTTGCAGTCTCAAGAATCAGATCTTTAGGAGATCAATGACGGAAATGCTCCAAGCAGCAAAGAGCCTGGCTGAAGAGTTAGAGGATTTGGGATGGAAATCTAAGGCTTCCTTCAGATTGGTCAAAATCTGGGAGGAGGCAGATGATCATGTCATTGAAAATTTTCGGAAGGAGTTCAAAAGCAAACTGCCAATTTTTGCCAACGATACTCTTAAGGATGTGGAAATGGAATAATATATCGCATACCAGTACCCCCTTGAAGTGACCAACAAATGTGAGATACAGGACAGCAATGGCTATTTCCATCCAATTGAAGCAGGCAATTGTGAGTGTACCAACTGTAACATGCTCTCAAGAAAGAACCTGGACAAGAATAGAACGAAAATTTCTGATCAAGTGCTGAAGTCCTCGGTTCCAGTTATGGGCAAGTACGACAAGATCAATGGTAAATCTTATAAGAATGTTTTGCTTTCAAATTCCTCTGATTCTAGTACTGTCTCTAACGAGGAGAGTAAATATCTTCTTGACTTGGATGCTATTAATGATAATTCTGCTATTATTAGAAACTCTAAGCATGGTATTCTGATCCACTTCCCCCAAAAGTGCCCTTCTATTGGGGAAGTTAAGTATTGGATAACAAAATCTCAGGTTATCCCTATTCTATCCATTCTTAAATTGGATCAAAAACTTTCCAAATCATTTGTAGGGAGAAGAAGAGTGTGAACCATATCCTTTCCAGAAAAATCCATTCTATTCTTGGTATGATGGTGTATTTGATGAAATGGGACCCGACTTATGTCCCTGGCGATTTTTCGACAGTTGCCACTACCACATAGATTTCCAGTACTAATCTTCCTCCTGGATTTTGGACTACTTCTCATTTGAATGCCATTGCAAGTAAATTGGGAGAGGTCATCCAGATTTCTATCCCTCAAACCAATATTCCGGCAGTTTGTATTCAGAAGAAAATCCATTCTCCCTGGATGGATAAAATTCCCTGCAAAATTAGCAGCTCTAAAATTATTGATCTCCAAATATCCTATTCTAAAGAGCCTGTGGCTAAGTTTCAGAGGGAGCCAATAAATAATAAGGGTAAAGAGAAAGTTAAGGATAAAATCCCCGATCAAGGGAATCAGGTTTGGAGACCCAAAAGCAGAGTTGTAGAAGAAAAAGGGGAAGGAAGTGGTAGTAACAAGGAGAGTATGGTCATTCAAGACCCTACTCCTCTTCCTTTTCCTACCCCTACTCCTATTCAGGGGATCGATCAGAAGGAAAAGATATTTTTTCAATTTCCTCCCAAGCTTCTCATTTGTATTGATCCTGCTAACTTCATGGTTTCTTCTATAAGCACTAGTGGACAGGTGGTTCCCAACACTATGTCTAGATTCATAAATGAAGACTCTGAAAATTCTGATCAGGACTTGGATCATGATCAACTTCAGAATTTGGAATGGAACCTTGTTACAAGAGGAAAGAAGAAGGGAAAAGGAAATGAGAAACATAAGATCATGGGGCCACCTAGAAGGTCCCCAAGGAAGACTTGCAGGAACTTGGAACTTGGAACTTGCAGGGCATTAACTCTAATCTGAAAAGAGGAAGGGTGAAGGTTTGTCTTATTTCTATGAATTTAGATTTCATTTTCTTTCAAGAGCACAAGATCCATGATGATAGTATAGATAATATAATTAGAGAGGTTTTGCCTACTAACTTCAATCATTGGTCTCTCAAAGCAAATAACTTTCTACAGTGTATATCCATTGCTTGGCACAATAGGATTAATCTGTGTGACATCTTCGATGATGATGCGATGGTAGTAAGAGGTGGCAAGATTTTACATGGCAATATAGGGAATAATAGGATTGCTCTAGTGAACATTTACGCTTATCATCAGCCTTTGAAAGGGCTCACGGAATATTATTAACAAATGACTTTGAATAGTATCCCTTATGATGAGATTATAGTGGGGAGACTTTAATATGGTTACACATGATTATATGAGGAGTGCAAATTTGTAGGGCCCTTAACGGGATGAGAATGATAAGTGGATGACTTTACTCACAAGCCACCATTTAAATATGGCAAGAGTGGTCCCTCACTCCTACAGTTGGAACGATCACAGAGTCCAACCAACTGTTGTCTTCATGATAGGTTCTACCTTAGTGAATCCTTATGGAATAGCAGCTCTAGGGTCTCCAATCTCTCAAATTACACTATCTCTGATCACTATCCTCAGCTTATTAATATTAATGCCAACAATAATCAGAGGAAGAGGAACTCCTATTTTAAACTAAATACTAATCTGCTGGATCAAGAGGATTTTCTCACTAAGTTAGCTCAGGTTTTGGATCAGGAAGACAAGCCCAGTAATGATATCGGATGGATGGATTGGTGGGTAAGGACCTCTAAGAACATAAAGAGCTGGTTAAAAGTATGGGGTAAGGAGATCTACCAGAAAGAGACTACTCACCTGCAAAATTTGAGAAATCAGTATGAGACAGCTCAAGGCCAGAATAAGGATGATCTTAAGATTCAGATTGAAAGGGAAGAGATCAGGATTGCCAAAGGATGGAAGATTAAAGCCAAAGTCAAGGAGCTTATGGAAGATGAGAGGGCTAATTCCAAGTATTTTTTCATTAAGGCCAAAGGAAGGATCAAGAAAAACCACATTTATAGTGTCCTTTGGGAGGGAAATAACATTGATGAAGACAAACAACTTAAAGAGGCTGCTAAAGAGCACTTTGTCAGAATTATGGGTACCATTAGGGACACCAGCTCTCAGGACATAAACAATTTCATTGATATTCAGGTCAGAGTTACTAATGCCATCAACAGCCTGACAAGACCTTTCAACAATGATGAGATTTTTAAAGTGCTCAATGATATGGAGAATGGCAAAACTCCTGGGCCAGATGGCCTCCCTGCTGAATTCTTCAAGAAGGCATGGGGGCTTTTGGGTAATTTTATGGTTTCCATTGCTAATGAATTCTTACTAACCAAAAGGTTGGACTTCAGGATCAATACTAGCCTTATTGCTCTCATTCCTAAAAATGATATGCCTATTTCCTTTTCAGATTATAGGCCTATCTCACTTTCCAATGTGGTCTATAAGCTTATTTCAGGTTCAATTGCAGCTAGAGTCAAGCCTATTCTTGATGAAATCATAGGTAAAACTCAAAGTGCTTATTTGAAAGGGAGATATATCTTGGACAATGTTGCAGCAGCATCTTTGGGGATCAGTTGGGCCAAGGAATCCAACCAAAACATAGGGCTTCTGAAATTGGACATCACCAAAGCCTTCGACACAGTAAGCTGGATATTTTTGCAAAAGTGCTGCCAGAGTCTAGGATTCTCAGAAGAGGTAATTTCTATTTTCATGGCTATTCTGAAAAACTCAAGGTCGGTTGTCCTAATCAATGGAGAGTGCAGTCCTTTCTTTGACGTCAAAAGAGGAGTTAAGCAAGGATGCCCTCTGGCCCCCTTCTTGTTTCTAATTGTCATGGAAGGTCTGCACAGTAACTTCCAAAACCTTAGGAATCTCAATGAGATTAAAGGGCTCAAACTCCCCCCTAATCAAGAGATGGAGGATATTTAATGTTCATTTTGCAGATGACACTTTTCTTTTTATGGATCTGGACAATCAATCTATTCAAACTACACAGCAGATTCTTGAGGACTTCGGAAGATGCTCAGGCTGTAATATCAATCCGACCAAGACAAAGCTAATTTCAAGGGATCAGACTAAGGGGGATGTATGTATCTCTCCCCTACCACCAAAACCAAGATCTTGGGGATCCCTTATGCTATTAGGGTGAACGCGAGTGATCTGTGGGGAGACCTCTTGGATAAATTCTACAGGAAGGTGGATTCTCTCAACTCTAAATTTCTTTCTAAGAATGGTAGGGCTATTCTTGCAAATTCTGTCATTTCCTCTTCTCAAGTTTATCAGTCATCCATTATTATGGCCCCTAAAAAGGTCTACTCTAAAATGCAAAGTATTATTGGTAGATTCATTGCAGGAGGAACTAATTGTTAGAGCCTGAACTCTAACCTTGCAAGAAGGATGAAAAACCCAACAATCCAAGCTCAATCTATCAGATCAAGGCAATGCACAACACAAAGAATCATCATCTCCATAGCTAGATCAAGCAAAAAAAAACACTCTCTCTCAATACACCGTCCCTCTGTTCTTCTCTCTCTGCTCAGATAATCCAGTGGTCATCATGCCCACAATGCATACGTGCAAAATCCTGCACGCGTGCATGCGCGTATATCACTCCATATACGGTATACTATCACCTCAATAGTGGTGAATGTGGTGCAGGTGATGACTGTGGTGACTGGTGATCACCCCAACAGTGGCGACCACAGTGGGAAAATGTGCCACTCCGTGGCGGAGAACCCACAACAACAAAAATACTAATATGGTCCTTGGGACATGTCCCCAAATGACTCATTTACATGTATGTTTAGAAAGAAAATACCCTCCTCAAATCCAAATGACTGATACAAACAAACTGGTCCAAAATGACAGTGATGAAACAGAACCTCTGTAACTGTGGCAAACTTTGAAAGCTGATATCTTGAGTTTCAGAACTCCGTTTGACCTGCACCATAGCTCGTTGGATTCGTATCGCCGAAATGCATCTTTTGATGTAGGATAGATGAAGTATTATGGAACTGTCACCACCTGTTTTTACAGAAAAACGACCTGCTGTAACCCAAAAATTCTCCACAATTCTCTGTAATTGGAGCTATGCCAAATCCAAATCCCTTAGAATAACACGTCTCTTTCAAAATAAGGCCTGAGATCCTTGCCATTTCTGGGATTAGGCAACAATTCCCTTTTCGGAGTCATCAAGTAGAAAGCCCCACGGTACCTCTTTATCAATCAGAAATGGGCCTTCCCATGGGCTTTGAAATTTGGATAGATGCTTCTTAGTGGTCCTGCACAACACCAATTGCCCTTCCTCAAATGGATTGACAACCTGTAACTTGTCTTTGATAAGCTTTTACTTTACTGTTTATGCCTCATATTGAAGTCTGCTTTGCTTCTTGTCTCATCTCTTGCAATTGCAGCAAATCATCCATCCTATTATGCACTTGATTTGGAGTTGGAACTTCTCCTAAATTCTCATAATAAGGTAACTCCACAAATGAACACAAAGGAATGTCCAAATGAATAGGCATCACGACTTGCACTCCATAAACCAATTCAAATGGTGTAAACTCGTGAGCCAACTTGTAAGTACACCTGAAACTCCATAAGGCACCTGTCAAGGCTTCATGCCAATTTCTTTGATTATCCTTCCTTGCTTTGGCCAAGATAGCTTTCAGAATTTTGTTAGTAGACTCAAATTTTGCCCATTGCCCTCGTGGATAATAAGCGAGAAGCTTGCACATGTTGAACACCAATCTTTTCTGTCAACTGAGCTACTACTTTTCCCATGAAATGACTTCCCCGATCAGACAAAAGAATGGTTGGAACACCAAACCGAGAAATCAAATTGTGATAAAGAAAGCTTATCGTGGTATTTTCTCAGAGCATGCTTTTTGGAATTGCTTCTACCCACTTCGTAGAACATGCATGTGGCTGCCAAGATATACTTATGGCCTTTGGAAGATGGAGGATTGATAGGCCCAATGTAATCCAATCCCCACATATGAAATGGACCAACACTCAAAATAGGATGGAATGGCATATTATTATGGCCTGTTAACTGCTTATGCCTTTGACACTTCTCACATTTGCTAACAAAGTCTCTAGTATCCTTGTAAAGAGTTGGCCAATAATATCCCCAATGAAGGATCTTCCGAAAGCTGTGGTTCCGCTGCAAAATGCCCCCGACAATCATGTGCTTGCTGCAACAAATCATGAGTTTGCTGACCAGCAACACACCTTAATAAGAGACCTTCCATAGTCCTCTTTATAAAGAATAGCTTCATGCACCACATAAACCCAGCTTGTACTCTAAGAGCATGCTTTTGTTGCTTTGAAAATGATGAAGGATAAGTCTGATCTTGCAAATACCGTATATGTTGGCATACCAAAGATCCACCGCCTCAATGAACCCTTGTAATACGCCAAGATCCGGAATGGGCACGGGCTGGTCATTTCCTCTTCTATTTCAAAGACCACTACTCAAATAGGCACTTGGATTATGAGCTCCTTGAGCCATCTTAACATACTTCAACTCAAATTTTGTATGATAAGAGCCCATCTTGTAAACTTAGGATCTTGGACAGTCTTGTTGTAAATGCATGGCAACGGGTTCACATCCATATGAATGTAAACATACATACATTTGCTGAATTCCATTGTGAAGGAAGAAGATAATGTCTAAATTTGTTCAAGGCCCACTTCAATGCTAACTCAAGATGCTCCACATGAGTCCATTTACGCTCTTGTGGAGTTAACAACCCGCTAGCATAATAATTCACATCATAATGCTTTTTGCTGATTTTTCCGACATAGTGTGACAGCCAAAGCTTGCTCCCAAAATCAAAGAATAAATGAAATGGCTCACTCATTCTTGGAGGAATCAGCAAAGTTCTCTCTTTCAATTGTCCAAGACACCATTCAAATGCTTCTTGAGCATCCTCCTTCCATCTAAAATTCTGCCCTTGCTTCCATACAATCCACAAGTGGTTGGGTTACTTTAGCAAAATTGTGCAAATACCTCCTACTAAAACCGAAGTTGGCCATATAAGCTTCTCACTTGTGATACATTTGTAGGTGGTTTTACCTTCTCCAAAGCTGCAATCTTACCATGATCCACTTGTAATCCCTTTTCTGAAACATAATTGCCCAATAATTTTCCTCCTCTAGTGAAGAAAATACACTTAGCAGGATTCAAACTTATGCCATACAATCGGCATCTTTCAAGAACTTTTCTGAGATGATCCAAGTGATCCCTTCTTGGATTCGAAAACACTGTCAAGTCGTCTATAAAGACTCTCAAAAAGTCTAAAATATCATGAAAAGCATATGTCATAGCTCTCTGAAATGTGGCTGGAGCATTTGTGAGGCCAAAAGGTAATACCTTGTAAGCATAGATGCCAAAAGGTGTTCGAAAAGCCGTCATTGCTTGAAACAACTTGAAGCATGATATGGTAAGGCATTACATTCACTCCACTGCCAGTATCTATATTGGCCTCTTTGATTAGATATCCATTAATACTCACATCACAAAGAAATGGCCCAGGATCCTTGGATTGCCGGGCTGGTGGCTCCATTCTCCTCTTGTCGGTATCGTTTGATATGATTTGTTGGACTGAAATTTCTGATTTTGTTCTTCCCCCTAACTCTTGCAACAAATTTGGAGAATAATGCATCAATTGCTCAAGAGTAAGTGTAACTTTAGTGGCCAAAACTTGGCTGATCACATCATCTTCATTCTGAATTTGCTCATCCACCATAGGAGGCATTACTATGGGCTGATTTTCTTCTATAGACTGAAACTGTTCTGTGGGCAGCACATTGAATTGCACCTTCTTAGGTGTCTGCGACACCTTCAAAGCTTGTTCCTTCAAAGCCTTTGGAAAAGAGGTCTTAGTCTTCTCAGAATTGGCACTACTCTTGGTTCTTGAACCACCCTTTTGTGATCTTGTAAGCGCATTTACTTCTCAATCTCCTCTTCTTGCTGAAATGGGTCATGCTCCACCTCAACAAATCCACAATTTACTACTGATTTTGCCTTCTCTTGCTTCTTAAGCTCCTCAATAAGAGCCTTAACTTGAGGATTATCAATGTACTTTGCATCTTGAATGCGAACATCATTATTAGGAAGAGGTACTGATTCAAACACTTGCTGCTTTGGTGGATACTTGTTGGTTGCCCATTCTGGTTTCCCATGGATTTTCCAACAAGTAGTCTCATCATGCTTGAATTTATCACATAACTTGCAATATAAATGAGCCTTACTTGGATACCATCCCTGTTTTGGCTGCACCATTGGTGTGGAACCCATTGGAACTTGTTGGGCAATTGGAGCCTGTGGCATCATTGGAACTTGTGGTATGATAGGTGCTGCTTGCATTGGTTGAATAGGAATAGATGGTGCTTGTTGCATAACAGCAAATACCGGATTGGCCCTCTCAAAGAATCTCTTCTCCCTACATTCTTGATCATTATGGCCCTTGATTTGGCATCTTGAGCAGAATTTCAGCAATCTACATGTAGTATCAGAATGCCCAATAGACCCACAATACTCACAAGTAATAAACTGCACCTCCCTTGGCTTCTCACCAATTGTAAGCTTAGAAATTTTGCCTGCAATATCCTCTGTTTTATGCTCTGGAGCAGCAACTTCATGAATGTATCCCAGCTTATCTTCAGCCTTGAGAGCATATTTTGTGCCTCTAACAATGTTGTAGGTTGTTTAGCCTTCACCTTATGAGCAATAGCTCGTTTCAGCCCTTTCACATACCATTGGATATCCATTTCATCATTCCTTGCAATCTTCCAATGAACCCACGGCTTTGAGAACCGCCAATGTACCTCTCGATTATACTCTCTAATTGATTCATCTTCCTTTTTGTGTGAAATTTGTCCACCTTTCCATAGTCTTATCCTTACCATGAACTTCTTGATAATTAGCAATGAAAGCTTCCTTTAATTCTGATATGTCATGGTATCTGGCTGAAGTTTGTGCCCATTCCTCCAATCGAATCTTGCAAAGAACTATGAAACCAAAGCAAGTAATCAGCAGCCGGTAACTTACATTCTTTGGCAATACCTCTCAAACTTCACAATATGCTTCAAAGGATCCCGATCCACCAGATCATCAAACTTTGGAATCCCCATTGTCTCAAAACCCCATACCATAGGTGGTATCTGACCATCTCTTCCTCTTCTTGGGTTTCTTGAAATTGGAAAAACGAAATTGAATCTCCCCTTAATTTGAAAAACTAAATTGGATTACCTTCTAGATCGGTAAATGGAATCAAAACCTCCCACGGATCCGAGAATTAGACCCCAGATCTGCTCCCCAATCTGAAAACGAAATTGAATCTTGATGCAATTTTGAGCCCAAAGATTGACTCAATCGTCCCCTTCTTGTGACGATGGAGCTTAGTGGGATCTCCTTCTTACTTCTCTTGGGCATAAAACTATGCTCCCCTTGTCAAATTTCTCTCCACAAATCAATTCTGCAAAATCCCTTCACACAAGAAATTGCTCTGTCACAATGGTGCCGTTCTTTACCCAGCCATCACCAATACTAATGGTAACAACTCCTTTTTCAATGGAAATTCTTGCCGATCAATGGTGCAGTCGAAAGCAGTGGTCGCCAAATTGTTAGAGCACAACTCTAACCTTGCAAGAAGGATGAAAAACCCAACAATCCAAGCTCAATCTATCAGATCAAGGCAATGCACAACACAAAGAATCATCATCTCCATAGCTAGATCAAGCAAAAAAAAACACTCTCTCTCAATACACCGTCCCTCTGTTCTTCTCTCTCTGCTCAGATAATCCAGTGGTCATCATGCCCACAATGCATACGTGCAAAATCCTGCACGCGTGCATGCGCGTATATCACTCCATATACGGTATACTATCACCTCAATAGTGGTGAATGTGGTGCAGGTGATGACTGTGGTGACTGGTGATCACCCCAACACTAACAGAAGATGCTGGATCCCAGTCTCCATGAATGAGTGTTGTAAAATCAAAAGCATGGGAGGATTGGGAGTTATTAATATCGAGAAGCAAGCAACTGCTTTAGCAGCAAAATACTTATATAGGGCTTGTACAGATCAGATTAACCATCCGGTCAAAGCTCTGATCAAGCATTATATTGGGAGATGCCATCCCTTCGGGTGGAGAGGGCTTAAGATGCATCTCCCTTTCAGTATTTTCTTTCCTTTCACCATCCCGAACTCCATCCCTCTGACTATTAAGAAGTGGATCAGGGCGTGGTTCAAGGTTAAAAGCATGTATACTTGGAAGGAAGGCCTTTCTCAGGATCAACCTATCTTCTGGAGTCCATCTCTTATTCTTGATGATCCCAATACATGCTTGGCCTCTCATTTCCCTGCCCTTACTAAGCAATGGACTAACAGGGGAATTATGTTTATTAGGGACATTATCAACGGTTTCGACTATCACAGCTCGGTTTTAAGTGATCTAGGAGAGGAGTCTGAGACCCTGTTTAATAGTATTACCCAGAGACTTGCCAGTGGACAGTGGCACCATTCAGAAGATTCGTGGCACATAAACGGGTTCAAAGGATACAAAGTTAATATGGCCTATAAATTCCTAAATAGAGATCAGGCCATAACAATCCATATCAAATGGAACACCGATCCTTTAAGGATCAAAAGGAACCTCATCTTTTTATGGAAGAGCCCGATCCATCCAAAAGTCAAAGCCTTTATTTGGCAGCTTTGGCACAAGGCTCTTGCAACAAATATGAAGAGGTGGAGGATGAACATGGCGGACTCTAATATCTGTGTTCGATGTATGCAGGATCAGGAAGATGAGAATCACCTCTTCAGGAATTGTTTATGGGCCGAATGGACTCTGGAATTAGCTGAGATTGAGCTTGATATGCCTAATCTAAGTACCAAGAGCTCCACGGACTTCTTTCTCCCTGAGAACCCATCGAATTGGCGCATCTACCTTCTCCTTTGGAGAATTTGGAAGGGGAGGAATTCCCTAATCTTCAAAGAGGAAATTATATGGCCTCAGGCTATTATCGAGCAAACCAAATATGATATTAATTGGATTGAGGAGATTTTTGACATTCATAATTGAGCTCTATCTATCCTTTTCTAACTTTACTTTGAATTTTTCAGGTAACATTCTGATACTGGTAAAGAAGCTGAAATGGAGAAGGATCGACCTTCATTCTAATGCGCTTTGGCTTACTCAGTTCGGGGTCGAGATCCCAATAATACATGAAGATGGATGCCATTGTGACTGTGCCTGTAACACAGTTTATGATGCAAAAAGGGATATCTTATGCGGGGCTAAGGATAAGAAAGGAAGATTTAATCCGGGGAAAGCTCATTTGTGCAAGTGCCAATTCTGTCTATTCATATTAGCTACCAAAGGAATGGGGAGAAAAGATCATACTGAGGGCGAGCCCAAGAAAAGAAAATTTCTGGAATGATTTAATAAGCTCTTACGCTTCGGTCACAAAAACTCTGATTTTCATAACTTAACTCCTTTTTTGATGTTTCAGGCCTATGATAGGCCTTAAAATTACTCTAGCTATTATGTTGAAGGGTCTCTTTAACCAACCCTACCCAAATTGGTTACTATTTTGTAAACATATGTATATATACATATGTCAATATGTACACCTATATCTATATTAATACAAACACTAAGCCTTCAATTAAAAAAAAAAAAAAAAAAGGTTTGCTATATTCTATGCTATTTTTAACTAAGGTTCTATTATTTTGCGTAATCATAACTAAGGTTACCATGTTAAGCCTCCTTGGATCCATAGGGGTTTTTTTCTTGTTAGCAATAGTTTGTTGCCACCTTGACCTTGGGGTCACTCGACCAAAGTGTACGCTATAACAAATTGTATGCCCTTTCTTATAACACTGGTTTTTTCTTCTCCCATGGTTGGTGCACCATAGAAATTGTTTCAGATTTGAAACGTGAATATTATGTGATCTTACAGCATGATGTTCTATCACTCAGCTACTAGGCTTCTTCCATTTTATGTGAGCAACTACTAACTCTTTGCCCTGCTTAATGGATTTTATATTATTCCTGCCTCTTCTTCAGCATTCTTGTCCAATCCGTAGTATTTCTAGAAATATCGTTTTCCTTCGTTTCACCGAATAGAAGGAAAACAAGGTTCTAGAAATACGAAGGCAGTTAGCAGTTAGTTAGTTCTTTCCCTCTTTTCCGTATCTATATGCTTTCTCGTCCTTTTCTCGCTCATCAGCTCTCTTGGTGCATTTCCTATCCTCTCCGACCTTCTTCCTACGGTTTGGCCCACCCCCCCACCCTTCTCCTGCTTATATAACTTGTTTGTAAACTAACACTTTGTTGGAGGCCTTGTGCCTAGTTGGAGGCCTAGTGCCTGGTTGGGGCCTTTGTGCCTGGTTGAGGCTTTTGTGCCTGGTTGGAGGCCCTAGTGCCTGGTTGGAGGCCTTCGTGCCTGGATGGCCTTGGTGGCTTTTGGTTCGTCTTTCTTGTGTATGCAGGGTTTAGCGTGGCTGTTTGGTAGAGAGCTTTGGATTCGAAGCACAAGATGAAGATCAATATGCAGTATGCCCGCTCTGCCTCTCGGACGTTGAGACTCTTGAGCATTGTCTCTTTGATTGTCCTGAGGTTCAACCAGCGTGGTCCTGGCTACAAGGTTTGTTTAACAGTACATTGGACTGCCGATGCATCCTTTTGGCGTCCTATCCCAACGCATGGCCTCCAGCTAAACAAAGGGCATTTAATCTTGGTTCCGGTTGGCTCCTATGGTCGATATGGAGCGTCGCAGACACCACATCTTTCAGGGCATTTATTCATCTGCACACAGTGTTATTACAGTGGCCCAGAAAAAGATATTGACAGCCTACGAGTGTTCTTCCCTTGACTCAGAACTGGTGGAACGCATCTGGATTTAGTATCTTCGAATTGATTCTTATCATGAGTCTCCACAGGTTCGTGCTCCTGTGGCATCTCTGTGTGCTTACACAGTTAGATGAGACATGTAAATTTTATACTTTTTCTCTGATTAATAAACTTTTTGGCTTTCGTCCTTAAAAAAAAAAAACAAGATGAAGATCAATGGAAAAGACAATTCAAATATGTTTCGTCTTTGACAACTTCATTCCTGTAATGTATTTTCACCCAATAAGGCTAGTTAGCATGAGGGTACAAGATCTATTATGTTTTTTGGACCTAGCATTGGTTAGTGATCCCATTATTGTCAGGGTTTTTCCTCAAAAACCCGAAAGGGCGAGGTTTTTTAATCCCGGCCATAATGGTTTCACTAGCTTGCTATCAGTATGTACTTGTTTTGGTTATCAAGGAGATGCCCATGAGCAGCATAGCATTCAGCATTCTTGTCCATGTCTATCCGTAGTATTTCTAGAAATATGCTTCTATTGATAATTCTTTTAGTTGTACCTCATTTCTATATCCATTTCCATATGCAATGTGTTCCATACCTTAAGAAACAAATTATATTCCATACAGAAAAAGAAAAAAAGAAAAAGAAAAAAAGAAACTGAAACATTATCTTAATACTAAGAACAAGAATACAGAAAGATAAAGTATCAGTATATCAGTCTATTAAGAGATCAAAGATCAGTACATTAGTCATTCCTTATAGTAGCTTGCCAACTAGGAGCTGACATTAAAGAACAAATCAAATACACAGAACCCTACTTGGCGAGCATGTTTTTTGGCAGCCAACTCAGAATTTTGCTCTAATAAGTTCTCTAGATCTAGCTTCTCTAATTGACTGGGGTTTCAGGTACCTTTAAAAGTCCTTTGTTTGGACTTGTTTTGTCCTGCCATGAATTTTGGAATCTGAGTATACATCTCATTGACAGTTGACATACAGACGAATTCTTTTTCTTTGACACTGAAAAACGAAAATGTCTATGCAATGCATGTTAAAATGTGAATATAATGCATGTTACCTTAAGTCCAGCATGTTAACAAGGACATCATGTCTTTCCTGAGAGGATGCGTCCCCTTCTTGCTCTGGATTTATAAAGCCTGATTAGTAACTCACGTATAATATATGAAATGACAAAGAAAAGATACCTAAGTTTGGTAGTTGTATTGAAGCATGTTCTTCTTGGCGACTTCCTCCATAACCTTGCTCCTTATGAACATCTGTTGTAAATAATGTTTATGCTTGAAGGGATTGTTTTTCAGAAATCCAGGATGATGGCGTCTCATCTTTTCTAGTACCCTTCTCAAATGACTCACATGTTCTTCCATAGACTTACTGTAGATTTAACATTAAAACGAGGAAAGTTAGGGGGCATAAAAAGTCTTTCCAAAAAAAGAACAAGTCTTGTCCGAGTAAATAGTATATCAGGTCATTTTTTTAGCTCATCTAGTTAGGCCAGAATCAAATGTCATGTAACATGGTTTTTTATTGCAATCTATTTTTTCTTGCTATGCTTGCCATTCTAATACCAACATCATCAAGGCTCTAGTACAAGAAAAGCTTTATCTGGAAAAAAAAAGGAGTGTACTTAAGAAACACCCATGATCAAATTCTATCTCCAGGCTTCTCAAACGAGCTCCTTTGGCTGGCTCCCTATATTCAACTTTGCATGCAAAAATAGTAGTTGCAATGCTTTTTATACATGCGTAATAAAAAAAACATTGAAGAAGGAAATGGGATATTTTGATGGTTCTATAGCTGCCTTTTAATTATATGCTAGAAGTTTCAACAATGAAGCATTCAAATACGTAAGCTTGCCCAGCTATGCCTTTGAAAAAATAGAAAAGGGCACATAATTACATGTTTGACAAATCTTCAAGGCACTTAAAATGTATCCTCGTGGCTTTTGGCAAATGTATGGAAAATGCTATGTATTATGGTTTTACTTCCATTTCACAAGCACATGAATTGGATGCTAAAATTCTCATTTTGTATGCTACATTTTGATGGTAATGTAGCTACTTTGAATTAGGTGCTATAAGGTTTAACAATGACGCACTCAAATGCATAAGCTTGCCTAGTATCAAGCATTGAGATATGCGCAAAGTGATACATGACTACATGTTTCACAATCTTTCAAGACACATAAAACGTATTTTCCTCATGGCTTTTGGCAAGGTATAAAGAAAATGTTATGTGTAATTTACTATTCTCACTATGGCTTTTGTAAGCACATGAGTTGGATGCTAGAATTCTCACTTTGTTTATATTATACAAGAAATTTATCGTGGCGGCCAAGGCCGCCGCGAAGATTTATCTTCTTCTAAATCCATTAGGGGGGAATTTGTGTCAACATGGAACCAAGTGAAAACCATCTTTAAGCGGATGTCTAGCCATGATGTTTTGCCCTCATATTGAAGAAAATAGTGTTATTTCAAGTCTCGAAAATAAGGTTCAAATTTTGACTCACTTTGCGAGCATGAGTTAAACGTGTGTTTTAGAATTAAACATTTAAATAAATCCTCATCAATTAAGGAAAAATGTCATTTTAACATTGAAGTATTGAAGCTAAATGATTATGATCTAAAAGGATCTCTATTTGATCACGAATTGCATTAAGAGCAGGAGGCTATTAATGGAGAATGATCTATGCCTATTCACTACTCCATTTAGTAAGACCTTGCTAAGGCCATTCTTGATGAATCTACACCATTAGAGTTCCAGAATCTTCATGATGGGGTATTTTTGCAATTTTCACGTGTTGGTCCAATATTGGAGTCAAATTGCTCGATCAATTTACAATAAAAACCCCATGTTTCCTTCAGAACCAAACCACTTAATTGATCCTTGAGCTTCTCTGCATTAGGTGTATTAGATTGCTTCTAGTCTCACCCAGAAACCCATGTTACTGATCCATTTGTGGCTATTAGTAGTGGCTTAATTAGTCAAACAACTTAAAAATACATTCATTATTCCACACCGACCCATCTAAAGAAAACCATACATACAACGTAGCAAATGATGCAATGCACCATAGAAGAGGTTAACCGAATAGGGCTAAAAGAGGGACCAATTCATACTCATAGGATAGTTGAGGAATTTGCGCAGGCCAACACTGAACCATGTAGCCATTATACATGTCTCATTGCAAGTCATTTGCACAAGTTTAAACTGTGCATTATCCAAGAACAACCCAAATTTTGCCATGCAAATTCTTCTAAACTAGCTAGTGGAGGAGCTCTCTTCATCTCTTTGCTTCTAGGCCTCATCTTATTCCTTGGGTTCTTGTTCTTTGCTTTCTGCAATATGGCTTCCATCTCCTTGTCCACAAAATTAAGATTTTTCTTTCTCTTATCCTTTTAGCAGTTGTCTGCCGATGTTGCTCATTTTCTAGCTCTTCTTTGTACTGCTTCTACTGCACTCATGATCTGCACATAATAATAATAAAAAAAGGGTAAGAAAAATAAAAATACATGACTAGTAATGCCCAAGTCATATCATGTGAAATAGTTAAGCCATAGCATGAAACTTGCATAACAAAATAGTTACAAATCGTAGAGGGACAACCCGCTCTAAATGGTAGCAAGAACATTGTTTATACATCATTTGGCTCAGAAGGCTTGTCTTTCACGATGGTGTGACTGCAAAATGAGCAACTATAGAAGAATTTACGTTGCATTTTACCTTGTCCATCCTCTACCTATCTAGAACCATTCTAAATAAGTTTACTTGCCTCAACTTTAATTATACCAATTAAGGTACATAACAAAACCAGCCACCTCAACTACAGCCTCAAATATTCCGTTTTTCATTGTAGAGTTAGCACTGTTATAATCAATAGGATGGCCAAACTTTTCCAAAGTACATTACAATAAAGTTTCCAGTGTTTGAAATATCTAAAGAAGTAATAACCACAACGCAGAAAGACCATACAACTGTGCCATTCTTACCCTGCAAAGACAGACTAACCTGCGCTGTGAGTAAAAGGGTCGTATTTTCCTCAATATGGGTTACTTCTGTTTGCAAACCACACAGGAACTCCCCAAACATTTCTAGCTCCAAAAACTAAGCTTAAATAGAAATCATTACTTGTGCTTGAAAATCGAAAAGAGGCAAGGGTAAATGTATTGTTATGAAAGCAGAGGATATCATCTATGGGTTTTGGTTGGCTGTAAAAATTGGTTCGTGATTTTCAAGCATATGCAACACCTTGTAAATTTGCATTATTGCACAAGCATCCTGTAAATCTGCCACATCTCAACCTTCAATTCCAAAAGCACAAATCAGCCATACCCCAGCCTTTATTTTCAATAACACAAAATCCAGAATGGAAAAGAAAAGAAAAAGAACAGAGGAAAGGGATGCCATAGCTATACCTTGGGTGATTTGACGTTTCCTTTGGTGCCAAAATCCCAAATTATAAGCTGGAACTTGCTTGTAGAGAAAGAAAGGTATGAAATTATATGACGCCGTGTCTATCAATCTATTTTTTCTTGTTAAAAATTTTCAAAATAGCGTGAAAGGAGTATGTGTCAAATCTAGGGCTGTCCATAGCCCAGAAATATTAGCTTCCTAATTTGTGTGAACTAAAATCACGCAGCCTTATATAAGGAACTATAAGCACAAGAGACTAGATTTTGATGAGTGTATACGTTTTAAATTGGCCCCTCATGTAAAAGGTGTTTTGCAAGGCAAAAATGTATCTAAGTAACCAATGACACTATCTGGATTGGCAAATGGGAAATGAACGACACTCACTTCTTGGATATTTCATAAATGAATATCAAGATTACATAAGTTAGAGGTTGATTTGTGAAATATGTCATTCTTTTTTCATACACCACCACTTTCCTCATTGTCATTTATGTTGTGCATTTCTTGATTGTTAGGGCTCAATTTGTGCATCACATAAAGGCTATCAACAATTTAAATGTGTCTTGTATTATGATGTGATGTCAAAGCATCGTGACTAGTCCAGCATAGAAGAGGAGGAAGAAGAAGAGCATACATCCTATGAATAGAATTTTGGAATTATTAAACAACTGCACAAACTATGTGAAAAAATCAATGATTCATTCAACATATTTATGTATACAACAATGAGGAGGCTGCCCCTTGTAGACTTGGTTTCACTCAAAAGTTCTAATGTCTTTAGTTGTAAGGCTCACACAAGGCCTTCACAAAAATTAGTCCAACATAGAAAATAGAGGAAAATAAAGGTGTATATAGAAATGGTGCAATTAGACAGGTATTATGTTAATTAGGTAGGTATTATTTTGATTAGATAGATAATATTTTAATGTTCACGGAGACCACATGTTGATTTTAATGTTCACGGAGACCACATGTTGACAAGTTTTGTAGCTCCCCAATTAGTTGCAACAAGTTTTGCAGCTCCCAAGTTAGAAAGGAGAAATTTTTTCCAGCTGGAAATTTTGGCGAGAAATTTCTTGCTGATCTGGTAGGTCACAAGCGGCATCATCTGACGAAATTTTAGTTATCTTGAAATTTTTTCTTCCTTTTTGTTGGGAGGATCCTTGATGCCAGAGTTCTTGCAGGCCGATTGTAATTAGGGCCGTAGGGTGTAGATTTCACTTGTAGAAGATGAGCACTGCCATCGCTATGATTTTTGTGAAGATTTTTTAGCATTTGCAAAGTTTTTATCGAGTTTAGGATTTCTGACGAGTTTTTGGCGCGTTTTGAAGGATTTTGAACTGTTTTGACGAGTCTAAACAACTTAGTTGTTGTCGTGCACCGTTATTTACGTAAGAAACTTCCATTTTTGTGTTTTTGTATTTTTATTTTGTGATTTTTCTGTCCTTACTCTCTTTTCATGCAGGTCTGCTTTATAATCAAGGAAGGAGCCAGGTTTGAGGTTTGGATCCAAGAATATTTAAGAAAAATGACTGCCAAACGGTCTTTCTTAGTGATTTTATTTGTATTTTTTTTCGTATGGATGTGTCTTTGAGTAGCTTGGAGCCATCCTTTGCTCCTAACATCACACAAGAATTGCATGCAAGTGGTACATCAGCTGCTGTTGCAGTGGATTTGAGGGACAATGGCATGAATATTACTAGAGAGGTGCATGCAGATGCACCAACAGTTGATGTTGGAGGTGATGAAGTATAGGACAGTCTTTCACGTCTTGTTGGAGCTGATGTAGTGGATGATAGTCTTTGGCAGAATATTGATGGGTTGCTAAATCAGTTTCAAGATCAAGAACTCAATAACTTTGCGGCAGAGATCCAGAATGCTGACTGGTTTCATTAAGATTAGCTTGGTGATGATCAAGTGGAAAGAGATGACTTCTTTGCACTAGATCCTGCTCTTGTTAAGGAAGCAGAAGGAGGAGGCAGAGATGCTTCGAAGAGCTTAACCAATTGGGCTAGTAAGCAGTTTGATAGCTGAAGGAAAGCATTCAATCTTGATTGCAACATTGCTATTGAAGATATACCTGTGTTGGAGCTTTCAGATATGTTGATAAAGTTCATGCTATAAGTGAAGAAGGAAAACAAGAAAGTCTATCCATCTGGAAGATACACATTTGTAATTTTTTTTGTTTAATTTTTTCGAACTATTGATTGTTTTGTAGTTTTAATATTAATGTGTTATATCGGATGTTTGGGAGAATCTTGAGGAAAAAACAAGAGGTTAGAATAGGTATGACAGGTATTGAGGAGAGACCATTTAATCAGATGTCTTTAAAAAAAGTGGTAGCTATTAGGAGATCCAGACTGCTCGGGGTTAAAGGCAAAAAGAAAAAAACACCAGTTAGACATTTTAGTGTTGAAAATGAATTCTTGCAAATGTTGATCATCAAGTCTCTCATCCTAGAGGCGTTAGCGGTTGTGCTTTTATATCTGCAACAGGTTTGGCACTAGAGCATCTAAGGAACTCTGGAACTTAAAAATTTATCAATTTTGTGTGCAAACTAGTGAAAGTGGTGAATTTGTTAAGTATGACGAAGCACGTAGCAAGAACCACTAGCCTTCTGCCACATGTTTCGAGGATCATCATTTTAGAGATCTGGTAATGATAAGACGGATGGCACACTATTTCTGACTGGCAATTGATAACTTCTGCTCAAATGTGAGTTTGTATTTTAGTTATTTATTTAATTATTTGTTTGATTTCTGTGTTTGTTTAATTGTTTGTTGTATTTAGGTTTCGTTCCATAAACAACAAGTTGGAAAGAATCAGGTAGCAAAGTGGCTGAAAGTTATGGGTGACACAGTGAATGCTGAAATATGTAATAAGTCGGGCCGAGTTACATTGGTTACAAGATTCGCATTGGCTGGAGTATCTGCTGAAGTTGGTATGCAAGTTCCTGGTCATAACACGTATGAGGATATCAGAAGTAAGATTTTAGCTTCTTCTTTTTTTTATTTATCGTTTCATTCTTAAGTCATTTTTTAAGTCTTGCTTATTGTTTATTTCTATTTAATATAGGCATGACAGAAGCAAGGAGGTGCAGGTGGACGCTACTATGGATATTCTCTCAAGGTCTGTTAACGATAATTGGAAGTTTTGCGTGTACAGCGATGTTCTTGGCGAGCAAATGAGCGAGAAGAGGAAAATTCTATTCGATGTCCAATATGATCGGTCTACAAATTGTCTTGTTGCTTCTGATCAGGTAATTTTTATTCCATTTTATTTAGACATGTATTTAAAATCAATGTTTAATGCTTTAGCAGGTTCTCGTGCCATCTTCAAGTGGCGTTGCCACAAATTGTCCAGCTGCTAATAATTGTCATATTAATGAGGTAATTAGTTTATTTTTTATGCTCTTTCATTTTTTGGTAGCAGTTAGTTATTTTTGTATTTTTATAGGTCGAATCTACACATGGTATTAAACGAAAGAAGATGACGTGTGATGATGCTCCTAAGAAAGTGGTAAGAAATTGTTTTTCAATTTATTTAGTTTCATTGAATTAATTTTTGTTTCTTGCTTTGTAATTGTTTGCGTGATTATTTTGCATGTCCTTTGATTGGTGAATAGTGACTCTATTCTTAGAGTTATATCAGCACATACTTTACTTGGAGAGGAGAACATGCGTTTGGATCAATATTATCTTGATTTCATTGATTACAATGTTGTTGACGAATAACGTCTGGCCCTATTGCTAGGAAGGCACTACAAGGTGGAAGTTTTAATGTGACTAAGGGTAACACGGTGACAAACACAGGTGGTCATAATTTCGTTGGAGCTAGTTTTTCTGGTTGTATCTTTATCACTTGGAGCTAGTTTTTCTGGTTGTATCTTTATCACTTCCTGCAAGTGTTAGTGATGTCTTGAAGAACCTGTGCAGCTTGTAATTTTCTGATGCAACTCTATATCACAGGAACTTTGATCACTGGATCAGTTATGAAACTGTGATCTAAAACTTTGATATGAAACTCTGATCAAAATTTGAAACTTTGTATTGCAACTTTGGTCACTGGATCAGTGATATAAAAGTCTGATATGAAACTCGTAATCATCACTGATATGAAATTGGAAGCTGTCATAATCATCACTGATATGAAATTGGAAGCTGTTGAAATTTAAACTGTGTATGAAATTTAAACTGTGTTGATTTTAGACTTGAAATAAACAAACAATCACCTTGAAAGATCAAGGTGACTAAAATTTTGTTCCAAACAATTGCACGTATTCGTAAATTTGTATGAACTAGTGGACTATGCAGCAACAACGAAAAGTGTTTCAGTGTATCTCCCCACAAAAGGGGAAAAAAAAAAAGAATTCTGACATGAATCGTCCAAAGTATAAAGGACGCTAGCAGCCTCACTGCTAATTTGCAGCATAATTGGCAGCTCCTATCTAATAGGAGTCAGGTTTCAACCCCGCTAATCCAACAACAAGCGGCAACCCCTGCAACTTGCAAGTTATCTAGCATAACCATAGGAAAACATAGCCCACACTTTCTTTCCATATCTTTGAACATGCCATATTAAGTCAAAAGTGCAGCAATACATGTTTGCTAAATTGGAAGTGTGATTCTCAGTGCGAAATAATGTAAGCAAGATTAGAATGTTTACAGCAGAGACTGAGCTTCAACATTTATCCCATATATGATAATCATTTACGGATCACATCAAATGCTGGTGATTTATCAATTAGCGGTAGCCAGATTAAGCATAAAACACATATGAAAATACTGCCACAGTACCATGAAAACAAAGATCTGGCTACTGTGTTCTCCTTTCTGGAAAAGACTACTTTGTTATAGACGGAATTTATACCCGCCCTAAAAAAGAGAGACCAGAAAAGCTCATATTCTTCCATCAATGTAGACTGAGCAGGTTACAAATCTGTCAACAGTAACATCTAATATGGTTCTAATTACAGCACAATCAATGTCAAAGAAAAGGCTCTTGTAACAGAGAAAAACTTTTTGTCCTCCTATGAGGAATAAGAAATGCTCTTTTACCCAGTTGCCAATCAATCACAAAACTTCATCTTAATTTGAGGGGACGAGCATCAACTTGCTCGCAATTAAAACAGCACCAGGAGTGCAAAAGCAGAGTATATCATGATACATGGATATGCCACAAGGTATCTGTGCTCTTCAGCATGGGGGGCAAGCACGACAAGTAAACTCAAGCATGCCCGTGTACACCATCCGACGAAAATAAAAGTGAGAATTAACATAGAAGCTCCTCTAGAAGGAATAAAAATGGCAAGTGCAGACAACATGATCATTGGAATCATGCAGTAGCCTACCAGGCTACAACATCTGTAAAGATCTAGACTCCCATTTGTGCCAGCCAAGAGGTTGAAGACAACATACAGAAATATGGAAGCCACAAGTCCCCATCCCAAAATCACACCAAAATTCAGCTTCCCAGCCAGAAGCTGGCACAAGCCAAAGACCATACAAAACAAGAAGGGCCCTGATAAGTCAGCATCTTCATGAAGATCTGGGTTTGTTCTCAATGGATTAAGAACAGCAAGACGAGATGGATTAATACCCAATTCTTCTAACAGAGGAGCTTCGTCTTCAAATGACCCATAGTTTGCACCGCCAAATCCAGTACTAGTAGAAGGAGGGGGTATAGAAGTAGATCCAATGTCAAAAGAAAAAAACGGAAGACCGGCACCAGCAGGGCCAGAAAATGATGGTGCAGTAGATGCCGGAATCGGGGAAGGCCTCATTGGCTGCTGCTGTGCAAAATGGGGAGGCACAGATGCAGGTCCAGTTACTCGTCTTGCCTGAGGACCTGCTTTGTTCTGATTTTCATAAAATGAAACTGAAATATCTTCCCTGCCTGCCATTGCTAAGCGAATTAAAAATATTTCACTACTAACCTCTGTTCTCCTGTAAGGTGTTTGATCTCCTCAGGCTCAAGACCGATCTGCAAGCATCTGTGCCTCCATCCGCTAGGGCTGTCACTTCTTGAAGACCTAAAAAAAGAGTCGACGGAAAAGGGGAAAAGTTAAATGATCTCAATTTCGGCCGTCAGATTAAATCGTACAAAAGAGCTGGGATTGGTATATACTCGTGCATACCATCTCACTATAAACCACCACCAAAGATTAGGGTATGGTCGCCTTCTTCGCGCATATACCCGCTATCGCTCACCCCCCTCCCTTTGAACATATGTTGCAGGCCGTTAAAATAAAAGATCAAGGGCTAAGATTTGATGTTATGATAACAGGGCCTATCCACCACGGTTTATGGGCCCATCCCCCACTATTTATGGGTCCTCACTAAAAGTGTCACAACTTCTCTTTCACATCTCTGTTTGGCATATGGACACGTGCATTTGAAAGCTATTTGAAAGGGCTTTCTAATGATGTAAATATCTCCCACGTTTGCCTCTTAAATCTCTTGAAAAACCTCCAAGAAGTGGATGGAAATCCCCTGCGCGCTAGGAAGGGGACCCGCCTCACGGAGGGGGCCATTAGACCCCTCCTCTTCCGCCTACTCTAACTTTTTGTAGATATGTCAGAATCAGGCCATTTTTTTTTTTATTGGAAACGCAAACACATTAGGTATCCAAAAAGTATATTTTTAACCAATTTTGACTTTGACCGTGCCTCCATTTTTTAGTTTGCCTCTTAAGTGCGCGAAACATGGCGACCATACCCTACAGTACCTAAACGTAAAGTTTGTGTAGTTTCCATTCAATGTTGAAATTTGACGATTTTTGAAAGATAGGCAAAATAATTTTATGCATTTCACATTTCACATGATAGGAAATTCTCAAATTCTAACCTTTCGACAAAAATTCAAAATGACAGACTCCAATTCAATTTTTTAATAAAAAAATATAGAACAAATATACATTTGCATTATTTGCATTAGAACTCAAAAAAAAAAAATACATAAAAAGGTCAACTAACGAGCGATATTGCTCTCCTATATTTCACTGCATATCGATCCTTGAAACATGCTTGCCAATCTATGGATTCAAATGGTTCATCACATAACGAGATCAACATTGTTGCATCAAGTGTCTCTAGGTTCATACGAGTTTTTGTAGCACTCTCAATAGCGTTTTGGCGAGAAAAGCCTCGCTCACAACTTGCTGTGCTTCTAGGAATGAGCAACATTGCCATAAATTCATAAATTCATAAAGTTCCATTTTCATCTCCACAAACATCGTATCTTTATTCTTCACAACCCTGTAAATTGTCCCAACAAAGTCCTCTCTCTCACTCAAACATTGTACCCGATCAACTTTTGAAGCGAACTTTAAAAGTAAAGTATTCAACCAGCTGTTTCCAATTCTCGCCGCCAGAAAATAAAATAAAACTAGCAAAAAGGCACGCCAGAGACTATGGTCGAGCAAGATCGAGCTAGAAACTATTACAAGTGCCAAACAAGGCACCCTTATTTGAGGCTTTCTTGGCATATATGTACCTTTTATCTAGATGCAACTGCCCTTGCATAGCTCTCTTGTTACTGGGCAAGTAGGAAACAAATGTAGATTTTTGCTCCTCTTTATTTTTGCTCCTTAGCACCGTCAGCTACAGCTATAGTTCCTACCACTCTCCCTGTTGTTGCTTCTGCTTCTCATGCTTCTGAGGTTGTTATGGCTGATGGTCCTAATTTTCAGTGCGCTAAAGAGTCATGGCAACAGGTCAATTGGAAGAAGGCAGCGAGGAAGAAGTCGGTTATGTCATCTCACGAGGCTATCATGCCTCGTTCTATTCAGTGGCATGATAACTTGATGTCTGTTGATGATCATCTCGATGTTGCAGAATATGTTGATTGTGATGAGGCCATTAAACGCCTCAAGGTAGCACAAGGAGTATGATTATGTACTTTGTATAGGTGGTTTTGCTTAGTGGACCATCTCGTCCTCTAGGTTTTGAGTCCCATGTCACAGGTCCCTTGTATGTATCTTGATATTCCTTGATAATAGATTGCCGTCCTTCAAAGCAAATATGTTGTCCTTGTCCATTGAAAATAGGAGCAGGTGTTGGGGCTGTACAAGAAGCATATGCGCACCAACTTATTGCGGCACTGGCTACACAACAATGTTTAGAATCTGCACTCAAGGAAGACCCAAAAGCCATATTGTCTGGGATAAATTGGCAATTTCTTTTGATGTAGGAGACATTTGTAGTGCTAGCATGCTAGCATATGTCTTGGACAGATATGTAATTCTATCTTGGTTGTCTATTTTCTCAGATAATACGCCTATAGTTTTGCTACCCTCAAGATGACAGAGCTTCAAATCATAGCTCTGCTTGAAATAACCATTGTCCGAGATTTCAAACATAACTTGCTTGATGAGTTTGCTAGCTTCCAAGTGTATAAAACCACTTAGTGGCTGCATTTTAGTTTACAGACAAGAATATCTATTATCTAATGTCTGAAAGTATGGGTAAAACAATAGAAGATTTATACTAGAGTAATATCATGAATGTTCCTTCATATGCTAGAATATATATAGTTCAACTACAATGTCTTGGTAGGTTGACTGTTATTGTTCATGTTGAGCTTGCATTGCATATGTTGTTTGGTTTTTATCTTACGCTCTTTTAGAATCTAGAAAGGGTTCTGGATTGTATGCTTGTCATGCCGCGTCTTGATGGTATGATTACTTTCGTTCTCCTAGTACAAATTACAACATTCTCCTAGAATACAAATTACAACATGCGAAGTCGCAGGCGTGGCTATGTCATGCAATAATAATGCCTGGTGCATAGCCACCCTCAACCGGGTTCGAAACTTAAGGCGTAGGAGGGGTTCAAACTCACTTGGGCAAACGCAACTAACCCCGGGTTCGGGTTCGCCAGTGCGAACCCGGTAGGAAAACCAGGAAACACGCCCGCCCGCCGAGGGCCAGTTGAGGCCGAACCAAGTGGGTTACTTTTCCGGGTTCGAACCCATTTGGTTTCTTGAACTTGGTTTAACCAATAAAATGCCGTATGTCATGCAATAATAATGCCTTTCATAAACTTTGAATTCAAACTCATTGGGCAAGCCAACATTCTTATTAGAGCATTTTCGATAACCATGCCTTTTGTGCAAATTGTTCATTGAAGTTTGCACGGTTATATTGAACGTTCCAGTCAAGCTAATGCATGACCACATTGCAGCAACATACTTTACTTTTGATATTGGTCTTTTAACACAAGACATCTGCATTTTTGCATAGTAACAAACAACGTTTGCATAGAAGACCTTTTTCCAACGGGTTGCTATGTGAACATAGCCATCATGCTCATTGGTATAATACTTTCAGATTGTTGCATTTCCAGCCTTTTCGAGCAAAGTTTGTATTAGCATTTTATTCTGTGCAATTTCGTATTTTAATTTAAGATCAAGCATGATACTATGACAACAATGTTACACATAGGAATTATTCCCTCTCCAACTTGTAGAAAAAGATTAAAAGAACAAAGACAACTAATTCTAAGCAAGATATAAAGAAACTGAGCCCCAATATCATGCATATACTCCACGCATGCAATACCCATTGCATGCATTGCAAGATGAGCATGCCAGAAAAAGACAAACCTGATGAACTACGGTAATGGCATGGGTTCTTACAGCTGCTTGTCTAATAGATAATCCATTTTCACTAAATGCTTCAGAAGTCTTTGAAAAAATTGCACTATCACATGGTTCCGGCCTCAAACTCAAATCTGTTATTTACAAAAACATACCAAGCAATGAGATAACGTACAACAAAGCATTAAAGTAGACTTAAACTGGCACCACGAAAAGCCAAGTTGAATAAGATTAACTTAAACTCGAAAAATTAGCACCACGAAAAACCAAAAGGTTAACTTAAACATGAAAAATAAACTGAACAAATAAAAAGTGGGCGTAGAGATGTAACTTTGACAAATACAAATGTACTATCAAATGCCATAAAAGGTACATGAACTGTAAGATAAAATAAATCGGAAGCAATATTCCTGAAAAATATCTCCATCATTCAAAAGACTACAACAATATTATAGCAAAACCATCTACAGCCAATATTTAGCAAAACAAATAGCGCAGATACCTGTAAAGCGATATGAATCATCTTCAAATGATGCAATGGCCATAATAACAATAGTATGTCTGTATGCTCACAGCCTGCATAAACACATGTTGTCAATATGATGAAATACACACCTTGAGGGAACAGTCAAATATTTCTATATGCATGAAATCTGCACTATAAACAATCTGTCCGGCTCACATGCAACCATTATGCTTATTTGACAGCTAAATTTTGCTTATGTGCCACCGTTAAAATGAATCTGGTATCTTACCTGTCCAGGCAGTATCATATTGAAGAGCCATCTTAATTTTCAGTGCAATAGGGGTGATGAAAAGAGTGTTAACAGTATTGACCGATTCAACGCTCAGTTTTGCAGAGATGGCACTGTGCTGACTAGGATCTGGAAGGCAGTAGTTAATGGTGAACCTGGCCTAGCATGTCTTTACAATCAGTCTGAGGCTGAATTGATGATGCATTACTTCCATCAAGTGAAAAGCAGTTTGTTGCCATAACCAATGGTACGTTAAACATGAAGTTCCTCTATTTATTACATGACACTGTCAAAAAGTTTAGAAAATAGAATAGAATATAATAAAATAGAATTGTTTTTATCGTCCACGGAGACCAATCGGCCTATGGGACCCAATACAAAAAGCGCAGCAGTCACATTACTGCCCGGATTAAAAAACCCCCGCCCCGAAGGGTTTTCGAGGGAAAAACCGTGGCAGCAATAAGACTGCTGACAATGATTAAATGGTATAGAATAGAATAGAATTTTTAACGTCCCGGAATAGAATAGAAATAGAATAGAATAGAAAATATAATAGTAAATTGCCTCATGACGCTATCTTTCATCTCTGAGGTATTGAACAAGGCGTTGAGGAGAGGCTGGTAGCCAAAGAATAGAATAGAATAGGTTTTTTAGCGTCCACGGAGACCAATTGGCCTATGGGAGAGGTATCGCAGCACTGAGCATAGTGCCAGAAAATAAACTGAGAGTGTTTTCACAAAGTAGAGACTGGTCGCGCATGGTACTCCTTTATATGAATATGTTGCTTCAACGGGCCCTCTATTCACGACTGTATCACTATCCTGGAGCTTAGAAGCAGAGGCAAAATATAGAAGACTGTCATAAAGCCAAGTGTGATTTTGCAACAATTCCTATATAGTCTAATCCTACAATGCCTTTAGACTACATGCTTGGATGATTTGTCACTTAAATATGACTAACATAATATTTAGAATGTGCCTGGATATACAAAAAAAAAGCAAAATGCAAATCGGACAGGCACCATATACCTAAGAAGAGATTTTTGAGCAGAAGCATTCTGCTTCTTTAAATTCTTTTGGATAATAGGAGCTTAAAACAGATATATAACATATCCCATTCAATGCTGCAGCTATAACAAATCTACACGACCTCCTACAAAAAATGCAACATCCATTAGATTTGCAAACCCAAAGCAAACTCCAGCTAAACTCATAGACCTGCCATGCAGAAGAAAACAATTATCTTTAGTTTACCCTTTTCATGATCCTTGAAAGAAAATACTCTGCCCACCTTAAGGCCACCAGACGATTTTGCTGGAATCTCCAAGAATGGACCCAAAGTCTCTACTTGGAATGTGGAACAAAATGGGGCCTCAGCACAGGAAAAAATGCCCCATTGAAAAAAACAATTCACAAACGCGCAATGCAGAGCCTAGATCTAAGATGAAAGAGTAAGAACGAAGAAGACTAAAGAGGAAGAGGGTTGCGAATGGAAATATAGAAAGCGGTTTTTCCTGTTTGATAGTTCGACGCAGAAGAAGGAATAAATCTTGTAGATAAAATGAAAAAGGAGTGAATCTTGTAGTTAAAATGCTGCTAATAGTCCTGGTTTTGTAGCCAAAATCCCGCTGATAGTCCTACTTCTGGTTCTGGCAGAGGCCCATAGCCTCTTGTTCGAACACCCGAAGCTATCTCCGTGACCTATTTTTCTATCTTTTCTAATTTATGTATGTAAGGTTTCTTGATAATGCTTGGAGTAAAAGAATCAATTCTGGGAGTTGTGATAGAGAATCCAATTGGAATTCGTGATTAGCCATAATTGGTACATTGTCTATTTATGGAGGGGGGTCTCCAAGAGTTAGCTTGGGGTTGATGTTGCAATAAGAACTCTAATGAAAGATCAGAGTGTGAGTTAAGGAGGTACACTTGTTAGAAGCTTGCTTCTAATTATATCTGGGGTGGGGACCCGAGGGGTGGGGGTCTATGGGTATTACCACCATATTGATTATTATCATAAAGAAGCAGGGTCTTCTATATCATGGTATTCTTAGATCTAGGATCAAGAATATTTAATTCGCATTGGTTAGCGAATTCACCTGACTAGTATCAAGTACTTAGTTGCACTAAGTGTGAACTAAGGTAGAAGCTGGGCTTCCACTCTAGTCCAAAGAGTTGGTGAATGCGTCATAAAGAACCTGAGATTCTTGATGGAACAATAGTCGCAATGTCCCAATTGGGTAATATGGTACTAATAGCAAGGTAAGAACCTTAAGACCATTAATCAAAGATGTCCTGATATGCTGGACTCATGAAGGGTCAATGAAGACAGCATATGAGCTGAGTTAGAACTTGTAAATAGATTAAGAATGCACCCTATATTCCACATAAGTCAACCCAAGAAAGCAGTATTGTCCACGGATAGTGACAATATTCCTAGCCCTTATCTCAAAGATAATTCCTGAGGTGATTCTAGCGTTCGCATTCGCAGGCTACGCAATAGGAATATTGCAGAGTACTGGATCTTGTGGCGAGATCAATCACTTCCCGAGGCCACATGGGAGAGTGAAGTGTACGTGCTGCAAAATCCTCACCTGACTGAAAACCTATGGAGGCCAAGGAAGGTTAAGTGGAGTCAATATGAGGCCGGCGACCTAAAAGTAAAGAATTAGAGATTTGCATCAGGGATGACAAGTAGGACGTCCACAAAAGAATGAGCTACGAAATTATGATCACAGGGTAATCCAGGGAATAGGTTTTCGAAGGGACTAGAGGATGAAACCGTGATTATGGGATGATCCAGGGATGGGCCATATTTGGCCATGCCTCCAAATAAGGACGCCCCTTTTATGAAGCCATAGTGGGCTACCGCCAAAGAGGCAGCTCCACGGGTTCTATGGCCTCCACGTCCTATGTATTTTGCATTCCCTCCTCCTTGACATTGCGGCAGTCCTCTGTTGCAAGGGTTCTAGAGTCTTTTTGCCATCTTATCATAGTCCTTTCTTGGCCCTCTTTGAGGCCGACTAGTATTCAATGTCTTGTCCCTTCTGGTCTTTATATTTCGAACATAAACATATGAAAAAAATGTTTTGATAATATATATAATATCATTACATATGTTTTTTACTCTGTTCATCAATTCCCAAAGGTTTTTAAGGTTGTTAGGGCCCGGACGACCCAAAAGTTTTTTAAATATAACAAATAAAACACAACTACCATTAGCATTAATAAACACAAACAATCCAATACATTTAAATTAAATTCCCTCTGAAATTGCCTTTGGTTTGTGCATATTCACATGGGGGTTTACTCCGGGCACCGAGAGCTGTCAGATGGGCATATTTGACCTTTATTCCTTGATCTGTACTGTACATAACGATCCTCGTTTGTGGGGTATGCATGTACAAGTTTTTGTATACTGTATATTAAGGTTTGCAAAATATTATAACGTTTAAGGTAATGTACTTAATGGTGGTAATTTTGTACGTGTATTGTTAGTTTTTAGGGGCTCTCGCTGCCCTACATACCCTCCATGTGAATATGCACCCAAACCAAAGGGGGTTTCAGGGGGAATTTAATTTAAATGTATTGGATGCAATGGTTTGTGTTAATTAATAGTTGCGTTTTATTTGTTATATTTAAAAAACTTTTGGGCCCTTTGGGCCTAACAACCTTAAAAACCTTAGGGAATTGATGAACAAAGTAAAAAACATATGTAATGATATTATATACAAGAATTTAGCGCGCTGGCGAGGCCAGCGCCTATTGAGTTAGTTGTAATTATTATTATTATTATTTTTTTTTTGGTGGGGTTAAGTGTTTATTGCAATTCTGGGAATTGGAGCCCATAATTACGATCATTGATGTCCAGGAGACTGCGTTCTGCTTGAGAAAATATTCTCCAGGTTTCCTTCAGAACATTCTAGAGAAGGTGTGTGAAATACATTTAATGGATGTTTATACGATGAATGAACACAATCTCAGTGATTTCAAATTTAATCTTCCACAATGGTCACAGCCTGACAGCACTCGTTTAACAACAGAAAAAGCTTACATATGGTATATGGTATCATTCCATGGCCATCTTTGTAGGATTATTTGCTATTGTTTGATGGGATGTTAATATCAGAATTCAGCTATTCATTAAATGACAGAGGTGGTTGGCAGCTAAAGAAGGTTGCAAATGTCATAGCTAAATAGATATGTAGACATCACAATACATTCTTCGTGCACCCGATTTAAAGAGTTCTTCCACTATGTTCCTACGAAAAAGCTTTTTGCAAAGCATTGAACGGAAGTGGTGCCATATTAGAGACTTAAAAGATTAATTACAGACTGGATATCCAGGATATAGCTTGCAATATGGGGCCTGAATCCTCTTGTAGCTGCAAATGAAGAAAAGGACTCCACAAATCCTGCAATAACATTTTACATAATACCATGCTCAAACATCCACTACATTTGAAAAAGCTTTATAAGATCTACATTAAGAAAACATGCTCAAGATGCATTTTCTTTTATCTTGCAAAGCTGTATCTCCTGGTTAGCTAGGTTAAGTGCCAATATAGTGGCATCATTCAAGTGCATCTTTATTGCACTGCAGCATTTAGATCACTGGAGAAATTCATTGATTCATGTTCATGTAAAACATACTCAAGGTTTCCTATCTGCCGCCCAAACTAACTTTCCAGATGCCTAGCTTGGATGTTCAGCGCTTACCTTTTTTTACAAAGAATTGCGAATTGGACAGGCTTCAAGCATGTCTCCAAGCATGTCCACTCCGTGCAAGCCCCCAGGGGGATGATTATAGCCGCTTTTTAGGATGTGCCCGGGCAAGCTAGATATGGCCCTGGATATATTTATTCAAATTCTAATCTGCAACAAAGAAGTTATAATAATGTGGTCCAGTTCTGAAGAAGGCGATTGCAGGAGATGCATTCTCAATCCCTAAAATCAGGGAGAACTCACATGGTCTGGGTAGCCACGTACCTGGATTTCTCTTGGGTTCGGTGGCTTGCCAGATCCTTTGTAAGCTATCCAAGACGTTCTAGTTGCAGTTGGTGCAATGGAAATAAGCTAAGAACATGCACCAGATTCCCGTTAACAAATTTCAACATAAAATCTGAATATATCATAAAAAATGCTACACAGAACTCTAGTCTGCCGGCAGAATTTTACCAGAGCACACAGAGGAAAACGATACAGCCAGATGATTTGCTATGAAAAAGCAAATGTGCGATGCTGCGAATGGGCGGCGGCTCTTGGCTCGCATCACAGCCGGAATAACCTTGTCGTTCGTCCACAACTGATTCACTCAGACTTTACTTAGAGATGCCTCACATGTAGATTAAAACGCATTCACATGAACGAAATTTGAGACGGCCGGTTTGACGTTTGAGCCGGTCGTCCCCGAACTGCTGGAGCAGTTCAGACCAGAGCGTCTTGAACGGCTTGACGTCCGGCAAAACTTGCCGCTCACATGTGAGGTGTCCCTTACCAAAACAAATAACAAATCCACGCCGCTCTTACCTCCCGCTCCTTCTCCCCTTGGTTCCATCGGTTCTAAACCACCTTCTCCAAACTACGGCCTCTCCTGGCGCCAGAGCTCGAAGCGAAGGGCAAATACGGGTATTCCCGGAAAAAAAAAAGACCCGGAAAAAGCATTCCAATATACGTAGATAATTCCAATTTTTTTTTTTTCTAGTAATCTTATATTTAGTTAGATATTCAAAACATTTTTTTCATATGTGAATTAAACTGAGTTTCCTATGCACTATTATCTTCACAACATAGTGAAAATTAGATGTTTCCAATAATGACAATCCCAAATGGTCTGCTTTACATTATTGTGAGGAACAACATAGCAGATCTGCTTTATCTGCGCAACTCTAGCATTTGCTATTTTCATGAGCTACATCCACAACGATGAAGAAGTATTTTTGACGCAAAGCATCAAGGATTGCCTCCCTGTGATATGCATTTCATAGGATTAGAACTATCTATCTATCTATTAATGTTATCAAGTTTAAAACAACTCAAAAGGAAAAAGAAAACTAACAAAATACCAGATTAGAAATCAATGTTGATGGCAAGAAAAACTGCGAGCATCCAGATTCCTAGGTAATGTCACTAATGGTACATATAAATATCCTGTTAACAAAACATTCATTATGACACATCCACGGTTTTACGAATGCTACTAATGCAAAAAATATTGGATACATTTAAGAGAGCAATTATAATATGGCTCTTATATTTATGCTACCACAAGCTAGAACTATATTATACAAATGCATTCAGTTTAAAACTCAGATATACAGTAAAAACTATATAAGTAGAATTAACCAAATGAGTAAGCAGCACATGGACCTGTGCTGGAGTCTTCCCCAAATGTTCTGCAATATCTGACACAACAAAGCTCTTCAGCATAGGCAAATGTACCGACTGTGATCTTATAAACGCAGGTGCCTCTGAATGTGATTGCCCGGCTGCTTTCTCTCCAATTGTTCCTCAAGTCCTCTCTAAAATTCCCAAAGGTGTATGAGCTGAGACATGTATTCCTTTTGACTGGCAAAATTTCACTAGTTCATCTTGCCGCCAAAATGGATGCCACTCTACCTGTTACATAATTCAATGTATTTCAGAAAATTGTGCATTCATAAATAGCTGGCAAAGATGACAATGGAGACAATATCATATTCTATGCTTTCACTACAATGTAGAACATAGTTGAATAGTATACTCATGTCTTACCTTATTGAGCACAAGCAAATGAATGTGCACGGAAACTAAATAGACTACTTCGCAAGATTATACAAAGATGTTAATGTACCCCTGTTAAAAATAATAAACTAAATTGGTGTCTCACTAAAATAGCACATGTAGTTTGCATCAGAATGTGGAAATCATCTTAATATTTCCAGTAATATATACCTGCTCAAAGGCTATGCACAACCAAAAGGCCATGCAATGACTTTGCAATTTGCATGCAACTTCTGAGTTTTTTGCTGATCCAACCTTGCAAAGCATACCTTGTGTAATAAAATTTCGAACACCAAATAGCAGGCCATTCAGCTCCAATGTAAGAATCTATATAATATGTATGATTGTTTGAGCGTCCTGCAAAAGACAAAGATACAAATACTCAAAACAATAAAACAAGGAAGATGAGCATTGATGTTGAGGCACATATCAAGTTTATGATATAGAGTCTCAATTCGTCATGAATTGTTCCCTCCCAAACCCAAACATTAGAACTACTTTCCAGTTCAAGAAAGTAGCATTTGTTTCTAGCAATTCCTTCTAGTATGTGCATAGAATATATGTATTTTCCATCATATAGACATGTTATATGAGTAGATGCTCCTAAATATACGCGAAGAAGAAGCAGAAGAGAACATGATATAGGACAATAAGGAAACATTAAGGCCTTGAGCCATATGTGTCAAAGTTGTGCAATATATCAAGGAATTTCAAGCTTATCTTATAGCAATATATCTTAACTCAGTAATGGCATGCTCTAAACTGCAGCAAATATCAAAGCATTTCATTTGTGCAAATGAGAATAAATTGCGGGGTTATGCAAGGCAAGAATCATCTTATGTGACGTTCCAAGTATTTTATATGCTATACGTACAAAATATGTGACATGTCACCATGAGTACTTGATGGTATATTAACTATTCATATGATTAATTGATGGGGTAAGGTCAGCTATGCTAATTAGATACTAATCTAATAGCTAAATATGCAAAATTAGTTAATAAATAATTAATTATGCTAATTAATTTTCAACTAATTTAATTAGCAAGTGCCACTCATGACAAATCGATTGGGCCAGAGGTAGTTGCTAAACAAAGTTCACTCAAATTAGGGCTTCTCCATAAAATTAACCCAAATGGATTTGGGGGACTTTGGAGGCGGAGGAGGATCTTGTTCAACCTAAAGAATATAGAGAACTTGAGAGACAATGAGTCTAGCCAAGATACTAGTTAGTAAAAATAGATAACTTGAGTTTCTAGTTAAGAGTTAACCCTCGTGTGATTAGATGGATAATTAATCTTATATTGATGCTCAATTTTTATTTCTATTTTCACTTTTTTTTTGGAAGGACATCAAACTATAGTGATATTGATGCTCAATTTGAAGTTATGGATGGATTTATGGTAGTTCGTTGATACACCTCTTGTGCTTGTGGGATAAGGGAGGGTAGAGACCTAAAAGCTAGTAGGAATATAGATATTTCTAATTAGAATCCCATAAATTCCAATAAATGCAACATGTGCATACTGTCCACCTGGCTGTAAATGCTATGCTGTGAGTGAGCACCAGACAACGTACACAATGGTGATATGGAGGTGGGGCTTTGTTGATCGTAGAAATCCCCATAGTGTGCTAGGCTTATAGTCAGTCATTGAATATGGGTCGGGTATGTGTCTGACACCCCTTGGGTCGCAGGTGTCGTTTCGAAAGGACGTCTTGGGCTCGATAAATATGGGTGAGCTCGGATTTTGAGAGGTTAAGTCGGGTGTGCCATGATCTTGTAGTCGTCCACAGAACTATTGTGCGTCGGGAAGGGGCTTGTCCCATTCTTGCCTCATCAAACCGAGGAGATGCAACCTGGAGTAGTCTTATAGGGTGACTCCATAAGATTACGTCTCCAGAAGGCTACAATCATGCCACAACATGTTTTAGCCTATCTGCAAAGTGTGCACAGGAGGGCTGGATGGAGTGGACTACCTTAGCCAATGTTCTATGCCAGCCAAGGCCATTGTCATGATTCTAACTGTTGTTATCCAAAAACCTTGATTGTCAGTCGATCTCCCTTTGAGTCTGAGCCTAGGATAGAACCCTCATTTATGATGCATTGTATATGTTAATTTGATGTTCTTACTGATGATAGATGGCCATCCTCAGTGGTGGCATATTATTATTATTATTATTATTATTATTATTATTATTATTATTATTATTATTATTATTATTATTATTATTATTATTATTATTATTATTATTATTATTATTATTATTATTATTATTATTATTATTATTATTATTATTATTATTATTATTATTATTGGTTTAAGGATGTCATACTTTATTTAACTAGCAAGCTTGGGGAATGGGTTGGATTGGGTGGGTTGGTTGTAGAGTTGGCTTAGTGATGAGCCAAGCCTGGAGTTTATGGCTCACCTTCTATTAAGGACCTCCAAGCCAATGCCTATGCACTGGCCTATGCTAAGGAAATCTTCCTTTTTTTTTGTTTGGAAGGCTAAGGATACAGTATGGTAAATGACAAAATATGGGCAACGCTTCTATTTTTCAGTTTATACCTCCCTCACAACTCCAGTTTGCTTGCAGGAATGGAAAGACTTAAAGAATAAAACAAGTTCAGTGGCTAAATGAAGTTTGGATTGAAAAAGAGGCTGGGGCAAATGCAATATAGTTTAAATGTTAGCTGCAAAACAACGTGGAAGTATGGCAGGGCAAATGTAGATAGGGAAAGCAGTGGTTAGTGATAACTATTTGACTACCAATCCAGCAAAAGTTAAACACAACAACACCTGTAATAGACACTCAAATTGACACAATGCAAGTGCAAATTTTTTATTGTCATTCCAACACAGTTACAGTTAATATAACTTCACCTTCTGGCTCAGATATATATATTTTCCTTTGCTGCAAATCTGAAATTTTCTGGAACCTCGACCCCAACAATAGCAGAATGCTCTTCAAAGAACAAGCAAGGCATTCTTCAGAAATGAGATATTCAACACGACCCCAACAGCAGCACTGAATTTTGATGTCACACTCTTCTTTCTTTCTTTTTTTTGCAGAATTAACTCAAACTTGTAGCAGAATTTGAGCTTAGCAAATCCAAAAACGAATCTGCTAAACTACCTCGAACTTAACTATTCAGCTGATAGGCAAGGTCTTCATGCAAGTAGCAGGATTTGGGATTATCAAATCTGAAAACGAATTTGCCAAAGCACTCATGCCAATTTCTCCTTTCTTCCTAATATGATCTATTGTTTCCAAAATGCAGAACAGATAGTAAGTCAGAAAGCTTATCAAGATTGTATAAGGCGGCAGTCTTCTTGGAGTAGAAAACGCGCACCACTGAGAACTGTTTTCCCCTGCTTTATTCGGTCTGATTCTTCCTATTTTCATCCTGCTTCCACCGACCATGAATTCGATCTGCTCCAAGGATCTCGAGCGGTGCCGCTTCGAAACCCTAGTGTAAAAATAGAAGATGAAGGTACTTTGCGATTTTTTTTTTCCTTTCCCTTTTGTTTTTTCTTTTTTTCACCCATTGAAATTTCAGATATTTGATGCCCCAAATACTTCCCAAATGCCTCTATGCCTTCAACATAAGGTGAATGTCATAATAACTGCACTGTGTTGGTATTCCATGCACTGCAAAGGTAACAGTGATCTGTGATTTGTCATCCTGTGCCTTTTCTTGGTATTCTCTGCACTGCAAAGGTCCACTTGCGTAACTGCAGAAACAAGGTCTACTCTGCCCCTAGAAACACACTAGCAATTTCAGACATAAAAACACAAGAACTAAAGAGAAAATAGATGGTGGATCCCAAACGGGATCCAACATTATGCCCCAAACCTAGGCTGGTCCCTTCAGCCTAAGGCCAATATGCTTTCAGTTGAGATCCATTGGTTGGGTTTGGAAGTTCATAACCCTGCAGATCTGCCAACCAATATGAGTGGTATCCCGCTACTTGATGCACAACGAAGGGCCCCTCCCAAAGTGCTTCGAACTTCTTGCTATTGTTTTCTCGGGCTTTATTCCATTTGAGCACTAATTGGCCGATATTGAAGAGCTCTGCTTCACCAAACTTTGCACGAAAATATTTCTGATCCTTAGCTTTCTTGATCTGCACAGCTAAGTAAGCTAGATGCCTAGATTCCTCTAAAGCCTCTAACTCTAGCAGCCTATCAGAAACCTCCATAGGTGCACTGACTTGATATGCAGCAGCAACCCTCAACGAAGGCAGTTCAATCTCTATTGGAAGTATTGCTTCCCTTCCATATACAAGTTGGAAAGGAGAGTAGCCAGTGGAGGTTTTTACATGTGTTCTGTATGCCCACAGCGCCGGATTCATGTGAGTGTACCAATCTTTTCCAACATCGTTCACTACCTTCTTAAGGATCTGAATCAACTGTTTATTGGAGGCCTCCGCTTGCCCGTTGCATTGGGGATAGTATGCACTAGAAAACTTGTGATTGAACTTCAGTCGCTCTGCCAATTCCTGCATGACTTCATTCAAAAAGTGAGAGCCTCTATCACTAACTATAACTAGTGGAATGCCAAACCTGCAGCAAACATTGTGAAAAATGAATGAACTAGTTACTTGTGCGTTGGCTGACCTTGCTGGAATGGCTTCCACCCATTTTGTGAAGTAATCTGTGGCCATTAATATATATTGATAGCCTGCAAGTGTAGTGGGTAAAGGTCCTATGAAATCTATGCCCCATTTATGGAATGGTCCTGTGGCAGGAAAGGAGGTTAAGGTAGCAAAGTTCATCTGTTTGGGTCCATATATTTGGCAGGAATGGCACTTTCGAACAAACTGGAATGAATCCCTAAACACAGTAGGCCAAAAATAGCCAGCCCTAAGCACCCTAAGAGCTGTGGCACGTCCTGCAAAATGTCCTGCACATACAGCAAAATGACATGATGACAAAGCATGATTTTGCTCCTCTTCATTTAAGCACCTTTGCACCACTCCTTCCATGTTCACCCTGCACAAAATATCTCCCACTAACACATAATTCTTCAACTGCTCCTGACAGCGTTTTCTTTCAGACTTGGAATAATGAGCAGGTAACCTTTTTCCTGAGAGCATCAATTTGTAGGGCAACATCCAGCTATCTTGTACCTGTGCAAAGTTAACTTGGCATTTCTCCATAGTTTCTTCTTCTCCAGTCAGATCTTCTGCCATGAATGCATAAGGTAGGTATAAACTCGGATTTGAGAGTGCAGTAGGAGGCTTAACTACAAAATCAAATTGCTGAAGAAACACTTGCCACCTATGATGCTTGGCCTTTTTAAGCGTTTTACCCGCAATCATCAACATTGGATTTTTCTTCATAATAACCTCCGTATATTGCTCCTGCAACATATGTTGATGCTTCTCAAATACGAAAACCAAGGCTAAGGCATATTTTTTCATGGTCAAATACTTAGCTTCCAAGGTATCAAACTGTATTCCTGAGTATGTTATAACTCCAACATGCTTTCCTTCTTTCCTTTGGCAAAGAGCTACTCCAATGGCCCATTCTGTTACTGTTACATAGGCTATAAAGGGTTGATTGAGATCTGGTGGTATTATAGCCTGAGCAACTTTCATAGCTTCCAGCAAGGTTTTAAACGCTTCCGCACAAACCTCATCCCAAGCTACTATAATATGCTTACTTTGTCCCTTGCTCAACTTTCCAACCCGTGTTAGCTTTGCAATAGGTGCCATGATGTGAGAAAACTTGGGGATGTGCATTCTAAGAAAAGAACACATCCCAATCAACTTCCGTACTTCTTTTACAGTTCTAGGTGGAGGTAATTGTTCAAGTAAGTTTATCTTCTCTTTCGAGATCTGAATTCCTGCCGTGGATACATAATGTCCCAAAAGTGTTCCTCCTGATACCAGGAAAGTACATTTTGTCGGATTTAGACATACTTTTGATTTTTGACTTAACGACAATACTTCCCTGATCATTTCTATATGCTCTGCTCTATTATTTGCCAGGCAGAGGTCATCAAGGAATATTCCAAGTCCATTTGTAAGTGCTGGTGCAAAAGCCTTTGCCATAGCTTTTTGAAATGTCGCAGGGGCATTCATGAGGCCAAATGGCATGACTGTCATAGCAAATGTTCCCCACGGGGTGATAAATGCAGTTTTAGGTCTATCCATCTCTGCCACAGTGATTTGATTAAAACCAGAGAACCCATCCATAAAGGAATAGGCCTCTTTACCAGCTGCCGAGTACAGTATTTCATCCTGGAAAGGTAGTGGGAAATGATCCTTCAAGGTGGCCTTGTTAAGATCTGTAAAATCTATGCATACCCTTATTTTCCCATTTTTCTTTAAAACTGGGACAATAGCAGATACCCATGAAGGGTTTTCAATTGGATATATGAACCCTACCTTTAGCAATTTTTCAACTTCCTCCTTCACAAGATTTAGTAAGGCGGGGTTGATTCTCCTCAATTTATGCATTACTGGCTTAGCACCATCCTTAATGTTCACATGAAACTCACACACTTCCTTAGGAATTCCTTTGAGTTCGCTGTAATCCCAAGCAAAGCAGTCCACATATTGCTGGAATATTTTTTCTAACTCAGCCTTTTCTTCTTCATTCGCCATGATTCCTATTTTTAGTGCCCTAGCTTCACCCTCTTTGGTCACGCTAACTTCCTTGTGTTCTATAGCTGGCTCCATACCTATAGTAAAAATTTCGCAATAGTGTTTTGGTTTATCAAGTTGGTTTTCCGTTATGCAATCTTCAGCTAGGCTTTGCATCATAGCCTGCCTGCACAGAAGGTCTGCATGTTCATTTTGCTTTCGAGGAATATGTGTGATGCTGTATTGATCAAATTCTGCCAATAAATGCTGAACTTCTGCTAGTACCAAACCCAATTGAGCATTTTTCACCTGGTACTCTTGGCTGACCTGTTTACATACAAGTTCCGAGTCTCCGAAGACTTTTAACTTTCTGATACCCCTTTCTCTAGCCTTTTGTAACCCAAATAACAAAGCTGCATACTCAGTAGCATTGTTAGTGTTTAACGGTAGTACCTTACCTTCCTGATGTATGAGTGTACCTTGTGTGTCTCTAAGCACAATCCCCACAGCTGAAATTCCAAGTTTGTAAGAAACTCCTCCATCAAACCAAAGCAAGGCTTCTTGTGCATCTTCCACGTCCAGAAAGTGGCACCATAAAGTATTAACTTGTGCAATTTCTGATGTGCCTAAACTATATTCCCCTGGCGCTATTTGTTGCACTAATTCACATACCTCGGCAAAGTGCACATGTTTTTCATGCCCTTCCCTTCCTGGTTTAGGGTACAAGGTGGCTGTGGCGTACCCATCTGAAATTGTGCAACATGTTCTTTCTTTGCTCCAATCATCCTTTGCATTGACTGCTCTAAGCCAAGTTCTTCCCAATAGCAGGTCATAGGAGCTAATAGATGGCTTCGTGTCAGGAAATGATATGACCATAAAATTCACGTGCGAGCTTACCCCTTTTACATTCAAACGTACATTTTCAGCTATTCCAATGGGACAGACAGCTTGCTGATTAAATCCTTTTATTACCAGCGGGGTTGTAGATGTAACCTTCAATCCTAAGCTCAACATAATATGATATGGCATGACGTTTATTCCTGAGCCTCCATCAACTATGACATTGGTGATATCAAAGTCTCCAACTTGAGCAATGCAAGTAAACACACCTGGATCCTCTAATCCCACTTCTTGTACTAATAATGTGTGTCCTTCATGGTGATCCACAGCTGCTGCTGGCTCAATGGGTTCAATCAGCCTTATGAAACCTTGTCTAAACGAGGTGCTTCCCTAAACAAGGTTAGCAAATCCAAACTCACCTTAGTGTTTCTGAGTAAGTTTTCAACCTGCTTGTGTTCTTCCACGTCCTTCAAAGGCAAAGGTGCAGCAGGAATCTTAAGGGGCATAGAGTTTGAGCTTTCCTCGCTGAAATGTACACGTCCCTTAATCTTACTAGTAGATCCAATATTTGTAGCAGTAGGAGCAGCAGCATCTGATTCCTTCGCTTGGTGCCTAGTGACAACACTAACTGTGGTCTCCTCCGGCTCGCAAACTTCTATCACACAAGAGCTAGTTTCAGGGGGTACATCTGATTCCTTCCTGCTGCCCTTACTTTTATGAAAAGACATAACCTGACAGAATTTAACGTCATGCCCCTGACCACAGTAAACACAAACGGGGCACTCCTTTCCAAAGTGTCCTGTTTTTCCACATCTAGGACATGGTCTCTTAAAGCATTTGCTTTCTTCATGGCCAACCTTCTGACAATTTTGACAAATCACATCAGGGCGTGAGATCCTAGCCATCTTAAGCTCTTCAAGCAAGGTGTTTTGATTTTGCGCATGTTCTTTTTGCCTCCTTAATTCCTCTTGAGTTCTTTTGAGTTCCTCCCTTAAATCTACCAATTCCTTCTCCATAACGTGCACCTCCTTTCTATCTGCCCTCATTCCCTTCACAGCAAAGCATGCCATTTCTTGCTCTTCTTCACTATCCTTGTGGACGGCATAAACTGGTTGGGCATTTGGAATTCTCATACCTTTCCATGGGTTTTTCTGTGAGGCATCTGCGCAGTCTTCTCCGAAATCTGATGCCAAAGATTTAGCTTTCGTCAACAATTGTGCCAAATTAACAAAGTCTCCTCGCTTATTGAGCCTTTGCAATTTTAGTTGCACCCGCGGTCTGCTCTCTAAGCCAACAATAAACCAGTGACACAAGGTGAACAATGGGTACTCCATACCCTTTCCCTGCAAATCCTGCAGTATCTCGCAAATCTTTCACAGTATTTTGCCATGGGTTCATTCGAACCAACTTTAAACTTATGCAATTCTTCTACCAATGAATCTGAACTGACAATTCCCCCATACCTTCTGCAAAATGAATCCTTGAGCTGCTCCCATGTATTTCCTCGTGACGTGATGAAGAACTTCATTACCATCCTTGAAATCTTCTCCTTTCATACTTTTCCCAAAAACTTCTACTTTATCTCCCTTCCTATAGCCATGGTTTTCATAATACTCTTCAAACTGGGAGAGAAATTCTAAGGGCCCAATGTCAGCCCAGTACTGGGGTGCTTTTGGGGCTAAAGGCGCCAATATGCTGTCCAAGTTAGCAGTAACCACTGGTGCTGAATCATTTTTAGGGATGCCAGGGTGCATAGGGCTAGCATGCATGGGTGCGGGGAATGATTCAGGACGAGGAGTATAAGGTGTAAAAGCTGCAGAAGTGGTTTGGTGCTCTAGGTCAGGCTCATGAATAGTTGGTGTATTGAAGGATGGTAAAAACGCAGGTGGTTCCCCTCGATATTCAGGCAAAAGGCTTTTCTCACTTTTGGTCTTACTTCGGGTAAACATGCTCAGTCACTCAAAGGGTTCTCCAGGCAAGATCTCTAATTAGAGAATCCCGGTAGGACCTCCAAAATGATGAGCCAAGCCTGGAGTTTATGGCTCACCTTCTATTAAGGACCTCCAAGCCAATGCCTATGCACTGGCCTATGCTAAGGAAATCTTCTTTTTTTTTTTTTTGGAAGGCTAAGGATACAGTATGGTAAATGACAAAATATGGGCAACGCTTCTATTTTTCAGTTTATACCTCCCTCACAACTCCAGTTTGCTTGCAGGAATGGAAAGACTTAAAGAATAAAACAAGTTCAGTGGCTAAATGAAGTTTGGATTGAAAAAGAGGCTGGGGCAAATGCAATATAGTTTAAATGTTAACTGCAAAACAACGTGGAAGTATGGCAGGGCAAATGTAGATAGGGAAAGCAGTGGTTAGTGATAACTATTTGACTACCAATCCAGCAAAAGTTAAACACAACAACACCTGTAATAGACACTCAAATTGACACAATGCAAGTGCAAATTTTTTATTGTCATTCCAACACAGTTACAGTTAATATAACTTCACCTTCTGGCTCATATATATATATATTTTCCTTTGCTGCAAATCTGAAATTTTCTGGAACCTCGACCCCAACAATAGCAGAATGCTCTTCAAAGAACAAGCAAGGCATTCTTCAGAAATGAGATATTCAACACGACCCCAACAGCAGCACTGAATTTTGATGTCACACTCTTCTTTTTTTGCAGAACTAACTCAAACTTGTAGTAGAATTTGAGCTTAGCAAATCCAAAAACGAATCTGCTAAACTACCTCGAACTTAACCATTCAGCTGATAGGCAAGGTCTTCATGTAAGTAGCAGGATTTGGGATTATCAAATCTGAAAACGAATTTGCCAAAGCACTCATGCCAATTTCTCCTTTCTTCCTAATATGATCTATTGCTTCCAAAATGCAGAACAGATAGTAAGTCAGAAAGCTTATCAAGATTGTATAAGGCGGCAGTCTTCTTGGAGGAGAAAACGCGCACCACTGAGAACTGTTTTCCCCTGCTTTATTCGGTCTGATTCTTCCTATTTTCATCTTGCTTCCACCGACCATGAATTCGATCTGCTCCAAGGATCTCGAGCGGTGCCGCTTCGAAACCCTAGTGTAAAAATAGAAGATGAAGGTACTTTGCGGATTTTTTCCCTTTCCCTTTTGTTTTTTCTTTTTTTTTACCCATTGAAATTTCAGATATTTGATGCCCCAAATACTTCCAGAATGCCTCTATGCCCTCAACATAAGGTGAATGTCATAATAACTGCACTGTGTTGGTATTCCATGCACTGCAAATGTAACAGTGATCTGTGATTTGTCATCCTGTGCAGGACGAAAGATTGAGGCCAGATGCAATGTCCATGTTTTGAAACCATTAGAAACAAGTACTTCTTTAACTATTTGGCATATTTTAAAATACTCTCTATAACTTGAGTGTGATTTGGCAAATTCTAAAATATTTTTTATAACTTGAGTACATGGTGCAGCACCTCAGTTTTTTTTCAATGCGTGTATCTTGTTTTCTTTGTCTGATTTTGTTAGGGCCCGAAGGGCCCAAATTTTTTTTTTTAACTACCAACATATAACTAACAGTAACATTATTAATATCTACAAACCATTGCATCCAACACATTTAAATGAAAATCCCCCTAAAACCCCCTTTGGTTTGGGTGCATATTCACACGGGGGGATACGTAGGGCAGCGAGAGCCCCTAAAAATTTACAATACATGTATAAAATTAACACCATTAAGTACATTCCCTCAAATCTTATAGTATTTTTCAAACCTCAATATACAGTATATAAAAACTTGTACAGGCATACCCCACAAATGAGGATCTCTATATACGGTCCAGATCAAGGAATAAAGGGCAAATATGCCCATCCAACAGCTCTGGGTGCCCGGAGTAACCCCCCGTGTGAATATGCACCCAAACCAAAGGGGGTTTTAGGGGGATTTTCATTTAAATGTGTTGGATGCAATGGTTTGTAGATATTAATAATGTTACTGTTAGTTATATGTTGGTAGTTAAAAAAAAAAATTTGGGCCCTTCGGGCCCTAACAAAATCAGACAAAGAAAACAAGATACACGCATTGAAAAAAAACTGAGGTGCTGCACCATGTACTCAAGTTATAAAAAATATTTTAGAATTTGCCAAATCACACTCAAGTTATAGAGAGTATTTTAAAATATGCCAAATAGTTAAAGAAGTACTTGTTTCTAATGGTTTCAAAACATGGACATTGCATCTGGCCTCAATCTTTCGTCCTGCATTTTCCCAAAGCATTCTAAAGCATGGAAGGTGTAACCATGCTGGACATACCAAAAAATGATTGTATTCCACAATCCAACATCCCGCATTGGCAATGTCTGAAAGAGTTCATGTGCCTCTTCCAAGCAACCACATTTTGCATACATGTCCACAAGAGCATTTGCTATATCACAGATCAAACCTGAAACCCTTCTTCATAATTTGCTCATGAATATGCCTTGCTCTATCCATGGCCCCAATCTCGCTTGAATGCTTTCAAAATGGCAAAAATACTCATGGTTCCGGCATTATTCTCGCCCAGATGTCGCATACATGTCCACCAATGTGCTACCCACAAAAACAAAGAAATTTTGAAACTAAAAGCAAGCCTTTGAAACTTGGATCCCATCACATACTCATGAATGTACCTCTTTCAATGGCCCTAATGCTGGCACACGCTTTTAAGATGCTTGAACTGCAAATGATCTGATTATGCACAAGTCTTCCCTGGCAAAGATATGATCAAGAGCATGCTTTTAGGCGTAAAACATAAATATGTCGGTCATTCTCACTATCCGATTGTTTTATTCTCGCAATAAAGTTCAATTGCGCCTCAGCCGTCCAAGGTCCACATTGGCCAAAACAATGGCACTCCAATTATAAATTGTGGCTTGTAGGACCTTAGTAAAGGCAGAATTTGCCTCAACAATACTTCCACATGCTCCAATAGCCTTTGTAAAGGATGATATATTCACAATGCCAACTTGCTTACATATCCCATTAACATTAGAAAAAGAAATAACGAGAATAAGACAAAGCTTTGCGGCGGGGATACAAATGAGGGTCTTTACGCTTGAGTCTTCAAAGATCAATCGATATGGAGTGCCAAAAGAGTACACATTTGGCTCTCGAATTGAAGGACCGGGAAGTTTTACATAAGCCCCTGTTCCATAAGAACTCACATCCATTCCCTGCTTCATTAAAAGTGCACATACTCCCACACTCCTGGGTGTGGACGAACTGCAAGAGCTACCCATGGTGGCAAGATCATAGCTTCCTGGATAAAAAAGCACCAACATTTAGCAATCTTGAACTAGCTACATTGAGGCTACAAACGTTTGCAAATCTTCTTAAAAAAATTCCACAAAAAAATTTCACCTGAGTAGACTGTAGAATCCGACCAAACACACCATCTAAGAGCATTTGCCGAGTCTCCTCATCTTCTACAGTGTTTAGTGCATCAATAAGCTGATATGGAGAAGCATTGTGCTACCATTAGCAATAAACTGCATGAAAGATTCAATGTTGGGCTCTAAAGAGGGGTCCCAAGAACGAAAAAGTTTGATCATGATCTAGAACTTTGTGAAGAACAAGCTTAGATCCTAGCATAACTTCCTTAATGTAGATTGAGTGGGACGGCATGGCACATTTTGAGATGTAATGGGAGGAGGGAGACAGATGTGTGGCATATGGCAGGAAATAAAGAATGGAACATTTTCCAAACTACTGTTGAAGCTTGAAAGGCTCATACCTTGATAAGACGGAAACGGTGGTTCTCGATGCTCCAAGAGCTTAATCCTGAATTCGCTCTCGCGATACTTGTCATGCGGGTAAGCACAGCCCGCCACTAGTCATCCGGATCGTGAGAAGACGCTTTTTGCTCTCGGAGAAGGAAAAAATTTGCGTAAACAATTCAAGGTCTCAAAAATTAGAGAACGAGGCGATAAACCGGCGAAGATAGTTCTCGGGTGGATGAAAACCGGTGATTTGTGGAAGACCCACAACAAAAATCACCAAAAGAAATAAGAATAAGACAAAACTTTGCATCAGATACAAATGAGGGTCTTTACGTTTGAGGTCTTCTAGTGTGACAGTTTTCGAAATTGTAACCCGCATCAATTAGGAAGACTAAATGGAAGGTCTCAAAAAGCCTAAAGGGATGGCATGTTCAATCGCAATAAACATGCTCGTGATCGAACATTTGTGTTGGAGCATTGAAGGATTCGCTTGGGACTATGGAAGTCTAATGAAGAAGCACCGCTTTATACGGACGCGCCGGTTCTTAGCCGATAGCAATGGAAAACCCCGGCCTTATGGTCCTCGATCCTTGCATGTAAAATAAACAATAGTTTCTTATGAATATAGAAGTAGAGAACCCTAAAATGTCAAAATATTGCATGTTTAAGGGGTTAACCATTGAAAAATATGATGAAAATTTATTAGCGTGTATGCGCACTCTAGATATACGCATTAGTATGTCCCATGAAATACGACAAACAATCATATGAAAACCATAGGGAAAAAGGTATAAAAATACAAGGGAAACCCCCTGTTATTTTGCTACATATTCTCTGCACTGCAAAGGTCCACTTGCGTAACTGCAGAAACAAGGTCTACTCTGCCCCTAGAAACACACTAGCAATTTCAGACATAAAAACACAAGAACTAAAGAGAAAATAGATGGTGGATCCCAAACGGGATCCAACACTTAGGAAGGGAAATTATGATGATAAACTTATGCATGCGATCATAGACATAGGTTTATGCTAGTTAGATGACAAAGCATAGGGAGGAAGGGTACACAATTTGGGGAGATCCTTCTCTTTATCTCGTAGTTCATTGTGCTATTTATGAAATTTAAGGTAGCTTGAGCTTGTTTAGGTAGATGGATAGATAGATAGTATTGTTACGGCATGCCACATTGGCAGCATCCATGAGGACATATGACGGACCCCTAAAGACTTGAACACAAGATCTCTTAATTGTTAACCCAATGGACTAGCCACTAAACTGAACAAAGGGGAACAAAAATAAAAGATAAGAATAAAATGTCAGCGGATAAGCGGAGACACATCGCGTGAAACAACTTGCTTAAGCATAAGAACGCATTTCCAATTACTCCTCGAAGATCAATCACCTCTTACGAGGGGCAAGTAAAAAACAATGGTATGACTTAGCAATGTGACCTTGAGCTTCTTGGAGAACACGGTGATCTGCCACATCCACAACCTTTAAAGATTATCAGTCTTCGTCTTTTCTAGATAGTCCAAAGCAACCATCTTGCTGCAAGGTGTAAAGCCTGTTGTAACTCCGTCCAAGTACTTGGGTAAATTGCCAAAAACACCTGTTGACTTGTTAGTGAAACTTGAAAAGAGAGAACAACCAATCCCATACCTGTCTAATGGTGGTGATGCATAAAAATGCAATGCTCAGGTTCACGCTTGCATACTGGACACTGATCTGATATTATAGGTTTAAACTTATGGACAAGCACGTTAACCCAAAGACATCTATGAAGAATCTGCCACTTTAGGATAAAGTAGCTTACCTCATGCCCAAGACCACATCTGTTGCCATTGAAGAGGAAGAAGTTGAAGTGGCATATTATTATGTGTATTGTTGCTAGTGCGAACATGTACGTACGCTTCCATAGTATAGGATATCCTAGAGAAGGCATGGGATGAATGACACCTCTGTGTCCTTTAGACACTTGGCCATCGCAAGTGGTCTGAATCAGACAGAGGGCCTTTCCTAGTCATAATATTGCTGGGAAAGGGAATTTTCCATATATTTATATGATGGGAGCATCATATAGGTTCGAGGAGCATCACAATGGTATCAGAGTGATGATTTGGTAGACTGAATCATAGCACTGGCCATGCTCTAATTAGTTAGGTCGATTATCTTGTAGTGAGCGTTAAAGTAGAAAATCATTTTAAGTTTCCATCTAGTATGTTAAGTTAACCTAGGTTTGTGAAATGGGGGTTAATTAGAAAAAGAAATGCAGAAGATAAATGAGACGTAATGCAAATCGGTCCGAGCCCACCAGATCGAGATTCTGGGAAGCGACGAGCCATCTATATCAGTATCATTTTGTCACTTAGCCGGTTATCGACATCTTCTCACAACAACATTCCCTCATATTGTCTGGTGGTTCCCTCCCTTGTTTTTCGTTTTGTCATTTTTTTCATTCGTATTACTCGTAGATATCCCAGATATGCTTATCTTAACAAATTTCTTTCGGTAAAAGCTGTTAATGATTATTAGTCTCAACGCGTTGGATGATGCTATTATTTCTCCACCTACTGGGTGATGCATTTTCGTTTCCACCCGCTGGGTGATGTCATTTTTTTCCTCCATTAGAGTTTCATTCTTCAAAGTTCTTCAGTGCCTTCATCCCTCTCTGCTTCCTACCTTGCTTCTATGGACTATTCTAAGTTGGTATGCCGATGGCAAGAGTTGGGATCCATAGATTCCTTTCGATCTACTATATCAACATCGAGTCCAAGAGGTAGATCTCATGTTCAACATGTAGGCCAACCCAGAGTATATTCCCGAATGAACTTTCTACATTGAGGAGATGGTGCCACATTGTTCCTGGTTTGGCGCGATCCCACCAAGTTGTATCTTCCACAAACCCATTTCCTGAGCCATAAGAAGATGATGAGCATGTGGGAAAGGATGATCATGAGCGATGGAAGCAGTTAGATGAGGAAATGCCTGTCCATCGAAGTTAGGCATATAAACTTGTAGGGTTAGATAAGTTGTCGGTCATCTATGTCAATGAACATGAGTATTTATTGCTTGATGACATCATGTGGATGTACCATATCATCGGCAATCTTCGACCAAGGATTAAGACTGATGTCCTCTATGATTTGGTCGAGTACTGCATAATTGACTTCCTTGACTTCTCTGCTCCTAAATTACCACTGCCAGTTTAGCAAGTGTTGTCTTACAAGCAGGAGAAGTGGGATCCAATAAACACCCTCCTCGAGTTGTGGAACCTTCTGCTACAAGGGCCTCCATCAGAACCATCGGAGGAAGCATGCACTGCTATGGGTCCTCATGCTCCAAATATCAACGTTGATATTTCTATGGAACTGAACCAAGAGAATGAGGACTTGACAAAAAAGAAAAACCATACATGTGAGGATGAACAACAAATTAAGGAAGGGAAGTGCTTGATAGATCTTAACAAGGAGGCCGTCACCTATATCTTACCAAAGATGGATGCTTTGGGTAATCATCTCACTTTTTCCTCTCCGCCTTCAAGGAAGGGCAAGTATTGTTTATTGCCAAAGATTTAGCTGCCAAAGTAGAGGGATCATGGTGGACACTCCGAGCTCTATCAACAATGGCAGACCATAAAAAATTCTATAGCCGAAGGGTGCCATTTTTTTGGTGTGATGTGACCTTGCAATAGCTGCCCTAAGTCATCATATAGCTGTATGGATGAGCATGAAGATGCTAGTTGCCGCGTCTTTGGCGATCACTTTCACACCTGAGATCAAAGCTGCCCTTACGGCCATATCTGCATAGGCATAATTTAAAAGGTCAGGCGAATCATAAGCTTCTTATATTAGTTATGTTGGCGATTACTTTTTTCAACTTGAATTGTTTCGTAGAAACTCAGGCGAATCTTTCCAATGTTATTATGGTGATCGAAAAAAACAAGTTAGATTTCAACTTACATACAACTTAAAGGGATTTGATATCCGAAACAGATCAATCATTTTGAGCTAAAATTTAATAGTTGTCGACAATTTCTTGAGTATTCTATTATTGGCCACTCTGACAAAAAATTATTTGATCTACAAGGGTGATAAAGGGCTAACTTATGATCCTAAGTACTTTAATCCAAAGCTCTAGATATGAGCTTAAGAATGCATGGCTAATTAGAGAAAGGGAGGAGGATGAAATGTCAAGAATTTGGTGAAAGAATAAAAAATATTTTCAATAGTAACCTATTCAGGTTTAGTATCTCACTTTTGAAAATATTCAAAATATATATAGCCCCTTAAGGGCAACTTTGCCTGAGATTGCGTCGATGGCTGCTATATGTAGCAAAATAACAGGAGGTTCCAGGGGGATTTGATATGGATGTAAAAAATAACAATTCCTGAAACCATAGTCCATATAGCCCTAAAACAATTGAATGGTTGTTAATTAAAAAAAAAAAAAAAAAAAAAAAAACATAGACTTAAGATAAAAAATAATCACATTAGCTCACTGGGTATATTGGTTAAAGTAGTCTTATTAGGACATTGAGTTGTTTTGGTAGAGGTCCGAACCCCCGTATTTCTATTCTGAGATATTCTCTCAAAACTTAGGCGAAATCGTATTTCATATTTCAAAATCATAGGCGTCTCCAATCATAAATCACGATAAGTGAAATGAAAGGTGCTCACACACCTCAACATACAATCTGGGTCGAGGATAATTTTAATTCAACGAATCGTAGTAGTCCAGATTTAAAAAAAAAAAAAAAAAAAAACATAAATTTAAGATAAAAAATAATCACATTTGCTCACTGGGCCGTATAGAGGTTCGATATTCTCTCAAAACCTTAGGCAAAATCGTGTTTCATATTTCAAAATCATAAGCGCCTCCAATCATAAATGACGATAAGCGAAACGAAAGGTGCTCACAGGCCCCAACATATGATCTGGGTCGTAGGATCGACAAATCCGACGACTGTGATAGTCCAGGGTGCACCTCGTTTAGAATATGTATCAAGCGTGACTCTTCTGCCACATCGGAAGCGGCTCGAGGGTCCTCCACCCCAGCATCATGAGGCAGGACCGAGCTCATGAGGCGCTCCTTATATTGTTACACTTTCTTGTTGTTATCTATGACTCTATTTCTATGGCAGCCATATTTAGCAAATATTTCACATAATATAATTCTCTGACATGTAATATGATGTATTAGAATTAGGTCTATAAATGATGATTGCATATGTTCTCTTAGTGAAATCTTAAGTCACTCCATATGTAATTATCATTTATAACTAATCTTTTCTCTTATATCGATGGGGCATGCAATGCTCCCTGGTCTGCCTCAATGGAATACAGATGCCTTACTCTAGAGCAGGAGTTGATAGTTACAGATGGCAGAACTTTAGGCTTATATTTTGCAGAGGAATCCGCCACCTATAATTCAGGAGTATCGGCTTGATGTTCCAGACGAAGATCCCAACCAGGTGGCTTGACGTGCCAAACGAAGATCCCAAACAGATGCCACTTCCACCTGCACGTGGACGAGTCCCTCTGAACCAGGGACATCCTAAGCACCCGTGTCACTACATCCAGCTCGAACTCGGACTCCACCGACTCTTCCAACTTTGAAATTGAACTTGATAAGTCTAGTAAGAAAGATTATCAAAAAATGGTTGACTCGGCAAAGACTAGCATATGGAGGAACCAAAAGCTTGCCCAGTTCTGTAGCAGGGATGTCTAGTCTTGATTAGATGAGATCTATGAGTTTGGCACCTCGTATAGAATGATCGATAAAGATACTGGGAAAGTTGCTACCAAAAACCTCACCGGTCCTGCGCGTAGTTTGGTTGAAGGAATTATGCTAAAGCCAACAGCTTGATAAGGAATAAGTGCAAGTTCAAGACATTTCCTAAAACTTTCAAAGCTCACTATATTCCACATACCCATGAGTGTCATCAAATCCAGACTTTCAATAGGTTGGCGCAAGAGCACTATACAGTGCAGGCTTACACTAATGAATTCATGCACCTCCACTTGTATGTACCGGCTATTACAGAGAGGCGAGACATGGAGGCATCAATTGAGGAATTGTCCAACAATCTCAAGAAAATAGTACATGCAATTCCCCCCAGGTCAGTAGCTACAGTTGAAGCAAAAGCCTTAGCCTAGAGGCGGAAGCACCTTCGATCTCAGATCGGAGGCCTTCTGGCACTAATAGAAGCAGAGGTCTGTTGTTATATTTGGTAGCGATACTGCCACTAGAGAGGGAGATATGCCTAATCGTGGTATAATTAGTTAAGATTCCTCCAGAAGCGAGTGTTTTAGAATATCGCATCACAGTAGCAGCGATTGCTCCGAATCCTGCTCCTCCGTAATTCCCGGCACCACATCCAGGTCGTGCAACGGGAGAGTATCCTAGAGATAATGGAATGCACGCATCAATCATAATCAGAGGCTCTAGAGGGATACGACATGCTTTCGATGCTTCTGTCAAAGACGTCATATTTAGAACCTGTTCTTTTGTGATGCAGATAGCTCAAGCGGTCATAGCAGTAGCCGATTGCGACTAATTACCTCCTTTAACCAACTTACCTATCGCAAGTTGCAATATACATAGGACGTGGAGGCCATAGAAGGCGTGGAGCTGCCCCTTTGACGGTAGCCCACTATGGCTCTTCCATAAAAGGGGCGTCCGTATTTGGAGGCATGGCCAAAGGTGGCCCATCCCTTTTAGGGCTAGTGTTTGCTATAGCTATAAAGATGCCCGGGGGAGAGCTCATGGGGCATTCGGTATCTATATGGAGCTCGTGGTTGGGAGGAGAGTATAGCTAGCACGTCATTTGTTCATTTCAATGGTATCAGGGCGTCAAGTTTCGATGGGCAAATTTCTTTTCAATTTGTGCCAAAGTTACTACTTGCACTTGGAACTGGGATTTGCGCTTCCACAAGTACAATATACAAGGAAAGGGTGCTAATTGTAGCCCTTTTGTTGGATGATCAAGCTCGTGTTTTAAGAATCGATTATGATTCTCTTGTGGCTTGGCTATTGTAACGGGCCCATGGTAGACCGCTCGAGTATTCAAACCTTGAATGTGCCTGTGGGGCGTTCCCGAGACACCGGCATAAATGGGTAGAAGCGACTACTCATAAACGTCTAGACGGTTTTGCCTAGTTGGTTAAGGGCATGTCGGTTAGGAATGTTACAGTTGGTATCAGAGCAGGTCTCGAGTTCGAGTCTCCATGGGTGCCTATATACATAGGTAATTTGCAAAGACTTGGTAATCATTGTGACATGGTATAGCCTTGGATGCTCGAGGGCGAGCATAGTTCTAGTGGGAGAGACTGTAACGGGCCCATGGTAGACCGCTCGAGTATTCGAACCTTGAATGTGCCTGTGGGGCATTCCCGAGACACCAGCATAAATGGATAGAAGCGACTACTCGTAAATGTCTACACGATTTTGTCCAGTTGGTTATGGGCATGTCGGTTAGGAATGTCACAGTTATGCTTGGTGTCTTAAGTAATGGCCTTGGCAAGCATAGAGCTATGTACGTAAGATAATGAAGTTATTGTCTTTGATGTTCTTAAAGTATTACTCTTGAGTCATGACCTTGTGGAGATAGCTTTAAAAAAGGCAATAATGCTGAAGGATTTTTTTTTTTTTAAGATTTCGTGGTGGCCAATGATAGGCTAATAAGATCATTTTAGCCTAGGCCAAAAGATAAGATAAGATAAATTTTTATCGTCCGCGGAAATCCAATAGGGTTATGGGACCCATACAAGAAAAGGGAGCGGAAGCCCAAAGAGCCAGAGCAAAGAAGGCAAAAAGCCCAAACAAAACCAAAAGGCAAAGACACAAAGAAAATAAAGGGCCAAGGCCCAAAGAAAACATAAGGTCAAAAAGCCCCAGTACAAACAGGATGAACATGCTCATGGCTGCTAAGGATATTAGTGCTATTGAAATGTTCTAGACATAACCTATCCACGGGTTGGAAGGCCAGTGGTCTAAAATAATCATTTCTTATGCTGGCGCGCTTCCCTTACTCTACAGAGTTCGTCCTGCGCTTGCACAGCTGTATTGGAGAAAGATCCTCATGTATCGAGAATGCAGTCCCCTTTAGGTGGTTGCCATGCTGAAGAATATGGAGGCGACTTAATGCATCCTGGAAGCAAACGAGAAGGCGACGAGGCCGATTAGGATGTGTTGCTCTCACCCGAGCATCACTCACTATTCCAATAGCAGGAACGTGCATTGTCTCCGTAAAAAATTTTGTTGGTACGTCCAAATCTGTCCGTCCTTCTGCATCCGTCTCTATAACCCCTATAATACGCAATTTAAGGGTCGGTGTATCGGTCATAGAGTAGTCCTGTGATGAAGATGCCTGGGAGCTAGCAGGAATCCTGTGTGGTGGCAAGTCAGACTGTGAGACCTGAATCTCTGCATCAACAGAGTGTCTGGCCAAAGAAGCTCCACGTAAATGTTTTTTAAAGACATAAAGTTATCTTTAGGGAAACAAATTTGGCTTTTTTAAGTGGCAAGAATAGGCTAGCTATAGGCTAGCTGGGTTATGCTAGCCTAGGCCAAAAGAAGCTCTACGTGTCCTTTTGAAGCCATAAAGTTAACTTTATGCAAACACGTTATGATATAAAAATAACTTAAGGAAGGAAGGAAGGAAGGAAGTATATTTTACGCCGCGACCACAAATACATGGCGACATGCACCACAAGCACAAAGAAAACAAAATACATTGCATGGGAAGTCTGCGGAGCACCATTAGGATTAAAACCCCACTCGGGAAAAACCGAGCCATGATGACCACAGATTCAAAAGCTATGTCGCAAAAAGCAACAAGCATACTCCAACAAACGTAACTCAACAAAAAAATTTCTTCACGCCTAGGTGCCGAAAGTAATCGGGTGCGACTCATGCACGCTTAAACCTCCATCCCTCATTGAAACCAATTTAAATAGATGCTGATGCAGAGATCCCGTAAACTCCGAGTAACTCGATCAAACCACTAGACCATAAGAGCGCCCCTAAAACGTAGAGTCCCAAAACCCCATAGCAACGACCGGGCAGTAGGCGGATGGCGGAGGGCACCGGCTGAATCGAAAACCAACGCATCCAATAAGCCCAAGCGCCCAGTCCAGCGCCAGGGAAGGCGGCGTTTGGAAAACACTCAGGAGAAGTCGCTCGAGGAGGTGCATGGCCTGCGCCAAGGCGCCAGCATAGGCCCGCCTCCATCGTGCTCCAGGCCACAAGCATGCTCGCAGCGCCTCGCCGTGCATGCAACCGGTGCTCGTGCAGCACGGTGGTCCCGTGACGCCATCCATCAACGCTGTGGCCTAGGCGCCATCCATCACCGCCGTGAGAGGCTCAAAAATTCGTGCACCCTCGGCCGAAGCATAAGAGTTACTTTATGAATAAAGATCAAGTCATAAGGATAGATCATGCATATTGGAAAGCAAAAACATGTTGGCTATGATAATTTGCATCGTATTTTTTGTTATCATCTAAGACCAAAATGTTCATGCCCTCTCTTTTTAATGTTTGGCATGTGAATTTGTTTCAATTTATGGACTATCCCTCATATTTTCTTTGGTATTTGCTTTAATGCATCTAAAAATATCTTTGTAAGGGGAAATGTGACAAAGAGCGGTATGAGAATGTGGGTTTGGCATTAGATTCTGCATGGAGAAATGCAACTATTGTAATTCTTTCTTAGTAAAACCTTGGATTTTGGGTTGACTACGTTATGTCTTAGACCCAGAATATCTTCAAGATCGAGAAGATTTGGTTGTCCTTGACTTGGCCTTTATTAATGCAGATATGCTTATCTCATTTATGTGCATTGGTGATCTTTGAGTAGCATATGTATGTCATTGTCACCAAATGAGCATGAAGAGTTTAATCTTTTGATTGATTGGGTTTCACGGTACTCTTATGGTAGCATCAAATGGGGGAAACAAGACCTTTAGTTCAGGATCTTTTTATGGCCCCCATTACAATGGTTTATGGTTGGCAAGGACATCTCAATATGTTTAATTGGTGGTTTTGAGTAATAAGTCAATTACATCCCCAATGGATGAGTGTTTGGATTTCAAGTATGGCTATTGACAACTACATGTTGTGCCGGAAGACATGCATATAACAACATGAGAAAACAACATTTGGGACATTATGATTTCTAGTCATCTCTTTTGTCTCATAAATACGCCGGCTTACTTTGGGAGGTACTGGGGCGAATCTTTGAGAATGTCGATGGTCATTTCATGGTTGTTTTCCTATGATGCTATCTTGGTTCTAGCAAGATTTTGGAAGAATATTATTTGCGTCTGCAGGAGGTTCTTTTCTCGTTTGTGAAATGAAAGCATCACCCTCAATATTAAGAACAAGTGTATTCTTTCAATTTGGCATTGAAGGCTTAGGCCATATTATTGGTAGTGAAGGTCTCAAGTGGACCCTATCAAAGTGCACACAATTTTGAGTTGGCTGATTCCATCTGTTATGGCTGCTTTGCATTCTTTTTTGGGATTGTATTGCTGCATTGTTTCAACACTCTATTGATTTTAGTAGAGAAAGATGTACCCCTCCTATGGACTGATAATCACCAAGTTTCTCTTCAAGCTTTGGAGGATGCTATGGTTCGCCCTTTTATGCTGCGTTTACCAAAGTTTGGAGTGCCTACTTGTTGTATGTTAATGCTGCGGTACTGCTTTCGGTGCAGTTTTGATGCAAGTTTATCCTCTCGTTTATAGAAGTCGCAAACTTTTTGGAATCCTAAAGTCGTTACAATATGAAATAAAGAACTTTTGGTTGTTATACATGCTTTGGAGGTTTGGCGTCACGACGTCTTGGGCTTTGCCATCCATATTGTGACTAGATATCAAAGCATTTAACATATGACGTTATTTAAACGTCAATATAAGTGGATTTCTTTTATGCAGGAGTACAAGAAAATTTCTGCAGTGAATTATTATCCGAGTAAGGATAAGAGGTTTTGTTCTATGTCCATTGTGTAGTCTGATCATTTAAAAGAAAAGAAACAATTATATGCAACTAGTCCAGATTACGAAGATATTTGGTTGATGGCTCAAACTGGTAATGCTTTTGGATATAAGATAACGGGTGGTTTCTTATATAAAAGATCCAAAGTTGTGTATTGTTTGTGCCTTTTGGAAACCCATGATGTACCTATTGTAGGTCACTGAGGGATTCCTACAATTTGGCTAAGATTGAACCCTAGTTCACTTGGCTTGGCTTACGTTGGGATGTGATGGTTTACTTACGTTTCTATGTTACGTGCCAAAAGGATTTAAGAAGCCCTTAAGCAAGCCCATGGTGTTCCTATGCCTTTCCATAGGCTACAAAGTAAGTGGAAACAACGAGCCCTCAAAAGAATAAGATGATGCCATCGATTCGAGCCATCGGATCGGTATTCTCGAATGGGCGAGCATGCATCTCTCCCATGCATACATGCATTGCATGCATTTTCTGGGGCTCTGGTTCATTGGGGATCGCTATTTCTTGCAAGTTCTTCATCGATTTCTCATCGGCGTTTTCTCCTCTCTCAGCAGTTCCTTTGACTCTCTTTCTTTGATACCAGATATTCCCTTGTTTAAGCCGTGTTTAAGTTTTGTTGTTTTTTTTCTCCCGCCATGCTACGACTAATCTCGTAGCCCTGTTTCTTATGGCCGGTGCAAATTCATCGTCGTTTCTCTTGTTTTCCTGTTTGCCAATTAAAATCGTCCTCCTTTGCCTTCTTGCCTAATCTCTTGTTGCATTTGTTGCAAGTGGGGTAACCAGTTTGTGCATTGCACTTCGTCATCTGTCTTAAGGTTTGCTTGGCTCATTTGTGGCTTCTCGTAATCAACCAAGTTTTCATTTGTGCCTAACACTAATAATCGGCTACACATAGTCATGGTTGTTTGTGGAACTTATTTTGTCTGGACGTCTTGGGCTGTGGATTTTCCAGCAGATAATGCAGACCAACATCAAGCATTTAGTGCAGTCCAGCATCAAGCATTAAAAGTGCATACCAGCCATTTCACATCGGGACAACTTCCAATCTGTCACAAGATATTGTTCTTTTCTGTAAGGCTAATTTATTTATCACGGGTACTCCGATTATTCCTCATATCTCAGCCAGCGCCTTGGGAACAACAAAATTGGTTCACGCCATCAACGGGTTGAGCAAAATACCTCGGAAATGGTTCTGCTTTGTTGAGGCTGATCTGGAAGGTCCGACCTTCATAAATTCAGTTGATTAGTCTCATAGCCTTTAATAGAAACTATATCTAACAGAAAGAGTTTTTGTGAAATTTGCAATAGGACCAAGTTTTGTGTAAGTTATCCAAGCCTACTCAAGGTTTTGTGATTTTTTTGCAAGCCCTTTATTACATACGTCTAGATTACCAAAGGAAATGTTCAAAGATGAGGCCATTAGGCTAGGAAAACGTCCTCTAGCAGAGACATCTGATATGCTGCCAGATGCTATTGTTGATTTTGGACACTAGTCCCATGCTCTAGCTTGGGCTAGAGAGATGGAACAACTCTGTATTTTTATTTCTATACCAGGCTTTATCATTAAATAACAGTTTTGAGGTTTATTGGATTTGAGGTTCCTATCTGGTTTGTTGGCTGGAGACCAGACATCTCCATCTCAGAGTAAGTAACTGGAGGCCGCATCTTTATCTCAACTATTTGACGCAAGCTATCTTTTTTTTTTTTGAAGGACGACAAACTGTTATTCAATATTCCAGAAGAAGTACACATATAGATGCAGAGACAGGAATAAAATCTCAGCAGACAAAGATAATCCACTGAGTGCAACCACCTGTCTATGCATAAGATAAGACATCCAAATATTCCTCAAAAAGCAAACGTTTTTTCTCAGGAGCAAGCTGAGAACATAGATATTCCTTCACCAATCTGTCTTGCACCTCGTAAAGAAGTTGGTCGACACTAATTGATAAGCCTTTGAAGATACACATTCGCCTTCTTTTCCAAATAGACCACAACAACCAGCCTAAAGCTAAGTGGAAAGCCTGTTGCTTCAAGCTGTTCCAAGTGGAGAGATAAATGGCGAGAAGCACCTGCTGGCTAGTCAAGACACATGAAAGAGAGATAGTAACCATGACCAAACTGGTTGAACTTGGTCACATAGGAAAAAGCAGTGCTTGATACTCTCAACTTGCCCCTTACACAGTGGACAGAGTTCTGAAATGCGGGGATAAAATTTATGAACCAACACATTAACTCGCAGACATCTGTGAAGGAGTTGCCACCATAAGGTAGAAACTTTGGGGTGCAGCAATTTATTCCAGACCCAGGACCACATACGCTTCCACTGAGGAGGGGGAATGCGGAACTGCCAACCAGTCCGAGGGGGGACAATGTCAACATCAACCAGCTTTTGATATGATGAATGCACAAGACGTTGTGCATTAAGAATTTGGGGACCAATCCAAATAGGCACATCAACTGATTGTGAAGGAGCGTCTGGCAGAATGCCAGCCAGCTTTTGCCACAGAGCTCTGTCCCATCGAGATAGCATAAACTTAGTCTGAAAAGCATCCCAAGTCAACAAGTGTCCTGCCTCATACCAAGCACCAACTGTGAGAATACCAGCACGCCTCCAATGCTGCTGAGTCAATGGATGTACAGTAGCACACAGAGGCATGTGATTATCCAGAGGAATCCACCAACACAGAGAACCTGCCTGTGGACATACACTTGGATTAATCATAAATAGCACACGAACTGTCTCCCAAGAATCAAGCAGTCCCTTCAAGAAGAGGGAAGCATTTGGATATGGATGAAGCTGATAAAAGAGACACCAAGGAAGAACTGCCCTAAGTGCCAGTTTTCCAAAAGGAATACACTGCCCAAGTGCTTGCACAACCAATCTCATTCCAGACGAATGTATCATACCCATCAAGTAGCGACAAATGAAAGATATCATAATTTTACGCTGTAAATGAAAGTCAATCATACCTAGACCTCCAGCAAATTTTGGTTTGATACATGTGGACCAAGCGACCTTCACAACTACAGCTATCTCAATACCTGCCCAAATGAATTACGGACAATTGCGACAACCTCTTGAAACTTTGTTTGTGAGGCTAGCACAACAGATGCCATATATACAGAGAACCTGCTTAGCAACTACTATCTGCCCTGCCAGAGAAAGCTTAGCTTTATTCCACCAAAAAAGATGCTTACGCAGGCCTTCCACTATAACATCCCATGCATCTGAAGTAGAGATATGTATACCTACAGGAATGCCCAAGAGTTTAGTGGCCTTCCCTTGAGGAAGCACTTTCCACGGATACTCATAAACACAGGGAGGAACATCCACATCAAAGTCCATAAAGCAGAGCACTTTAGCCACCCAACAAGAACCCCTGATGCCAGGGAGAAAGAGTCCAGCAAAAGCTTAGCATTCTGAAGATTATCATCCTCAGCCACTAGAAAGAGAAATGTATCATCGGCATACTGATTACACACTTCTTGAGAACCATCCTCCATAGTCAATCCCTGAATTACGCCATCTTGATTAGCCGAAGAGAATAGTTGGGACACTACCTCTGCCACAATAGTGAACAATAATGGTGCAAGGGGACATCCTTGTCGAACTCCTCTACCAACAGGAAACACATCCGACGGTTCTTCCTGAAAAAGCACAGTAGACCGAGCAGAAAGATGGAACTTCATAACATCTCTAGTAAACAACTCTCCAAATTCCAATGTCAGAAGGCATTTTTGTAGGAAGTTCCAATCTATACTGTCATAAGCTTTAGCAAAATCCAATTTGAGATATACAATGTGCTGACCCTTAAGACGCGCCCAATACATCCCCTCATAAGCGGCGGCCACATTATCAAGAATACAATGCTTAGGTAAAAATCCTGATTGCGTGAAAGAGATAGACTCTGCTAAGATATCCCTCGCTTTCTCTACCAAGGCCTTGGCAAAGATCTTGTACACCGTAGATAACAAAGTTATAGGGTGCCAATCCGAGATAGTTTTAGGCTCTTTGCACTTAGGAATAAGGGAAATGCAACCAGTGTTGATGATCTTATCCAAGCTCCTAAACCGGCGAAACTCAGAGAAAGCATTAAAGACGTCATCACCAAGCCAATTCCAATAAGCTTGGAAAAACTCTGCAGGAAAACCATCCAAGCCTGGGCACTTATTCTTCTTTAAAGAGTCTACAACAGAATGCAAATCATCGGCAGTAATAGTTGATTCCAACTGAACACGCTGCTGTGGGGAAATAATAGGATGGATCTTAGATAAAACGGCCTCCTGCATATCCTCTTGGAAGGGCAGAGACTGATCAGCAAAAAAAGCAGAGAAATGATAAAAAAGAAACTGCTTTAACTGTGCAGCATCAGAAATTTCAGAGCCATCAGGTAGAAGTAGCGAAGATATGGAGCTTGACACACGTCTTCTCTTTGCCGCCTTAAAGAAGAAGTGAGAGCACCTATCTCCCAATTTAAACCAATCCAAACCGGCCTTAATGCGAGCTTGAGTTGCCTGTATTGGCTCAATATTTCTTATTTCTGCCAATCACTCTTTCTCTCGAATACCTGATGAAGGGGCTTGTAAACGACACATTTGAAGCTCCATATACAAAGCTAGTAGCTGGCCTCTAGCTGCCTGTGCCTTCCTACGTCCGCACTGCTTAGCAAAGGATTTAACTGCTGCCAAAGCGTCAACAACCCCAGACATACCTCGAAGACGAGAAAATGTAGAGGACCAGGCATGTCTGCAGCAATTAATAAACTCTGGGTGTGACAAATATCGAGTGCTAAGTTGAAATAGGTTCTTGTAGCTCGTCTATGCACTGACGCTGTGATCGAAAGCCATTGTGGATTGTGATCAGATATGGAACTATTCAACATATTTGTCCTTTGCAAGTTCAGTAAGCCAGCAGCTATTACATTATAATACCCACGATCATGCCGAGCGTAAGCTCTACCTGGTCCAGTCCAGCCATTACACCACGTAAAAGACTGGTCTCCTCAACCTCTACCATTCTGCAGTCCAGCACAAGTTGCCTCCACTGCTCACGTTCAAATCCCTGAACAACCTGTGTGCCCCTACCACACCTATCTGCTTCAAACTCAACCATATTAAAATCACCAACTAGTAGCCATGCTATATTATGACCGAGCCGCATAATCTTAGTCCGTAAAGTGGCCCACAGAGAGCCTCGCTAACGTGGCTGATTAGGTGCATACACATTCACAATTCCCCACTCTTGCCCCTTATCCATCCATTTGACTATTATCCACCGTCCAAATCTGTCTACTTGAGTAAAAGTAACATTAAGGGAAGGTTTCCAAGCAGTGAGAACTCCAGCCTTAGCTGAGTTAGAAGCAGCAACCAAGACATTGTAATGAGGACCCACAATTGCAGCCATCCGCACCTTTACAGCACTTGTGCTCTGAAGACAACAAAACTCCATTGGAAACTTAGACCTGCTGGACCACCAGCACCCAAGGTTTGTGATGCCATTGATAAGGTTGGGGATGGCTTCAAATCCTCTGAGCCGGCAATTGGTATTTCTGAAAATGGTTCCAAGTCTGCTGGACCAGCAGCACCCAAGGTTTGTGATGCCATTGTGAATGGCAAAATGGATAAGGTTGGGGATGGCTTCAAATCCTCTGAGCCAGCAACTATTGAAGGTGAAATGATGGAGGCCTCTCAAGCAGGTAGACGCCTTGCCTCTTCATCCAAACCTCCTGCTAGAAAAAAGGAAGAAAAAACTTACTACAAGAAGCCTGATAAGCACGGGTTTGAAGCATCCATAGCAAAGGCACTGCTGGAGCAGTCTCAGGAGGAGGGCAGCTAGTCTCTCCTGTGATTTCCTATGCTTCTTGATCAGAAGATGGTTTATCAACAACAATCAGGAATAGCAGAGCACTTTATCATGTAAACAATTTTCTCTATATGTTTGCATTAAATATGGTTACCATATCTAGCATCAAGACGTTTTTTGTATCAGGAGCTTTGCGATATTTAATATTATTATTTTGATATTTGGAGATATTTTAGTCCCCCTCTTCAAGTTGAGTGGTCCGTGTTCAGTATCTCAGTTTCCTATATTCCACAATATTGCTCCAGAATTTTTGTTATGTAAATATTTACATGTTATCACCATGAGCAGTTATATTCAAAATAATCACTGGAATGGTCACTATGTCTTGTCCAAATCCTTCTGTGGAAGGACGGGTGCAACTGAAAATATAACTTCCTTTATATTTGGGAAGCGACTTCTTAAGGCAATCTGGTCGTGCCTTTACATAACAATGGCTACATTTTGGTACTGGCCTCGGAATGACCACACATCGGGCCCAAAGTCCCAAGGCCCTTTTGTCTTTATTGACACTATTACTCAATCATTCCCACTGGATTGGAAGCCGTGGGCTACACTTTTTGGACCTTTTTGGGGTGTTGATAACAAACTTAGCTTTGCACCTAAGGTCCCATCAAAGTTAAATTGGAACAATTCGATTTATGGGCAATTCTCTGCCAAGATTATTTTAACATCCAGGTCTGGATACATGTCTCAATTCCCCTATGTTGTATGATAATAGCATTATGGTCTTGGTTGATGGGGGCAATAAGAACCTTGGTTCCCATAATCATAGGTCCCTACATACACATCTTCTTGGTTAAGAGTACGGTGGCATATAATGAGTTTTGAGGAAGTTCACATTATGGAAAATTGAAAGCTTTGGTAAATGGGCCGACAAAAGGAATTGGGGATTGTCCATTCACGTGTAAAAGATCCGTGTGCAGGCAAGGCAGCCTTTTACTATACACACCATGAAAATTGTCTCCTGGAATCTTCGTGGTATAAAAAGTGTCCTCAAACGTGGCAGAGTGCTTGCTGCCCTTCGCTCCATGAAGGCGGATGTTATTCTTGTCCAGGAACACAGACTCCCTGATTTTGAAGCAAACTCTATGGGCAAATGGGTTGGCAGTAATTACTCGCTTAGCTGTGCAGCCACAGGAACCAAGGGAGGTACTTGCATACTTTGGAAAGGCCTCACTCAAAAATCCTTTTTTGCTGCAAGGAATGGTCGATGGCAAGCTGTGATCTTTGAATCTAAGGAGTGTCAATGGGGTATTATCAATGTCTACGCCTCTAACAAGCCTGCTGAAAGGGCAGTTATGTGGAAGGAAATTGAAAGCTGGATTAGTCAGCTAGGGGATGACACAGAAAATTTGACCTTAGGAGGGGATTTCAACATGACTGATGTGTGGGACCAGAAGATTGGGTTACACAGGAATCTATCAGAAGATGAGGAGACTTCGTGGAACTCCTTGCTTAACAATGTTGGATTTAATCTAGTTCCACCTTCCAATGCTGCATTCTCTTGGTCAAATAAATAGACGGGGCTAGATAGAGTATATTGCCTGTTAGACAGATTTTATATTGCCAATAAGTCTGCATGCTTCATGGACAGGTGTTATGTAGAGGGGGATTTGGCCTTCTCTCACTCTGATCATGTCCCCCAAAGTTTAGTGATGGAGGATATATCTATAGCTGGGATACGCGAAAATATTCCATTCAAGTTCAATACGTCCTGGCTGGGGAAGGAGGCATTTTGCAAGCCGTTTAGGGTATTTGTATCATCTCTCCCTAACAACCTCAGCCCTCTTAGTATGAAAGCTTGGGTGCAGAAGCTCAGTCTCATGAAGAGCTGTGTTAAAAATTGGGGTAAGAGTAGAGCTTTGGCATTTAAAAAAGAAAAGGTTGAGGTATACACTCTGTTGAGAATGGTCAAACAAGAACTGCTATCCGACCCACATAACATTGACAAACAAAATATTGAGGCTGATTTGGAAGGGAAAGCAAGGGCATTGAAGAGGAGGAGGCAAGAGGTGCAGTTGTTCGATCAAAAACCAAATGGTATGCTGAACTAGACCATGAAAACTCTAAATGCTTTTTTAGAATGGCTGGAGCAAGGTTAGCAGAAAATAACATCCTATCGATTAGAGACGATAATTCAAACATATTAGAAGATCCCCAGGAAATCAGGTCCTATATAAGGGGGAGTTTTGAAAATCTTTTCAGGGAAGACCCCCTACCCCCCTCCTACCATTCTCAGATAGCTTCTTGGTTGACTAAAGTTGACTGGGGAGAGAGGGTTACCCCAGAAGAGAATCGACGCCTACTGCAAAATATTGAAGGGGAAGAGATTTACAAGACCCTGTGTTCTCTAGCAGCCGAAAAATCCCCTGGCCTTGATGGTTTCTCTCCAGAATTCTTTGTTGAATTTTGGGATGTGCTTGGTCATGACTTTATCAGAGCAGTATGTGGCGCGTGGGTTTCATACTCTCTTCACTCGACATTAGCAGCAGGCTTTATCACACTTATTCCAAAGATCCCTAGGCCTCAGTGCCTTAGTGAATGGTGACCCATTGCACTCACCAATGTCATATATAAAGTGGTCATGAAGGCTATTGCCAACCGGTTGAAACCAATCCTCAATAGGATCATTGGGAACGAGCAATCTGCTTTCTTGCCGGGCAGATATATACTAGATAACTACCTTGCAGCAAGGGAAGGTTTACATTGGTGTCAGGCCTCAAAACAGAAATGTGTTATGGTCAAAATGGATTTTAGAAAGGCCTACGACTCCCTCAGATGGGAAGGGCTGAGGTCTGTCATGAGCTACATGGGATTTGAGTTGCAATTTATCCGGCTGGCTGGATGAACAACTTCGCGTCTGCTTCGGTGCTAGTGAATGGTCAGCCATCAGGTCTTTTTAGTCTCAAGAAGGGAATAAGACAAGGTTGCCCTCTGGCTCCTTACCTGTTCCTCATCATGGCTAATGGTTCAACTAAAGATAGCAGAAGGAAATTTAGAGGGACTCACTTTCCCTGAAGGTGAGCTAACAATCATGCAGTACGCGGATGATACTTTTATGTTTCTCAGATATGATGATAATAGTTTTCACTCATTTCGGGAGATCCTGCTATCCTTTGAGGTTATATCAGGAATTGGCCTTAATGCAAATAAATGCACAGTTTTGTGGGCCTCAGATAGTGTCATTGACCCCCGAGCCAGAGGTCTGGGCTTTCCAGTTGTGGCAGTAGGGGAATCAATCAAATTTCTGGGCCTTCCCCTTGTACTCTCTAACAGTCTAAAGGGCCTCTAGGCTCCTATACTGGACATACTAAAAAAGAAAGTAGGTCTATGGTCTGCAAAAACCTTGGCAACATCTGGGCGTGTCACAGTGGCTAATGCGGTACTAGCTGCCTCTCATATCTACTATTCATCAGTTATGGTTGCCCAGAAAGGGGTCTACAACTAAATGCAAGTTATCATAAGAAAATTCGTCTGGGGGGGCAGGGCAAAACTGGCCCGGGGAGAGCTTTGTCGTGATAAAAGGGATGGTGGACTAGGATGCAAAGACCCGAGTGTAATTTTTTTGTGGTTTTTTGTCGCTGGGCAAAATGGGCTTTTTTTCCAGACCGAATAATATTATATGCAACGAAATAGATAATAACATTGGCAAATTGCCTAAAGAGTAAAATAAACAGAACAAATAATATTAATAGATTGAGTACTCAATCAACGCTTACTATAATAGTGCTATAATATACTAATAGTAGATGAAACACAAATAACATTTATCCAATACAATAATACCCTAAGCTAGAATAACATCCAGCACGGAATCTGGAAACATTGGTTGTATCAGTCGTAGATCAGCCAAAGGATCCCTCCCAAGCACCTTAGTGTATATGTAGAACAAGTGCTTGCAAGGAACAAATTGCTTCTTGTTGCTCCAATGCATGAAGTCCGGATAAAGGGGCTGGTTCACGTTTTATGCTAACGTTGTGTACACTTTACCTTCTCTTTGGATTGTGTAGTTGACATGCCTCCTTTGAATTACTGCTTCCCTGGCCACATCATCGACCACCATATCTTTACTTTGCTCAAGGCGCACCATCCCAAGTTTGGTCAACTCGTTCGTTCGCTTTTTATTCACCGTCTTCCATCCCTTGTCATGCGGACACTTTTAGAAACTTCATTCTGTGATGTTTCCTGAACTGCACTACCAGTGTGAATGACTGGTTGCATGTGAATCCCATCTAACTGGTATCCTTTGTTCACCAAGAACTCTATTTCATCCTGTCGCAGATTGCTTCCTCTTGCAACTGGCCATAGTTGTGGTCTTAGAGGTGGGTGCAACAGAGCCTTATCTGGGTACCATGTGCACTTCACATTATCTGGACAAAACCAAACTAATTGTTCCTGTGATCCCCCCCTGAATTTCTTGATTCCATAGAAGCTAGGTGCTGCAGTAGAAGACAATCCCTTGTTAATTTTCTTGTTACATTTCCTTTCCATTTTCAGATGTCATTCCCTGACATTTTACTTGACTGCCAGCAGTTGTTCTTCTGATAGCCCAAAAAGCGTTGTGAACATCTCTCTCCACCAGAACTGAAGATGTAGCAGCAAACAGATTTTTGACCACCGGATCATCGGAAGAAACTCTTGGAACATTATGTGCTTGCTTATCTGGGCGATGCGTTCCAGAACCCCGTGTCAAGTTCCCATCATTTGAGATTGTTTTTTGCTTCTTGGATATAGTTTGATCATTTCCACTGTTCACGAAACATGTGGATACATGCCAATACGCCAACTTCGATTAAAACATTCAAGAATGACTTTTGACTTAATACCACTGCTAAGTTGCCCTTGCAGTCTGGTAAATAAAGTCGAAATTCCAGGTCCAGGACCAACATAGTTGTGCTCTAAATATGATTTGTACCTTGTGCTCTGCAGTAATGCTTCAGTAAGGTCAAAAAGACTTGCATCATACAATGTTAAGGTTCTAGTGTAACCAGTTGCAGCTAACCAACTCCCATGTCTGGATTCTGACTAATTTGTGTCAGGCATATACATTGCTGTGGATAAGTCTATGCTGGCCTTCATATAATTTCCCCATCTACTTATTCTATGGTGCCACCATGCTAACCATGAGGACAAAGAGTTTACATCACTTGGTGAAGCCTTGCCATGCCACCAATCTATGATTGATTGATACATCTTTCAAAGATCATCTATTGTTTGACACTCTCTCCACTTTCTACAAAGCTTGGATGTTCTTGTCTATATTACGGATATATAAGACTCTTAGTATGGCGTTGTAGACATTGTTCAAAATGGAAAAACACAAGATCTTTTTTTTTTCAAAGGTGTATTTGGCCATTATAAAATACTTCTCTAATTCTTTGTCCAATTGGCTTGGGCCTCATCCGCCATGAACCCATGAAACTTCTGGCGGTGGATAGTTCTTAGTAGTCATGACCTTATTTAGCTTCACCCAAAATTTCTTTTGAGACAAGACATCTTCTGTTTTTCATGTCACATACGACTATGGTCATCAAACCTCTAGCATTGTAACAATACGAAGCATTCAAGATATTATATATTGACTTAGGTTAAATGGATACTACTAAATGCAATATAAATAATACTTTACATTGGGGTCATATACATGGCAAGCAAGGGTTGTCCAACCTTGAATGCGCTTTCACGTGATCAAAATGCACCCATGCCTTTGATAAATCACCAATGGCGCGATTACATTTTACTAAATCAACTCGAGCCGGTCCATTAGTAGACATTTTGAAAACATAACATCTCTCATTCTCGCCATGTGCGATAAAGGAAACTTGGATCCATGAAAATATTCATAACAACACCTTCGTTTTAGGTTGAGTATACTGCTAATATCATCACAACATTCTTTATTCTTTATTCGAGCATTGTCTAACCATCTTCTCAACCTACAAAGTAAGTAAATTTTAATCATAGGCTAATCAATGTCAATATAATGTACTTATGAAACGAGTGTTTTTTCCTTACCTTCTCTGGTTGCAAAGTGGTTCCAGTCGAATTAGCAGCTCATCCATTTGCTCGACACTCAACTTGTTCACATGATCTACGTCAGCTGTTTCAATGACACTTTTGCAAATTTCTTGCATGGCAATTTCGTTTTGAGCATGTCTAGTTCCCTTCAGCTTGCAAGAAGATTGCACAGAACTCTCTAAGAGTGATCTCAAGTGCAATATATCAGATCTTGATTGCACACGCCTTATTGGATGACTATGCGCGAGGTGTGTATAACTAGCCTCGTATCATGAATATTGTCTGGAATACAGTAATATACCATTGCATTGCACAACCCCACACATGAAGGTTGCTCTTTGCAATATTCACAACACAATGATCCATGTTCCTCGTTAACCTCACCAACTATAGGCCTCTTGTTTATAGCCCCTTTCCATTGCACATTGTTAGCCTTCCCATGTGTAAGATTATAATCACACCAGGGGTTGAGACACTCTAGCTCTCCAGCACAATACGATAGCCCGAGGTCCCTACGAACACATGGAATATGAGTGTGGCTTGGTGCAGTCCAAACATGAGGATCCATGTTTTGTTGCATGCCTTCCATGCTACTACCAGATTTTTGTGGAGGAAGTTCAAATACAACTTTCCCGTCATAAAATGGTGGCAAGCATTGAACTTGTTGAGGTTCACTAACTTCCATCATAATTCTTTTCAACTTGCTGTTTGAGGGACATGCTAGGACTTTGCGAAAAGTAGAGCCACAGATATGATTTGTGGAGGCCACAGGAGTGATTGCAGTAGCAGGGGTGTTGCCTGCAACTAGACCCCCATACACTACAACAGTAGTTCCATATTGCATTTCAACCACAAATTTTTTTTCCTCCGTTTCATCAACGAGATTACTGACTGCATTCGTGCCACACATATTTTCTTGAACAACACAAAGAGTGGCTTCATCAAAACCAAATGTTGCACAAAGCAAGCTACGTTGCAGCTCACATCGCCCATTAACAAATGGCAATGTCAACTCCTGTAGCTTTCCAAATCCTTTCACAACTAAACGAGGCGCCATGAAAGTAAACTACACACTGCCTTTGGAAATAGAGTACGAATTCTGCACTAGAGCACACGAAATTAGATTCATATCCTTGTAAAATAAGAATTGTATTCTTATCTAGATACGAAATTAAATTCATATCCTTGAAGTTAGTTCTAGCTGCCTTAGGTGGCGTGTAAGTAGGTGGCATAATTAACGTGTCCATTTCAACGTTTAAAATTAAAGGAATATGAATGTTAGTAATAAGGTCCATATAAACGTTATAAAGTAAAAGTAAAAGCAAAGTAAGAAACAAGTAGAAAAACGTTATAAAGTAAAAGTAAAAAGAAAGTAAGAAACAAGTGAAAAAAGCAACGAAGAAAAAAGTAAAAAACAAGTAAAAGCAACAAGTAAAACAAGTAAAAGTAAAAGTAACAAGTAAAACAAGTAAAAGACGTAAAACAAGTAAAAGCAACGAATAAACAAGTAAAAGCAAGTAAAACAAGTAAAAGCAACAAAAACCGACGGCAATGGAAGGAATGGCCCCTGTTCGGCCATAGCTCTGCATCGTCCCCCCTCTGTAGCTCCAACAGGTACGGTTAGCTCCTCTGTTGCTTTGTTTTTTCTTTGAGTAGTTAATCTCTTTGTGGGGTAGTTCGGCACCGAGCCCCTCCTATAAGCAGGATCATATTTTATCTACTGCAGGTTAAAGCGCATTCAAGCACATTCAAGCATTCAAGTATTCAAGCATTCAAGCTCCAACAGGTACGAATTTTGCTCCACTATGATCTGTCTTTTGGGGGTAGATCGGCACCGAGCCCCCCTTCAAAGATACTCTTATATTTTTGTCTTCTTATTTCTTCTCTGGCTTATCTCTGGAAGCTTTGGAAGCTTTACGGCAACACAACTACTGCATGTATTAGGGGTAGTTCGGCACTGAACACCCCCTACAGCAGGTAACAACATGAGCTTTTCATTTGTTTTTTTTTAATTCTTGGTTGTCCAGAAGAGGGGAGGACGGTACCGAGCCCCCTGTTCCAAGCTGCTTGTCTCTGTCTCTACATCTAGTTTTGGGTTTGTGAATTCAAATTTCTTTAGGTAACATCATTGTTGGCCCCAGAAGGCAGCACGCTACTGAACCTTGGCCTTGCAGGTAATATGGAATATTATGTATCTTTGCCTTTGTTTTGCCTGTGCATTTATATTATTTTTTAATTGCAGTGTTATGGTAGAAACTAGGCGCAGCTCAAACAATTTTGTGTACACCTCCTTAGCAACTCCAACTAGGAAGAGTAGAGCTTTGCGGAAATCCAATTATGATGGCCTCGAGAATTAGATATCGTATCGCGAGTCAATTCTTTGCAAATGTGGATAATGTTCACATTGAAACAATTCAGACAGAGGTTCCACCAGCAGATGAATTACATGATGTGCAAGATCTGAGATACGGTGAAGGCGTAAACAGGTGAAGGCTACGATGGCAAATCTTCCAAACGAAAAAAGAGAAAGGATAATGATGATGATGCCATAGAGTTTCCAAAGAGTTTCACGGTACAAATGATTTCGTAAACATTGAAAGAACCGAGGATAGTGCGCAAGACTCCACCCCTTTGATTCCATTATGTAGGATCATGTTAAATCAAGCCGTGAGGATTGTAAGCAAAGAAGCAAAGGCTCACGAGAGAGACATTGCGCGACGGATATGTGATGGAAAAAGGTGGTTTCTTTTTTATCCATAACGACAACAATGAGTGGATTTTGTCATGTCACGGATGCAATAAAGGCCGGATGGGATCAATATTGGCAAGAAGAGAATGAGATGTTTGAGGCCCAACTTGCAACAAATGAAGATTGGAGTGATCTTCGTGACAAGATGTTCTTATCTTTGGGATGGGAATCATCGTCTTGATGCATGGATGCGGAGATCGGGATAGATATTCATTAGTGAGAGAGATGCACTTCTCTGTGCAAGCTTCATTTGTGCAAATTGATCAAGAAAAAGAGTCTGCACTCATCCGAGCAATGAAGAGAATTAATGAGTATGTATTGCATTATTTCTATGCTAGTCTTGTATGCTCTATATGTTCTATTAAAAACTGTCGATGTTTATGTGAAGGTTGAATGAAACCGCATAGTGAGGACTACACTTAAAGACATTCTCTATGGGGTGTACTGGGATGACAAACTCTAACTTGACCAACTTTACTTCTAGTATTCGGTGGAAGAATTGAAATGTAGTAGAGTGCAAGAAGTCAAGACTCGAATGGCAAAACCATGGTATCCTTATACACGTTACATTTTAGCCTTTGTATTCTCTATCGGTACCTTAACTTGGAGCATTACATGTTATGAACATTGTGTTTTTGTTAGTTATTCTTTTTTTAACATTTCGGTTTTGCTCTATATATGCGGTCAAAAATAGAGAGAGAAATTGAGGAAGCCACTTCAAGTATTACGGAAGTTACGGTCTAGAAGAAGCAAGAGCAAAAGCAGAAAAAGAGATAAAAAAAAGTGGGTCACAAAAATGGGTAAGTACTTGGCAATTGTGAATCCAGATTTGGGAACAAATTGGGTAAATTTGGTCACTAGCAGGGAGTTGGAAAATAAGTACATAAATTTGACAGTTGAAAAGTTGTATGACATGACAAAAGCCAAAGTACCAAACTCTACAAGGGATCGTTGGCTGACTTGGATGACATCTGGTACAGCTATTATTCGCAGTTACAATATTCCAACCAACGATAGGGATTTCCATGAATGGGTTAAAAAGGAGACATGGTTGGAAACTCTTCTAACCAAGTCACAGGAAACTTTTGATGCAATTGTGTTAGATGAGGGCATTAAAGTCAACCACGGGGGAGATGATTTGCAGATGTGGTTAAGACAATTTAAGGTGAAGAACAGGAGTGATATGTTTAAAGCTTACGAGAAGAATATGTCTGCAACAGCAAAAGTAGAAGATGCCTATGAAATTCAGAAGGCTTCGGAACGAGTCTGCTATAGGTAAATGATTTTTACATTTATATGCAGAGGATTTAAACCCTCACTAAAATACATGTAGAAATATCCACTAAAATTGTTCTTTCAATTTTCAGGTATTTCAAGTATTGCCTCGAGAAGAAATATATTGATGCATTGCCATTCCTGCTGCAACAATGGGATAAAGGACGTGAGGAGACCTCTATGTACTCAGCCAAAGGAAATCATGACAGGAAAGGAGGTTTATCTGAATGGGAAATTCGTAATTGTCCTTGGTGGATTGATTTCCCGCCAGGCAAATTTCCAGAAGAAGAGGGAGCATTGTTCAGAGAGATGACTGATGGTAGGTTGTCAGCAGGTGATGTTGATATTGATGCTGAGGATGATGGTAATCTTCGCATGAAAAGGAGAAGAAAGCTTGCATTACCATGCAAGAGATTCAAAAAAAGAAGTCAAGAAGAACATTGTGAGTGAGACTACTTCCATGGATCACGGTTCTAGTGCAGAGGAGATACAAATCCAGGAAAATGAGGATTGTGGTATCCAACAAGTTGAACGAAGGTATGCTAATGTTTCTCTGTCATTGATTTGTGTTGATGTTTCGGACATTGCTGCCACAATGAACTCTACTCAAGAGTCCATATTTAAGTCCATTAGAGAATTTGGAAGGAAAGTGGCAATGGAAAAACGTACATACAGGAGAAACAAAGTGGACAGAAATTGGGGAGCCGATGTCGTATTGTTGGACTTCCCTACAAATGAAAAACCTACGATGGGTCACTTGGTAGTTCCTGAATGGAACTTATGTAGCAAACAGGTTATTGATGATGCTTTCACTATAGCCACACTTTGTGTTGATGATTCTAGATTTGTGGTATGCTTTTGCGGTATTAAGCAATTGAAGATTTTGGATGCTGCTGCAAAGAAACGCAATCTTGAAAGGCAACGCATGTACTTCATGGTGCAGAAAACTCCATGTGAGGTAACTCGTGATGCCTTTGGAGTTTTTGAGAATAGTTGTTGCTATTTCATTGTGTACACCAGGATTGGAGTTGATGTTGGGAAGATAAACTCAGTGGTGTATTCCATGAGGGAATTGAACCAAAACAACAATGTTCTTTTCAATGTGCTAGCTGAAAAAGATAGGTTGCCAGTGCATGATGCAAAACAATCAAGATATGGCTTGGAAAAATCAACAAAAGTGATGGAATTTATACTTCATTCTTTCTGTGTGACAGGTGGCTTTGCATTGGACTTGTTTGCTGGTACTGGATCTATGATGGAAGCATGCGCGTTAAAAGGTGTTCATTACTTTGGAACTGAGAAGGATGAAGTGCTGGTTCAGTCTGTGCTTGCTTTGCGGCGTTGTAGGGCTCCTTCTATTGATCTTGACAAAGCAGATGAGAGTGGAGATGAAGACGACATTGAGAATGTTCCAGTTCAGGATGTGGACGAACCCTTGGACTAGTCCGTGAGTTTTTCAGTATCATACTTTGCTATTAAGCTTTTGATCTTTTTATGCATCGACATATTTACTAATATATCTGATTCTTATGCAGCACGTTTAAACTACCAGTATATGCAGAAAGTGAAGCTCGATATATGTCCACGTACATGATTCCTATACATTTGAAGGACAAAAAAAGAAAAAAATGCAAACTTGTAGATGATGAGGCACAACTAGCATAGAGTGCATACTTTTGACTCTATATTTTGTTGTTTATGTTATTTCACTTATGGTGTCCACCATTCTGTTTGTCAAATTCGTTTTCTTATGATAATAGAAGCTATAGGCATGCATTTGACACTAAATTCAACGGGTAAATACATTCTTGAAATGTCAAATTTCATGTTAAGATAAGGTAGCTAGTTTGGGGCTGTTGGTATGCTTGGTTTCAATTTGAAGCGTGCAGATAAAATCTTATCTTAGTCTCAAAAAAGCCCAGAGTGCCCAAATAAAAAAGCCCATGAAAAAGATTTCCCCCAAAGACCCCCTTATCGAAGCTCAGGCTTTGGCAGCTAAATTCGTCTGGAGGACTCTACAAGGAGAGTCTTCTGAGTTTTCTCCTGCTCTAAAATTTGTATCATATTGGCTAAAGCAAGGTAAGCTCCTGGGAAAGCCAGCTCTGCCCAGGGATGAGCTGGGAGCTTTGTATTATGCCTTCAAGATAGCCCCAGGTGTACGTCTCCGGTAATGAGAAAGATCCTCCAGGCATGGATAGATGTGCAACATTTGTTCACCCCTATGAATCCTCCGAGGGACGCAGGTGGATTCAGCCTATTCTGGAATACCAAGATATGGGAGAGAGAAGGTCTTCCGTTGGCACTCTCTCATCCGCGTATCTTCACCAAATGGAAGGATTGTGGAATATTAAGTTTACAACATCTCTGGGTAAATGATAGATGGGTTTGCTGGACCACATTCAAGCGGAAAATCCATACTCCTGGTGAAGGAGATTGCAAAGTACTAAGGGAGATTATAGCAAATGTCACCAACCATTCAGGTATTATTGGCCCATGTGAACAATGGTCATTTGAAGGACATACAGAATATAGTGTGGCTAGGATTTATCGAGCATTATGCAAGGTTACTCCCCTGATAGCTGAGGCTAGACTCGGGGTAAGCAATGTAGTGGCCAAAAATGCTTTGGCTAACTCCTGGAAGTCTATGTGCTCTAGGAAGATACAATTCTTCAGGTGGATAGCTCTGCAAGGGGGACTGAGTACAATGGAAAGTTTATTCAACAAAGGAATTGTGGTTGACAACAGGTGTCCACTTGGTTGTCAAGTCACCGAATCTATGGGGCACCTCTTCTTCTGCCCTATGATCTCAGAATTTTGGCAATGGGTAAGTCCTATATTTGGGCTAATGGCACACCAATTGACCTGACCTGAATTACTGGTCATTGATAGGTGCTGTATAGAGGCCTCCCTAGTGAACCTGACATTGTGGGTCATATGGAAACACCGTTGTGACGTAGCTTTGGGTGGTCAGGGGATATCCATAGGGAAGTTAAGAAACTCTTTCAACTCAGAGGTTGCGTCCATGGCATTATCCCATCACAGAAAGCATGGTATAAACTACAACAAGGAGCTTGCAGGGTTTCTATGCCTTCTTCAAGTGTCATTGGGTAGATAATGATAATAGGAAAGCAGAAAGAGCTGTGAATAGACAAACAGGTACTCTGTATATTCAGAACTAAGGATATCAGTTGGGATCCAGCATTGGAACGAAGCTGCCTCTCTCTATAGTACCTCACTTTTGGTGAAGATAGGTGACTTCCCTTATAGTATCCAAACAGTAGGGAAGATGAGGAGATGCTCCCTTTAGTACATATGCTGTGACTCCTATCACTACTTTTCATATTGTACATGGTTTTCCTATATTTAATATATTACATACCCTCAAAAAAAAAAAAAAATAGATAGCCTGCTCCTTTTACATGGGGAAGAAGCTACACCCCTTACGTTTCAAGATAGTATGTTCATCAAGATATATGATGATGTTCTACATCCATCTCAGCAGCATTGGGAGATCTGCCCATTGTGTTTTGGAAATTGGTAAGGGGGAGCCTCCTCTCTATTCCACCCTTCCATTGTGTAAGATACCTGGCGAAGAAGAGCCTCTGTTCGGCTCATCCCTCCCAATAGAAGAACACTCTAGATCAACTCCCTCTGTATGCTGACCCGCAGGTGGTAAGTGAGAGCCTCCGCTCCGCTCAACCCTTCCATGTGTGCCTTCGGAAGAGCGCAGTGTCTTTTGCAACTAGAACCAGAGGTTCTTATGCTTATGGAGGTCTATTGATTCTATTCTACTAAACTTCTGATCTGACATTTTGTTAACCATCCTGATGTCTGATTATGGGATGCAAGTTGGAAGCTTCTTCACTTATTTATCTTAGAGTTGCAGGCTAGTACCTTTTTATTATCATTTTATTTCGGATGGCCCCTTCACTTGTTCAACGCTTCACACATCTCACTAGATAGCTCACTAAATGGCAACAAGCATTCTTGTAAGTGCTTGATTCTTATCATTTGCAATAATTCTAGTTCTCAAGCTACTCAGTTTGTAAATGCTTGTTTCTTATCAGTTGCAATAACTGTACCAAAGACTTTAGAAAATGTGGCATGAGTATTTGTCCATTAGAATAAGTTTTAATTACCCATTACAAAGCTAGATAACTTTAGCAAAACAATCTAATCAATTCTAGCTATTTCTAAATAAACAAGACCTTGCTAAGGGAAGTCGAAGGGAAAACAATCTTAGACAATCCTTCATAAACAAGACCTTCCTAAAACCTCAACAGGTTGAAGGAAGTAAATCTAACCAATTCTAGCTTTTTAATAGAAAACAATACTTGGCCAAAACCTTCTGGTGTGCCTTTTGCTTTTTTTTTTTTTTTTTTTTTTTCTTTTTTGGACAAAGATACCATCAAGAAGTATGAAGCTGTTTCTGAGGAAAAAACCTTGACAATAATAAGCTCACAGATGAATATGTACATATCACTGTGTTAAAGGTGGATATAGCCGAGCTCATAGAGCACCAGAACCTCCAGAGGATGCGAGTGTCATCGCTGCAGTCGTCTATAAAAGCACATGTAGCAGCTAATTAAGTGTAACCAGTCTGACATATTGTGCTCAAATAGCTGCAAACACTGGGCAACTCTTAGGAGTATAGCATTCATCTGGAACTGCTCCTATTTGGTAACATGGACATATCGTATTTTCACGTATCTCAAGAGCCCGAGTTCAAAGGCGATGTGCACTAGCACGAGTCAATACAATTGTTCTATGCCTCTTCACGGTAGTAGGTATAATTGTTATGGGTCATGTGAAATAATCTAGCTTTTGTAACATGATGTCTTGACCATGTCTTAAGGCAGCAATATCCTAAGTCTTATTGAGGAAGCATGCATCAAGATAATGTTGTCGCTACTCTTAAGAAATTGCTTAGGGTATAAATACTCAATTTGAACAACCAAGCAGGGATACAAGCGGGGGTCAAGAATGGCAAGGTCTATATACACAAGAGGGGAGAGAACAAGCGACTCAACCGGCAGAACAGACGCTAGGTTGCAGGGCTGCTAGGGGTGCAGGGATAGAAAAATCAACGGAGGCGCAGAGAAGAAAACACGCCCCTGGATGTCTATACAACAGGGGCTGGAGAACGAGATCCTGAATGGAAGCTCTAAGAGCGTGCACGGTAGAAGGAACCGTAGCGAGTAATAGGAAGAAACGAAAACGGGGGAAACGAAGAGCGAGCAACACAAGCAAGGTTCGGAGGGCCAACCCCGACAATGAAGACCAGGGGAAGACCAAGGAGGATGGGCATTGGTACAGAAAACACAGAGATACAGAAGGAGCAACCTCGGGGGAAAAGACGTTGACATTGTGGTACTGGAACTGCACGGGGTACCCATGGGATGATGGAGAAAGGTTAGAAGGTGCCCAAGGCTGTGACATAATATGCCTGACAGAGACTTGGGAGCATAACGTCAAAAGGCTGCCAGAGGAGGAAGGATACCAACTGTTCACGTGTTGGAAAGACAGGGAATTTAAAATAGGGAGGGGGAGTGCAGGTTTGGCTTGTTATATAAAAAACAGTGCAGTTAACAATGCATGTATGTTACATTCAGATATCAATAAAAGATATATGGTTTTGAGTATCCAAATGAAAAACAAACAAGATGTGGTTCTGATAATTACATATTACCCGCCGAACAGTGATAAACTAGAACTGCTAGATCTGGGAGAGAATATAACGAAATGGAAGGAACAAGGACCAGTGATTATAATAGGAGATCTAAATGCTAGAACCGGACAGGAACAAGCACAGAAAGTACACACACGGATGAGATAGGGGCGGGCCGTGTATACGATGAGGGCACGTGGAGTGGCAGAGGGATCTGTAAGATAAGGCGCAGGTCAATGCTAGAGGTGAATTATCTGCTTTGGAAGTATGCACGGCAAGGGGATGATTATAGCCAATGGTGTGGGAAAATGGAGGGGATCTGTGGAGGCTTTCACGAGGCCAAAACACACATGGTAAGAGCATAGTGGATTATATAATTGTGAACGAACAAAAAAAAAGATAGAAGGGCTGATGCTATGTGAATGGCCGAACGGGAGGAGGGAAAGCCATAGACCAGCTAAACTAATAATCCGGACTAGGGAGACGCCACAAAAGACAAAGCCGTAAAGAAAGGAAGATAATAAAGACGGGGGTGAAGATCGAGCCCGTGAGACACACGCAGTAAAACCTTCACCCAAATGATCAAGGAGGAAATGGGAGAATGGAACTGGGAGAGCACAACGCAAGTGAGAATGGAAACACCCTAAATGACATCATGGTAAGGGTAGCAACAGAGGTGTTTGGGAAAAAGATCAAAATCAGGAAAAATAGGGCATTTAGAGCTTCAGTATGGTATGATGACGAGTGTAGGGAATACAAGAGGAAAGTAAGAAAACATAGGGGAAAGGAGACATACCGAGAAGAAAGGGCAGCATACATAAGATTACTGAAGAAGAAGAGATACAATAACCTGTTACAGCACCAATGGTACTTGGGGAAAATGCTGAAAAAACAGCCCTGAAGGTTTTGGAGAGGACTCAAAAATAAAGGAGGGGGAAGTAATGTGAAAGCAAAGAACGAACAAGATGACATTGGAACCGAGGGATGGGAGAGTTACTTGGATAAATTATACAAGACAGGGGCACCTCCAGTATCGATACCACTACAGCATGATCAGGACAAACCATGCTTCAACTTGCTAGACGTAGGGATGGCCCTGAACAGGATGGCCAATCATAAAGCTCCGGATTTATACGGACTCACCGCGGAACTGCTGAAGTGTGCCGAATTAGAAATCGGCAGACAGGTTACAGACATTTTTAACGGCATCATACATACAGGACTCCCAGACAGATGGACATACAACAGAGTCATACCTTTACATAAGACAGGGAATAGAAAAGATCCAGGGAATTACAGAACAATAATGGTAAGCTCGATTTTCGCAAAATGGTTTGGAAAGGTATTGGATAATAAACTAAAGAAATGGGCAGAAGAAGGAAATATGAGAGCACAGGGGCAAGCAGGGTTCAGACCGGAGCACTCAACCACAGATCATCTAGTGACCCTACGGATATTAATAGAGCGAGAACAAATTGCGAGGGGAAAGAAAATAATCTGCCGCTTTGTAGATTTCGTAAAAGCATTCGGATCTGCCCGAGAGAGAAGTGCTAAAAGAGATTGATGGACATGCAGGCCCCAGGAATATGGTAGGATCGATAGCAAGACTATACCACAAGGTGTATGCTAAAATGGAACGTAAAGGACAACCATAACTGCGGACCGGGGGTAAAGCAGGGATGCCCGTTATCCCGAACAACATTTTGGAATATACATAGACGCACTACTGGGGATACATAGCGAACGAAGGGGAGACGAGCATGCCCCAACGCTACCAATAATGCTATACGCGGATGATCTTAGTATGATGGCAACAAAAGAACAAAGGAATGCACAGACTGCTCAAAATTCTAGAACAATTACATGTGAGGATGGGTCGACAAAGTGAATCTAGCAAAAACTAAGATAGTCATCTTTGGACACAAGAAAGGCATAAACCTTTTAAATATAAAGGTAACGAGATAGAGGAACCAACGTAATCTGTGATATCTAGGGTATGACCCGCACACGGCTACGAGGGAAATGGACCAAAGGAGCCAATGCCGATTTCAATCAGCTATAGGAAGCTACTTCAACATGAAAACTTTTGTAATGTATAGAATAACCGATGGGATATCAAATGTTATCTATTCAAAAGAATAGCCACCACCCAGCTTATACGGAGCGAAGCATGGGGGCGGGGTCTAACAGAGAAAGGAAAAGCAGGAAGGAATTCTTAGGCAAAGGCACGCATGTGAATTGAGGGGTGAGGACAAACACACCACTAACAATCATGGTCCTCTAAAACAGGCGTAAAACCAATGGAAGTGAGAGCATGGGAGAGAACTATAAGATACCCTTTCGGAGATAACGGGGAGACATACAAGGAAAACTATCCAGCATTGCAATCACAGAATCAGCAAAATCACATATCCTCGAAAGCAAAGGATGGTTTAAGGAGGTGGCAACATGGACCAGACAAATGGGATTAAATCTGAGTGACCTAATAGAAGAGGGCAGTGGAATGAGGAGTGGGCGGAATTACGACAACAAGAGCATTTGCAAAGGCATACGGGACACAAGACGAGGATGGCTCATACGTGTTTTTAATCCGGACCAACAAATAGGACATCGGATATCTGTGGATAACTTATGGGGAAAAAGCGTAAGGGACACGCATAGCCGATTTAGGATGGGAAGCCATGATCCGAGAATCGAAAAAAGACGGTGGAGAGGGGTAGACAAGGAAGACGGGGATATGCTGGGAACTCGCGGACGGGGAGAATAGAGGATGAGAACCATATGATTAGTGGGGATCAGACATACGGAGACATCAGGGACGGATATAGGAATATAAGGTGGGGAGAACCAAGGTCCATAAGGCGATGAAGATGCCAGAATCACTAAGTGATCTAGCAGATGCGATCCACGAGAATGATGGCGGAGACGAGAGAAGTACACACAGTGAAAGAGGGCTTGTAATATGATCCGCACAAAAGCGACTCATATAGCCTCACACAAATTGCTCGACTAAAAAGCTGATTGATAACGATGCATCTTTGCCGCGGCCAAGAAGCCGAGGTAAAAGCGGTGCCGGTATTAAAAAGGAAAAAGTCAGCCTTAGAAAGGCTACATTGAAACAAAGCCGTGATGTGCTAGTAGCACCCTTTTAGGGAGCTCGCCCATGCTACACAAGTCCAGGGGGCTTATGGCACAAAGGACACACTAGTTCCTTAGCAATGTGGTCTCGAGTTCGAGGGCCCTTGAATCGCTTTTCGATCTTGTTGGGGGTCAAATCCCAGCAGACGCAATGTAAGGTGGTTGGGGGCAGGGCCCAACCAAGCAATGTAGTGTGGTGTGTGGTCACATGTCCAGTTGGATGCTGCCTAGTGGCGTGACGTTAAAACTACTATCTATCTATCTATCTATCTATCTATATTAAACTAGTAATGGTATCCAGCGTTGCTGGGCGTAAGTTAAGATCCTGTAAATGTTTTAGGTCACAATGAGAAAATCCCAATCCCTTTTTCTTTTCTTTTTCCTATATCTCGCATTTCACTTTTCCTCTTTTTCTCCACATATTGTCCTTTTGTCTTTTCTCTTGCATGTTTCCTTCTTTTACATCCCCTTCTCTTCCCTTTTCCTCTTCTTTTTTTCGATGGCCTTTTTCCCTTCCATTTTCCTCATTTCTCCACCTTTCCCTCTTTTCCTTTTTCCATGCCACTTTTCCCATTTCTTTCCCCCTCCCTTTCCCTTTTCCTTTGCCTTTGCCTTGTCTTTTCCCCATCCTTTTGTTCTTCCACTTTCTCCCGTGCTTATTTTCTCTTCATTTTTTCGTATTCTCCCACCCTTTCCCTCTTTCTTTTTTGCGTGCTCTTTTCCACTCCCTTTTTCTTTTCTCCTTCCCTTTTCCCATGCCTTCTTTCTCTTCTCTTTTGCCCTATTCTCACCCTTTCCCTCTTCCCCTTTTCATCGTTCCCTTCCCTCCCCTTTTCCTTTTTCTCGTGTACTTTCCCCCTTTCTTGCTTTTCTATTCCACTTGCCTTTTCCCATGCCTCTTTTTTTCCTTCCCTTTTTTCCCATTATTTTCCTTTTTTCATGCTCGTTTTTCCTTCCCTTTTCCTCCTTTCCTCACCCTTTCTCTCCCCTTTTCCCGTGCCATCTTTCCTTTCTTTTCTTCTTTCCCTTTTTATTTTCCCTTTTCGTTTTCCTTTTTCCATTTCCTTCTCCCTTTCCTCGCCCTTTCCCTTTTCCCCTTTTTTCTGTGTCATTTTTCCATTATCCTTCTCCCTTCCTTTTTTTTCCCTTCTCTTTTCCTTTTCCCATGCCATTTTTCCCTTTGTGTGACCCTTTTTCCCATGCACTCTTGCCCTTTATGCCATTTTGCCCTTTTCATCACACCCTCTTCCCCATGCACTCTTTCTCTTTTTCCCATGCCCCTTCTACCTTTTCCCCTTTCCATCTGCTTTTTCCATCTCAACCATCGTTTCATTTTTCTTTTCCCTTTCCCTTTTACCATGCCATTTTGCCTTCCCTTTTCCCCTTTTACCACCTTCTCCCCTATCCCCTTTTGTCCGTGCCCTTTTTTCCTTTCCCTCTTCCCCTTCTTCTTGTGCCCTTTTCCCCTTCCCTTTCCCCCTTTCCTACTCCCTTTCCCCTTTCCCTTTCTCTTTCCCTTTTCTTTTCTCTTTCCCTTTCTCTTTTTCGATGCCATTTTTCCCTTCTCTCTCTGCCACCTTTTCTTGTTCCCCTTTTTCCCTTTCCTTATTATCTTTTCCTCATCCTTTCCCTCTTCTGCAATAGGTACAGGGCCGAGTTGTTCAACAGCATTTGGAGGCATCACAGGTGGAGGTTTCACAGGCGAAATGATTATGGGCCGGTACTTCGATCATGATGAAAATCTTGGACTCCATGGAACAATCTAGAAAGGAAGCGGAGCGAGCAAGAAAAGAAAACATCGGTATAGCAGTCTCAAATGCTAAAAAATTTTTCAAGGTATGAGCGAGTCTCTACTATCTTTGAAACATGAGAACTATGAGTTAAAACCCAAGTAGCAAGCATGGCGGTGGCGCCATTGGAACCAAAAAGACTCACGAAAATGTGACGAACAATCTCAACTATTTGCGCGGTGAAGCGAGCAATGAGGGTTTTCAAGAAGCAATAGATACATTGAATGATAAATTGGAGCAGCTCACCGATATGCACGCGGCGGGAACTCAAGGCGAATAATCTCGGGGATAGCGGACCGCGAAAAAAAGACAATGAGAACACTACAAAAGCGTACAACAATTTATGGCTGAAAAGATGCAAATACAAGTAGAGATGTGGATGCATACAGCGTTGGAAAGAAAGGGAAGGTACCCGCAACATATTGGTGAAGTGTGCAAGCAAAGGAGGCTAAAGGCGCAGGGTTATCTGACGATCTTTGCTAAGGGGCAATACATTTGGGTAAATGATGACTTGACTAAAATTCAGTTTCACAAAGGAAAGATGACATCTTAAAGATGAAGGAAGCCGGGCATCGGAAAGCGTGCATACTTGGAGAGGAGGTAAAGGCGGTGATAGAAGAGGCATAGCAAAATATCATTTGCCGAGGTTAGCTTGTTGGAACATAAATACATTAAAAATAGTAAGATATTTACCATGTCGGAAGTATTAGATAATGTTGATATAATTTTTTCTTGGAAACATGTGAACATGAGGAAAAAAAAAGGTCTGCCAGATATTTTTGGTTTTACTCTGTTACGTGTTTGGAACAATAAGGGATGGAGGCTTAAAAAGTTTTGGAGGTATAGCTTGCTATGCTAGGAAGGAAATTGTGCATGCAATAGAGGTGCTAAGGCATAAAGGCATCACCACAGAATATTTGGATTGAGCTGGCTGGTAGGACAGGCCAAAATATATGTTCTTGGCTGTTATTTTTCAGGATTCACCGATTGTATGATAAAGGGGATCTTGATAGGGGACGACCCATTTTTCCACTTAGGCGGGGATATTCCGCAATCGAGTAGAGCGGGGAAGTTTTGCTAATGGGGGATTTTAATGGGCGACTTGGTAACAACCAAGCGGCATTGGTAAGCCCGGATGGGAAGGAGGAGTGGTTGGAGATGATGGATAATGGTGAGCTTTGAGGAACCGGGTGGAATAGGACATCGGCGACTTGGTGAAATGGCCAACTCCGCAAGGCGGCATGTCCCCGCATATGTGTAGTGGTTTTGACATGGTAATTTTCAATGGCACAACAAGATATCGAGATCGGGTAAATGCACGTAAAAGGCAAGCGTGGTAGACTATGTCATTGCTAAACCTTCCTTTGGAGAACATATTGTTAGCATATCTATTGGGGACGAGAATGAAAATTCGGACCATGTCCGATATTTGTTGAAATAAGGGTGCAATTGCAGGGCGTGCAGCGGGTTGAAACGACAAAAAAACGAAAGATGCAGCTGAGATATGATAAGGCGGAGAGATACAGCGATATGTGCGAGGAGAAAGTTAAGGCTCTAGTATGGCGAACTCATTCGGGGAGATAAGTGATGTGTTGACTAATATTTTGCTTCAATCAGCAGACAGTTGTTTTGTCTCATATCGCCAAAGGATGGGATTGCCCTGCAATGGCTGGTTTGACATGGAATGCAAGCGACAGCGGGAAAAATTCAAATCATCACATGGAGCAGCTAAGGCACGGGGAAAGAAAGGAGTATATTTAGATGATAAAAACAAAAGAGAGTGTATCTATACTGGGGAAACATGGGGCGATGGTAAAAAGAATTGTTGGTGGACCCAAAAAATTTGAAGGCGACTCAAACCTTTGAAAAAATGCGGATAGTGAATTTGAGTAGAGATGCTTATGGCGCATGTCGCGCCAAGCTTTATGATGTGCCCGGAGGCAAAAGATGGCAGATGACCACGGATACTATAGCGGATATCCGACATTCATAGAGGATGTCGGGGGCTCAAGAGACTTGCTAATGGCAAATGGCTGATGCTTGTGGTCTCATGGCGGAACTACTTAAATGGGCGGGAAGCAGTTGAAAATAAGTTGGCGGATATGTTTAATATAGCTTTGATGGATGGCTTCCTGCGAGCGTGGCAAATGCGAGGATTGTACCATTGCACAAGTCGGGGGATAAAAAGATCGAACAACTACCGCACTATCATGGTGGCGGCTTGTATGCAAAGCTGTTTGCATCTATTACGGAAGCAAAGGTGAGTATGTGGGCGGAAGACCATAATGTCGAGGCGATTGGGACAGGTAGTTTTAGGCCCAAGAAGTCCACGACTGATCCTTGATTACTCTCGAGGGCCATGATGGACTCAGTGGTGGGGAAAAGGAAACCGTTATCGCTATATTTGTGGACTTTAGCAAGGCTTTTCGATATGGTAAATAGAGAAAATTTGAGACATAGGATGGTGGATCTTGGTATCGGGAAGGAGCTCAGGCATCACGGTGGGGGGTACTTTATGATAAGGTACTTGTGAAATTGTCATCTCCTTTTGTTGAATTTTGTAGCCGAGGTAGCAGAGAGCAATATGGGTGTGAAGCAGGGGTGCCCCTTATCACCTCACGCTATTTGGGTTATTCATAGACCCGGTTGGAAGAATGGATGGCTTACATGGGAGATGGCACACCTTTGTATGGATATGTTCTCGGGGCTCCCTCTTGTATGCCGATGATGTCGTTTTGTTATCCGGAGCATACAAGGGATGCAAAGACACTTAGATCACGATTAGCGACGTGCGATGTCGGGGTATGCGGTGAATATGGATAAGACCAAAGTTGTGGTATTTGGGGCAAGTAAGACTGATCACATTCAACTACATTATGGGCAAACACGTAGAGGTGGTAGATAACTATAAATATCACGGGGTGAGCGTGAGATAAGAGCCCCAAGCTGGAATAGCGGAGTTGAGCATAGAGTGAATCGCGGGCTTAAAAGGCACTATATGCTATGCAAAAAAAAGCGTGCACGGAGGTATGGAATTTTGAGATGAAGCGCATGTTATCTACAAGGTATTGGAATTTTTAAACTATTTGTGCTATATGGGTGTGAAGTCCGGGGGCGAGGCCTTGCTAATGACAAGCTGGAAAAAGTAGAAAAGATGCAAAGAAATTTTTCACTCTAGGCTAGGTACCAAAATGCAAACACCATACGATATGATGTTGGCCGAGAATGTGGGAGGATGATGCCACTTGAAGTACAGAAGCACTTTCTTGAGACTCTTTTGCTATATGTGTAAGGTTATATATGAGTTGCCAATCAATAGTCTACCACGACTTGCTCTAGAAACAAAAAACAAGGGTTGGTATGCAGACATTGAGAGATGGCTTATAAAATGGGGATGAGTATTCATGATTTAGAAGTACATAGGGAAAATATAGAGGGATGGGTCAGGGATAGCTTTTCGACATAAGTCATGGAGGTGTGCCGGCCCGTGAAGAAAGAGTATTCTGATTACATATGAATCCTTCCATGCGAGGCGACACGTTACCTTGGGAATTATCGATTAAAATATGACAAGCGATTGCGGAGTTGATTGAGCTCTCATCACACAGGGGTAGAGATTGGAAGATGAAGCCAAATATTGCACATGACATTAGGCATTAAACAGGGTGTGTGATGGAAGGTGGTAGAGGGCCGAGGCTCACGTCTTGATTTCTGTCGAGGCATATTGAGGCATCAGGACTCAAGCATGGGATTTTGGCTACTTAACCCGGCAGTGATTTCTTCTCATATCCGGGGATCATGTATTGGGGTGCATTGTTGATATTAGGGGCCTTGCGAGGGCGACCTATTGAAACAACATGCGATTAGAGATAAGGTAGAAGGCCAGTGTATTATTCTCGGGAGGATCTGCTTGGATGATCATTTTATGATTTTGAAGGCAATATGTAAGCGTCTCATAGACACGGCGGTCACCGAAGGCGAAATAATAAATTTCATTTCATTTCATTTCATTTCCCTTTTTTCACCGGTGTTTTTTTTTCCTTCCCCCTTCCCCCTTCCTTTTGCCTTTCCCCTTCCCCTTCCCTTTTCCTTTCCCTTTTCCAAAGCTATTTTCCCCTTCCATTTTCCCCTTTTCCCATCCTTTCTCTCTTTCTCGTTTTCCCATGCTGTTTTTCTCCTCCCTTTTTTTCCGTGCCTTTTTGCTCTTCACTTTCTCCCTTTCATTATCCCTTTTTCCTTTTCCTTTCTCCCTTAAGAGATCCATCCCAATCATGGTAATATGTAGTGGCGAAATAAATCTCGACCTTTGGATGCAATCAAATGATCTTAGCCATTCAAATTAGGGCTTGATCCAAGACGGTATAATGCCCTGTGTTGCTGAGCATAGCTAGGAACTGTAAATGATATACTGGAGCAATTCTTAAATGGATTCGCGTTCTTAAAATTAGATAATCAAGAGCATTCGACCACATTTTCCATTTCCCCTTAGCTTTTCTCTTTTCTTTTTGCCTTTTTCTACTTTTTTTTTTCTATTTTCCCCTTGCCCCTTTTCCCTTTTTACATTTTCCAATTTACCTTTTTCTTTTTCCATTATTCCATTTCCCCTATTTCTCTTAACTCTTTTTTGCTTCCCCATTTTTCCTTTTCTATTTTCACCTTCTCTTTTCTCCAATTTGTGCCCTTTCCCTGTGCCCTTTCCCCCCTCCCTTCTCCCATTTTCCTCTTCCCGTTTTCCTCGTGCCCTTTTTTCCAAGTTTTTTCTTCCCCTTTCCCCTTTCCTTTCCCTTTTCCTTCTCCCCACCTTTTCTTTTTTCCCTTTTTCCCTTCCCTTTTCCTCCTTTACCCAGCCTTTCCGTCTTCCTTTTTTTCTAGTGCCCTTTTCCCCTTCCTTTCCCCCCTCCCTTTTTCTTTTCCCTCTTTTCTTTTCCCTTCCTCTATGTCCATTTTTCCTTCAATTTTTCCTTCTCTCACCCTTTCCCTTTTTTGCCATGTCCCTTTTCTCTTCTATTTTCCCATGCTGTTTTCTGTTCCTCTTTTCCCCTTTCTTCACCTTTTCCCACCTCCCCCTCCTCTTCCCTTTATTTTCCGCTCCTCTTTTCCCCTTTCTTCACCTTTTCCCACCTTACCCCCTCCTCTTCCCTTTGTGCCTTCTCTTTTTCTTTTTCTATTTTGCTCTTCCTTTTCGTTCACATCCCCTTTCTATTTTTCGATTTTACCCCCATTTTTTCCCTTTCACCTTTTTCCATTTGTTTTTTCCCCTTTTTTCATGTTTTTTTTTTTCATTTTCCCCCTCCTCGCTTTTCCCTTTTTCTTTTTTTCCCCTCTCCTTTTCACATTTCCTTTTTTCTTTTACCTTTTTTTATTTTCCTTTTCTCCCATCCCATACCCTTCGCTTCCCTTTCCCCCTTCCCCTTTTTCTTTTCCTTTCTTTTTTACCAATGGCCTTTTTCGCTTACCTTTTCCTCCTCTCCAGACCCCTTCTCTCTTCAACTTTTTTCTTTGCCCTATTTTCCTTTCATTTTTCTCCCTTCGCCTCCTTTTTCTTTTCTTTTTCCCTTTCTTTTTTCTCATGTTCTTTTTTCCCTTCCCTTTATTTCTCTTCCCCTTTCTACAGTGCCATTTGTTCCTTCCCTTTGCCCACCCTTTCCCTCTTCCTTTCTTCTCGTAGTCTTTTTCTTTCCCTTTCCTCCCTCCTTTGTTCTTTTCTTTTTCCCTTTTCCCCTTTCCTCCCTCGTTTCTCTCTTCCTTTTTTTCGCTTCTCTTTTCCTTCTTTTCTCTTCCTCTTTTTCCCATGCCCTTTTTCCCTATTCCCTATCCCCTTTTTCCTTTTTCCTTTTCCATCCCTTCTTCCCTCCTTTTTTCTATTTCCTTTTTTTTTGTGTCCTTTTTCCCTTCCTTTTTTCTCCTTTCCCACATTTTTCCTCTTCCCCTTTCCCACTGTCCCTTTTCGCTCCCTCCTCCTCCCCCTTTTTCTTTCATTTTCCCTTCTCCTTTTCCCTTCCCTTCTATCTACCCTTTTCCTCATTCCCTTTTTCCCTTCCCTTTTACTCCTGTCATCACCCTTTCCCTCTTTATCTTTTTCGTAGTGTCCTTTTTTTCCTTTCTTTTCTCCCTTTCTTTTCCTTTCCCTTTTTCGTGCTCTTTTCCATTTCCTTTTCCCTTTTACCCATGCCTTTTTGCCTTTCACTTTGCCCTTTTCTCCTCCCTTTTCCTTTTCCCTTTCCTCTTCAAACATTAGAGCATGGCCATTTATGGTGGTGGAAACTCGTGCAATAAATCTCGGTCTTCGGATGCAATCAGATGATGTCAACCATCCAAATTAGGGTTTGCTTCATGACATACGCTAAAACTTTATAATATAAGATAGGCTAGAATTGAGTTTTTAAGAAAGTAACATTGAATTGTGATATGGTCTATGGGGTATGGGATAAAGCCTGGAAATGTTGGGACCCATTGGGTAACGATTTCCTTGAAGGATCTGCCCTTTTGGTATGTTGGTTATCACTAAAGGTGCTAGTACGTAACAAATTGAATTGAATTGCTTATTAGGTGTACAAACTATAATATTATCGTTGATAAAGTTATTTTGAAGCTTTGATGTCTATTGTATTGATTGAGGGTTCATGCACGTTGTGGGCCTATTGGACAGTAAGTTCCATAAAATAAAATTGTGGTTGAATTTCAGAGTCTGCTTTGGCTACTTCAGTAGTTGCATATAAACTTTAACCTTTTCTTTTGAACCTTTCCTTCCAAACTGAAGAAATCTTGTGTTATTTGCCTTAGGGTATTTGAAGATGTTCGTTTTCTACTTCCTTTCATTTTCTAATCCAAAAACTTTGTTATGAAGAATTGTCTTGTACTTTTGTCCATTTAAACCTTTACGTTAAGTGTTCTAAAAAGATTAGTTTGAGACATCTATTATTACTGTAGCATAATATTTTTTTTGATTGAAGGATGGTATTATATTTATATTTAAAAGGAGAACAAAATTGACTACTTATATGGGGAGTGTCCACCCAAACTAGCCCTCATACTTAAAGGCTTAAAGACTAGATATACCAATTACCAAGGCTGAAGATGCCATATGGTAAGTGGGCATAGTTTTAAATTGTTCAACTGTTAAAGAAAGAAGTTCTAGAACTGAAAAACAGAAGTTAAAACCTCTGCGCATAGGTGACAGAGATTAACAAAATTTTGAGTTATCATCATCATCTTGCCGGGTTTCCCTAAAGGTCAATCGTAAAGAGAAGCCAAACCGGCCTCAAGGGATCCCGTCCCCTTGTGATTATGGTCATCTTGCAGTAGAGACATGGAGAGATTCTTGATTTGGCAAAATTGTATTTCCCAGCTGCATCCGTGGTAACGACATGTAAATTCCCTTTTCGGATCAGTTCAAGAGCCATGCTGGCAGTACATACCACAATCTTCTTCAAAGTGATGAAGGAGCGACTGTCGAAAAATCGCAGTTCCATTTCTGAATGTCTTCATACTTCTTATTTGGGAAAGTGATCCGGCTACGCCATGAGAAAGAATTTTTCCGCAAGATAGAAGAACTTATGAGTTGATTTTGTAAATCCAAGATACATCATAGTTGGTTTGAGAGAGAATGGCTTGTGGCCATATTATTTCATTGCAGAACACCAGCTTGTTTCTGCCTTTCCATATTCTCCATAGAAGAATGTAAAAGCTCCAATGTCTAGGGGAGACTGGTATAAAGAAGTCGGCTGTTTTAACCTGTCAAAAGATAGATTGGTTTTGAAGAGCTTAGGATGAGATTTCAATTGTCCATTGGGGACCAAAAACATGATCTCAATCCCGGGGGGTTCACCTCTATATAAGGGGCATATGGCATGTGCGTGCATCATTCGGCAACAACCAGTTAACCAGCCCCAGTGTACATGGAAGCCAATTTTTACTGGTATATACTCACACAATTATTGTGGAGCTTATCCTGCTGCCTTATGGCAGACAAAGTGGAGGACACGTATACCCCTATCTATACAGCTGACCCTCCATAGAAACCCCTATGTATACGGTCCCATACTGTCGAAGAATCATACCCGATTCCATACTTTTACACCCAGTCTAAGCACTTCTTGCCCTACCCTTAACCTTATTTTTTCGCCCATTTTTCATTCATGTATCCTACCCCACCGCATTTTTACATCCACCGCGAAATGTTACATCCAACAAGATTTAGGGTTCTTCCCGGGCGCCATTTGAGTTCAATGGTCACTCCAAAAAATAAGAAAAGAACATTCTCGATTGCATATATCGATTGCTTATGTTCAAACCATTCTACCGCCGAGTGTAGTTCCAAAAAATGGTATATGTTCTATAGGATCAATGTTTTTCATTTTGTAGTTGTATGGTGCTCTTTCGTTAAGGTTCTAGCCTTTCAATTTGTGGATCCGGGTTTAAGTTTCGCTTCCTTACTTTTTTCTTCTTCACTCTCGCTTATCTTCTTATACATTTAGCTTTTTCTTGCATTCATTTGGGAATTTCCACCTTTACACCATGTCATTCTACACTTGGTTAGCTTTTAAACTTTAGATTTATGGCCATGTTTTAGCATATGGTTAATTTGTCGCCTTTTTCTTGCAAAAAAACTTAACTCTAATGCAAAAGCGGTAGCAACCGCTTATGTTTATTTACGTGTTCTTTTTATTTTGCATGACGATTTTGGTCGGCATCGAATTTTCTCTCGCCAAGAGGTTTTTTTTTTCGCTATGTTGTCAGGTGTCGATTTTATTTTGATTATTGATCGATTTCCCCAGATATTTGCCCCCAAAAAATTTACAATACATGTATAAAATTAACACCATTAAGTACATTCCCTCAAATCTTATAGTATTTTTCAAACCTCAATATACAAGATATATAAAAACTTGTACAGTGCATACCCCACAAATGAGGATCTCTATATAATGTCCAGATCAAGGAATAAAGGGCAAATATGCCCATCCAATTTCTCTTCTTCGGTGTCCTGGGAGTAACCCCGTAGGAATATGCACCCAAACCAAAGGGGTTTTAGGGGATTTTCATTTAAATGTGTTGGATGCAATGGTTTGTAGATATTAATAATGTTACCGCCGGGTTATATGTTGGTAGTTAAAATTTGGCCCTTGGGCCCTAACAAAATCGATAAAGAAAACAAGATACACGATTGAAAAAAACCGAGGTGCCGCACCATGTACTCAAGTTATAAAAATATTTTAGAATTTGCCAAATCACACTCAAGTTATAGAGAGTATTTTAAAATATGCCAAATAGTTAAAGAAGTACTTGTTTCTAATGGTTTCAAAACATGGACATTGCATCGGCCTCAATCTTTAGATCCGCGATTTTCCCAAAGCATTCTAAAGCATGGAAGGTGTAACCATCTTGCCGGACATACAAAAAAATGATTGTATTCCACAATCCAACATCCCCGCATTGGCAATGTAATAAAAGAGTTCATGTGCCTCTTCCAAGCAACCACATTTTGCATACATGTCCACAAGAGCATTTGCTACGGGCCGCATCAAACCTGAAACCCTTCTTCATAATTTGCTCATGAATATGCCTTGCTCTATCCATGGCCCCAATCTTCGTTGAATGCTTTCAAAATGGCAAATACTACCGTGGTTCCGCATTATTCCTCGCCTTCTCGCATCGATACATGTCCACCAATGTGCTACCCACAAAAACAAAGAAATTTTGAAACTAAAAAAAAGCAGCCTTTGAAACTTGGATCCCATCACATACTCATGAATGTACCTCTTTATGGCCCTAATGTCCGCACACGCTTTTAAGATGCTTGAACCGAAAATGATCCGATTATGCACAAGTCTTCCCCGGCAAAGATATGCCAAAAGAGCATGCTTTTAGGGCGTAAACATAAATATGCTGGTCATTCTCACTATCATTGTTTTATTCTGCAATAAAAGTTCAATTGTAGCCTCGGCCTGTCCAAGGTCCACATTAGCCCAAAACAATGGCACTCCATTATAAATTGTGGCTTGTAGGACCTTAGTAAAGGCGTAATTTGCCCTCAACAATACTTCCACATGCTCCAATAGCCTTTGTAAAGGATGATATATTCACAATGCCAACTTGCTTACATATCCCATTAACATTAGAAAAAGAAAATGAGAATAAGACAAAGCTTTGCGTCGATACAAATGAGGGTCTTTACGTTTGAGTCTTCAAAGATCAACCGATATGGAGTGCCAAAAGAGTACACATTTGGCTCAATTGAAGGACCGTGAAGTTTTACATAAGCCCCTGCTCCATAAGAACTCACATCCATTCCCCCGCTTCATTAAAAGTGCACATACTCCCACCTCCCGGGTGTGGACGAACCGCAAGAGCTACCCATGGTGGCAAGATCATAGCTTCCCCGGATAAAAAGCACCAACATTTAGCAATCTTGAACTAGCTACATTGAGGCTACAAACGTTTGCAAATCTTCTTAAAAAAAATTCCACAAAAATTTCACCCGAGTACCGTAGAATCCGACCAAACACACCATCTAAGAGCATTTGCCGAAGTCTCCTCATCTTCTCAAAGTGTTTAGTGCATCAATAAGCTGATATGGAGAAGCATTGTGCTACCATTAGCAATAAACCCGACAAACATTCAATGTTGGGCTCTAAAGAGGGGTCCCAAGAACGAAGTTTGATCATGATCTAGAACTTTGTGAAGAACAAGCTTAGATCCTAGCATAACTTCCTTAATGTAGATTGAGTGGGACGGCATGGCACATTTTGAGATGTAATGGGAGGAGGGAGGACATGTGTGGCATATGGCAGGAAATAAAAGAATGGAACATTTTTCAAACTCTTTGTTGAAGCTTGAAAGGCTCATACCTTGATAAAGACGGAAACCGGTGATTTCGATGCTCCAAGAGCGAATCCTCGAACTTCGCCTCGTGATACTTGTCATGCGGAAAAATGTGCCAGGCCGCCACTAGTCATCCGGATCGAGAAGACGTTTTTGCTCTCGGAGAAGGAAAAATTTGCGAAACAATTCAAGGTCTCAAAAATTAGAGAACAGGCGATATTAAACCGCCGAAGATAGTTCTCGGGTGGATGAAACCGGTGATTTGTGGAAGACCCACAACAAAATCACCCAAAAGAAAAAAGCGAGAATAAGACAAAACTTTGCATCAGGATACAAATGAGGGTCTTTACGTTTGAGGTCTTCTAAGTGTGACAAGTTTAAATTGTAACCCCGCATCAATTACCTAAGACTAAATGGAAGGTCTGTAAAAGCCTAAAGGGATGGCATGTTCAACTGCAATAAACATGCTTCATTATCGAACATTTGTGTTGGAGCATTGAAGGATTCGCCGGACTATGGAAGCCTAATGAAGAACCGCCGCATACGGACGCCGGTTCTTATCGATAGCAATGGAAAACCCTAGCCTTATGGTCCTCGATCCTTGCATGTAAAATAAACAATAGTTTCTTATGAATATAGAAGTAGAGAACCCTAAAATGTCAAAATATTGCATGTTTAAGGGGTTAACCATTGAAAAATATGATGAAAATTTATTAGCGCGTATGCGCACTCTAGATATACGCATTAGTATGTCCCATGAAATACGACAAACAATCATATGAAAACCATAGGGAAAAGGTATAAAAATACAAGGGAAACCCCCGATTATTTTGCTACATATTTGCCCATTTGGGACCTAGTATTTATCATTGGCATTTTGTTGGATGTTGGCACTAACACATTAAGCGACATTTAAGGTGGTGCTTTAAATGTTACATTATCGTTATAGGGCTTTGTCGCCCGTTGTATCAGTTAAAATTTTGAGTTACAATTGTGGGCCAAAAACTTGAGGCGATCTTCGAAAGCAAGCACCTCACAACACACCTGTAAAGACGAAAATCTCTTGTTCCGATCCTGCGTAAGAGGAACCGCTCTTCGGTAAAACGCGTTGCTAATGGGTAAATGCTTTTCAACTACAAACACAAGCATAGAATGCATTGCGTGAAGATTTGTGATGAAGTGTTGGAAGATGCTTGGAATTCCTTGCGCCAACTCGTGCAGAATAAACCAATTCACGGAACACGAAAGTGACACCAAGATTTGAACCAAGACCTATAACCCAAAGTCCTTTGAAATCTTGTTCAGAGCTCAGACTTGTATTTTCGCACCGATATAGTACCACGTGCACATAATTGTAAGAGGATCGAAAGCATATGCCCGAAGCATGAAAAGCAAGATCGAGAAACCGTTATGAAGATCTTTAAAAGCTGAAAGAAGGAATCATACCATATGCATTTCCAATGCCATGCAGTTGAATGCAAGCTGTGATGGCAATAATAGCACACATGATAAAATAATTTAGCTCCGGTATACACCTGTCCTACAAACTTTCGAGATGTGTGAATGACCGTGACCCTTGGAAAACAACCAAATGCTAAAGCCCCTTAATAACTGAAAAGTTGCGTAAATCATGGCTTGACTTGCAATAATTGCGGCGGCAAGCCGCAACGGCGAACATTGGCCAATAGAGAGGACCCTACGTAAAGGTTGTGCAGCGGCTTAAAGAAAGTAACAATGCCAAGAATAATAAGCTAATACGGAGTAGACTTGTAAAATGTCTCCGGCCACATGTTACGGATACTTCATTAGATAGGATGCTTGCCCTATATAAGCAGCCATCAATGCGGGGATACACTAACGCCGAGAAGGCAATCTGCATCGCTTTTAAACTATGCATTTTCAGCACACCTTTCTCCTACTACCCAAGTCCTCTTAGACCAACTTACCCGGATAGATGGAATGAAAAGTGGCCCACATCAGCAAACATAGCTTCAATGACGATGATGTACATCCCACGATAAGGAGACATGCTAAAGGATAATATAAAGGAAATAGCAGTGCACTAACCTTTTTGTAAAGCAAGCACAATTTCTCCAAGAGAGACCCAACCTGCGTCTCTTGTTTAACTTGAAATAGTGGTAAATGTACATTGGGTTGAATGCTTTGAGAACACTTGGCTCATATTTGAAAATATTATAGAGCCCAATTAATCCAATAAAACGAACGGACAAAAATACTTTGGGGCAAACACTCTTGTTGGGGCAAACACTCACCGCTGGGACAAATACTACTACACAAAGCAACAGAACATACTTCAAGATAGAACTACTTTCATGTGAACATGAAGTAACTTACTTTTAAGTTAGCATAGCATATACCACAAATTGATACGATATAGCGGGGAGTAAGGGAACTTTCTTGCCTCCATCGGCAGGTCATCTCTGTCTACACTTGTAAGGACAACATATCCAACTCTGCAATACATGGTCAACATTCAATATTGCAGGTCCAGTATTTATTCATGTAGCCTACCTGTATGTTGGAAACACGTTAAACTCAGTTTGGAAGCATATTTTTCTGTCATCTCATTGTACATAAGACAATACCATGCCACATAAACTAACAATCATCAAGAGGCATCGCCCTTGCTTGTCCATCAAATATGCAACTAAGCATGATCCTGAAACGAAGTTATATGGGAACAATAGACCATCTAACTTGCAGGAACAAACAAGGTAACAGATGCTTATCTCTGCTCATGTAAAACAATGTATTAGCCATATCAGTGTCACTCGCCCTCAAATAACCTAGCTTTTGAATAGCATAAGCATCAACTATGCTCGAAAGTAGTCGCAACATCCAAGGCAAAATGCTATTAACGGGTTTGGAACCTCATAAGAGCGATCGGTCTACTCCAATATCATCGATTTTTCTTTGAGGCACGGGCCTTCAACGAGATATTTAAATTCGCTACTAGCATGTCCGCTTTTGTTTATTCTTCTCCATCTGCAACAACCAACAAGGGTTAGCTATGGCGATCCCGCCTAATCGTTCGAGTGCAAAACGAAATGTGATAGTGCCATATCCGGCATTTGACAATATTTCGTGGCTTTTGTGTAGCATTCTTTCGCATTGTTGATAGATTTAACATCTGCCATTCAGGCATAGCTCCAAATTGTTGTATCAACATCAAAGCGAATTAATAAATAAAGCATTGACTTCTCAAATCATTATAATAGGGCCTCCGCTCATAACCAAACTCTATAAGATAGTTTTATGGGCAAGGAAACAGGACAAAAAAAAAACTCAAAACATTACCTCCGAAACACCAAATCCTAAAACATTTTTCTGGCAGCAAGCTTCGGATTCAAAGCCCTAAAACGTACTCTTACGCCTTAGCAGCTCCAAGAAATCCCCGTGGAAAATGCATACATCCGGGCCAAAACGTATATCACGCATTACTTTTTTTTCAAAAAACCCTCTTCTAGATCCATTCCGCGTATTCTACGGAATACATACGTGAACCCCCCGGGATCTGAATAGATGGTCTTCATTTTCTGCATAAGAGAGGCACCTCGGACAAATGTTAGTATTTGAAAAGTTGCAGTTAAAACGCTTGCAATTAGTGGCTAAACTTTTATGCCACAATTGCCAAATGAAGGCTTTGATTTTTGGATTAATTGGAGACTTCCAAAGGTGTTTGAGATTGCATCTGCAGCATTCATAAGATAGCCCCCATTTAAGGTGGATACTCATTGTTTGATCTCTCATTAAGTACTTATAGGCATCCTTGACTTTGAAGAGGAGTCTCCCTTTAAACTGCCAAGTGATGTCACTGTTGTTCCAATCTGCTTGAGCAATATAGCTAAGAATAGCATTATAAAGAGATCTGCTACTTTCATCTTCATATCTAATAATGGAAGAATCGAAAGGAATAGGACCGTTAGCATCAAACAGATCTGAGATTCTAATCAAACCTTTGGCTTGCCATAATTTCGCTTGATTTGGAAAATTCCTGATAAGACAATGTATGCTGTTTTCTCCAAGGAGGTAAGGATTCCAAAAAATGTATTGAGAGGGAGAGATACCTTTCTTCCAAGAAAACATGCCTTTTACCTGCTGCCAAGCCCTTATCCATTTTCGGATCAAAGGAGGAGTGCTGGTGGGGATCTTTAGATAAAAAAAAGGCAGCATCAGGGAGCACCATTTTGATATTCCAACCATATGGTTTGCATTTAAGGATATAGTGCTTGATTAGGACAGTAACCGGATGCTAAATTTTATCGGTGATGGCTTTGAAGAAGTATTTAGCTGCCAGCGCTATAGCATGCCTCTCAATGTTGATACTGCCCAAACCTCCTTCAGACCTGGATTTGCAGCATTCTTCCATAGAGACTGGAGTCCAGCATTTTCTGGAAATAAACCTTCCAAGAATTCCTTGAAGTTTTCTGTAAACCTTCTTAGGAGCAAGGATGAAGGAGGATTGGTATACATGAGTTGAGGCAATGACAGAATTTGCTAGGATTGCTCGGCCTGCTTTAGAGAGGAATCTTGAATTGAGGGTGTCCACTTTGTGATAGAATTTCTCAATGATGCTATTCCAAAGGTCTGCGGCATTGGAACGGATGGCAAATGGAATGCCTAACAGCTTGGAGTGAGCATTGGAGGGGCTGAAACTGCAATCGAGAAGGGTGGCAGCCTGAGTTCCCAGATCAGGGTCATGGGAAGTAATCTTGGATTTATTCGGATTGATGTTGCAGCCAGAAAATTTGCCAAAGGCATGTAAAATCTCCTTGGTCTGATTGATCGATTGGAGGTCCATAGATAAAAGGATAAAGGTGTCATCTGCAAAATGCCCATTAAGGAATTGATCAGTAATATCATTTGTAGGGAGATACAAACTTGTTATTGTGCCCTCTTCTTTTGCTGCCTGTAAACTGCTATGAAGAGCTTCCATCACAATGATAAAAAGAAATGGGGCTAAGGGGCAGCCCTGCTTGACTCCTCTTTTGATATTGAAGAAGGGACTGCATTCTCCATTTATGAGCACCGAGGAGGAGGAGTTATTAAGAATTCTTTGGAAAATACCGATTGAGTGATATTGAATCAAGTTTGTCGCAAAAGATAGCTTAAGAAAATCCCGATTGACCATATCAAAAGCTTTGGTGATGTCGAGCTTGAGGAGTGCAATCTCTTGCTTAGAGTCTTTTGCCCATCTGAGGCCGAGGGTGGCAGTAACAACATTATCTAAAATGTTCCTCCCTTTCAAATAGGCCGATTGGCTGTGACTTATAATATTGTTCAGAATCTTTTTCAGCCTTTGAGTAATTGCACCTGAAATAATCTTGTACATAACATTAGTAAGAGATATAGGTCTATAATCCGAAAAGGATATAGGTTCAGGAATCTTAGGAATCAAAGTGATGAAGCTGGTATTAATTCTGTTATCCATTTTCTTCCTCATAATGAACTCGTTGGCGATATTTAGAATGTGGGGTCCCAGAAAATCCAAGGTAGCTTTGAAGAATTCAGCTGGAAGACCGTCTGGTCCTGGAGACTTGCCATTCTTCATGTCGTGGACCACTTTGCTAAGCTCCTCCAAAGAGAACAGACTTGTTAGAGCAATATTCTGATTATAAGTGACTTTTTCCTCCATTTTGATAAAGTTCTCACTATCTTCCTGATATGAGACCGAGGTGGTGCCCATGATATTAGTAAAATGATTGGTGGTTGCAATTTTAAGGTTATCATCTCCAGTAATCTTAGTGCCATTGACCATAATCTCATCTATATGATTTCTTCTGGTTCTGCCCTTGGCCTTTACAAAGAAATACTTAGAATGAGCTCTTTCATCCTCCTTAAGCTCAGTGATCTTTGATTTGAGCCTTCAACCTGCTGCAATCCTTAATTCTTTGGCCTCGATTTCCTGACTAATTCTGTTGTATTCTTCCCCTGCAGTATTCGGGAGAGTGTTTCTAAGGCTGTTCAGATGAACCATCTTGGCAAGGTGGATCTCTTTCCCCCAAGTCTTGAGTTTGTCTTTGATTAGCTTGGCTGTGTTACACCACCAAGACATCCAGCCATAGCTCCCGTAGGGTTTTTCTGTAGAGTCAATCAATTCCAAAATGATATCTTTGAAATCAGGATGGTTAATTAGCTGGGTGTTTAATTTGAAGTAGGAATTCCTTTTGGTGGCGACCCCATTGTTTCTATGAATGGAGATAAGCTGAGGGAAGTGGTCAGCAAGCATGTATCCATTCAGATTAGTGACTCTGCTACTTGAATTCCAGAGATTTTCGCTCAAATAGAATCTGTCATGAAAGCAGCAGATCGGATTGATTCTGCGATCAGACCAGCTGAAATCGTTTGGGGGGGTTCTGGCTAGGGTGAGGTTATTGATGGAGATCAAATCAGACCAAGAGTTGAATTCATCCGAAGAGAGGGGCCTGAAATTACCATTTTTCATGAAACTATGGGTGACCATGTTGAAATCACCCCGCCTGAGTCATCATTCATCATATACTGATCAGTGATGTTAAGACTCTTTTTCCAGCAAATTGCAATCCCACCAGAACTGATATTGGCTGATAGGGCCCAAGTCTCCATGCCTGGAGGGAGAGTTCTAGCAATTTTAGAGCTGTAATCAGCATCATGCAATTTATGCTCTTGCAGGAGAAGAAAATCAGGGATGAGGGAGGATAGGCAAACCTTAAGTCTATCCCTTTTGCTGGAATCATTTATTCCTTGTAGATTCCAGGTAATGATTTTGAGAGAGCTATTCATTTTGGATAACAGGAGGTTTATAAGGAGAGGGATGCTCCCTTGGACTTCTTCTAATAGGGGTCTTAGTAGCAGCAGAACTAGTGAATTGGTTTCTTTTCTTCTTTCTGCTGATGACTTGGTTCCAATCCTGCTCAGAAGGGATCTCTTGGATGGTAACTTTTTGATGCTGCTCAGCTCTGCTACAGGAGGTTAACAGACTGGAATAGTCTTGGTACCTTTCACAGAAGCTCATTATAAGGTTTTTGAGGTGGGAATCGAAATGAGCCTTAATGTTGAGCATGTTTGAGAGATCCGGTTTGATAGGTCTGCACGGTCTGTTTAAATCCAGAGCCAAAGCTAGAGGATCCTGATCTGGGCTGGGAGGAAACTGATTCAGAATCGGGCCTCTAATAGCTTCAGCAGGGGGGATAGCATGAGGCACATCCGGGATTGTACTGCTACTACCTTTTTCTTTTTATGTCTCAGGGGAGGTACTCTGATTCAGATTGGACTTATTTATCCAAACACGATTGACCTCATGGTGGGCAGTTGTGCTCTTGTTTGCTGTTTTGATACCACCCTCCGATTTAAGGCCAGAGAGGGGGGTATTACTGAAATTGATCTGAATTTCTAAGTTCTTGTGATGGGAGGTCTTGATGCTAACCAAAGGAGACCAGTCGGAAGAGATGGACTTGGAAAGACAGATGGAAGGAAAATTGGTTTGGGGGATGCTGATGTCAAGAACCTGACCGAGATGATTGCCTATAGCTCTGAGGTGATTTGGGGTCCATAAGGAGGGGAGAAGATTCGGGAATTTGGCCCAGGTAACAATGGAGATATTAGAGTGGTCTCCTGGGATGAATTCGGGGAACCATTTCATGATGTAGACAAGATGCTTGCCAAAAGAATTAATTTTCTTTTTGAGCACATTATTGGCATAGATGCTATCTTGGCAAATGACTTGGTAAGTCTTGGCATCCAATTTCAGAATGGAAGCAATTTTACAGTGATGGATCTTGGAAATATGAAACTTGACAACACTGGGAGCAGGGCAGGAAGCAGGAAAGTGGATGATGAGACCTCTGTCCAAAAAAGTGTTAGAAGCAGAATGGTCGCGGATAGAGGAAAGGTCAAGAAGAGCAGGGCTATCTGTCAGAATAGGAACCTGCTTCTCTGCAGTAAGATTAGTACATGCCTGATAATCTTTTTCTATAGTTTTTGCAGAAACTTTAGAAACAGAATTTTGCACAATTTCAGAGTAAGAAATGTTACTTTTTATCTTATCTGCCTTGCCAAGAATCGGGACCTCCACCCGCACCTTATTTTCTTTTTCCTTGTACTTGATTTCGTTAAGATTGGCTTCCTTGCAGTTTGGGCAGGTACAATTTGCAGCTTCCTCTGGAATAAAATACCCATTCTTGTCTATGCATTTGCAACCGATTGAGCTGGAAAACGGCATCTCGCTGATCAGAAATTTTGCTTTGGTGTCTTCAAGGGAGACCTTTCAGACGGGAAGGGTCAGCCTCAGTATATTCTTTTTTGGTGTCTTTGTTCCATTTTTCCCTCTGTAAGGGAAAGATTCAGCCCATCTTTCCACCATTTTGAAGGATACTTTGTTCCAACCATCTTCAGAGCAGAGATTCTGATAACATTTGTTGGCTCTTACTTTGAGTTCATCCATGGTGGATCGGAAAACCCCATTTTTAAGACTGCAGCAATTCTAGGAAGAGTGGCCTACCTTGATGGTCATTTTAGAGGTGAGCAAAAGGTCAAGATGCTGGATTTTGTTCAGGGTGTTGAAGGCAAATCTTTTGTCATCGGACCTGCGAAGAGAAATCAGATTCATTTTTCCCCTGTTCTTCGAAAGCTTGAAAGATTTCCCCATCCTGCATCAGATCCATGATGATGGCCGTTGCTTTTTGCTGAGTTTTCAGAAGATTAAAGAGGGCATCGAGCTCCTTGATCTGATTCCAGTCACTATCTTTATCATACTCTAATAGTGGGTTAGCTCTGGTCGAGCTTGGACTGAACTCGCGAGTCGGATTGCGGAAGCTGAGAGAATTTTTAAAAAGAAGAGGTCTGGAGAAGATATTGGAGAAAGACATGGCCGAGAGAAACTGACTCTAGACCTGGTTTCTGCTGCTAATCTAATTAAATTGTCTATGATCAAAACTGAATCGTGATGTTCCCAAGGAATTTGAGGAAAACATAGCCCCTGGAGAACAGCCTCAAGCAAGGCCTCATCCATCGGGGGTATGTGTTCCCTTGCAAATTCTTTGAGCTGGGTCGGTGAAGGCGGTGAGGCGAAGGCGGTAGGCGCTCATCTATTATCCATTGGTCTTCACTTTCATTGCTCTGCAGTAGGTCTTGATAATTTTTAACCTTAAGGGCTAGATTTGATCATTCCTAGTTGTGGACTCAACTAGGGTTGTAACCATGGATTTGGTTATGTTAATTGCCATGTATTCCCTGATCGAGGATGATCAATCCTAGAAAATGAAGGAATTAATGATCTTTGGTGGAGCGGCTATGGGAGAAAGATAAACTGCCTATGCCTATCTATGGAATATAATTATTCAAGTTGGATAGTTCGGGATTATTATTAGCTTGAGACCTTCAAAGAAACAAAGGATGGTTAAAAAGGAAAGGTCTCTAAAGTTTTATATATAGTAGAACCGAGACAAGGCTAGAAACATTTGCGATCAAAAGCAGCGGCACAGCATAGATTTCACCGACCAAGGAACGACCAACAACAGTTACGACCGAAAAATAGTTAAGACCTTGCTTTTTGCAACACCGACCACAAATTCGACTAGACTCCTTCAATTAGAGACAAACTGGTTCTGCCCCAGCTGATTAAGTTTTTCTGAGAAGGTTCCCAGAATCATCCAGCGTTTAAACAATTTCTTATCTTTCTATAGCCAAAAGCTTGAAACCTAGAACCATAGCCTAATTCTTGAATTTGTGTAGTTGCTAGAGTGGAATCTCTAATGCTTCTTTTGAATTACCCCTTTTTTGAGCCTCTGTTAGATTTGGTTCTTGCTAGAGGGGTTTTTCTAGTTGTTTCATGCTCTTACTTCTATTTCAAAGAATTAAGTTCTTCCTCAGAGTTTCTCTTGCTCAAATAGCCCAGTCGGATAGTGGACTTTGGCCTTAAAGGCTGATATCTGTCTTTTAAAGTATTCTTTCTATTCAAGTTTTACATTTTGTCTGTCTTAATATCTTAGATTTCCTTATTTGTATCATAATCTGAGACCAAACTCCAATATTTTTTCATACATGTCCTTTAAATCTGTAGCCTTGCCATTGGCAAGCTTGAGCAAAGTTTGCATCTATTATATAGTCAATGTGAGACTTGTTTGAATAACACAGTATGTGTGATCATATTAGGATCACAAAGCTGAACCCGATATTGCATCCATTGCTCTAAATTATGTAATACTTTCCTCCAAAATGTCTTGGAATGGTGGTCATGGAGGGAAGATATGTCCCGCTGATGTTGTGGGATGTATTATGCCTTCTTATCCTTGACGATAGCACTGTATTGTTTGACTACTTTCAAAGGAATACTGTGGTCAAGTACCAGCCTAAACTGTCGTCTAAGCTCTTTTCACTGATCATCAAACTATGCATTTCGAGGAAAGCATGATGTACACGAAGGTCTCCTAGTGCATCTAAAATATTGCTCTGCTCCACATATAAGAAGGACTGTGACAAGTTTGTTTTGCACTAAAGTATAAAAAACTTCCAGCTATGTTAGTATTTGAGCATAAGCCTCTACCTGATCATAATCCAGCCGAAGTTGAGGCATACAAGAAGGGGCTTGACATTAGATTTGTACTGGATGCCAATCCACTTTGAAGAAGAGAGGTCGATGATCAGATCCACCTCCTTATCCTTGCCATTTGTTCTCGCACCTACACATGTGCAAGAAGATGAAGATCCTTCTCAACTACGAGCACACTACCATGTTGGCCGACAAGTGTAGAGGAGGCAAATGACTATTGTGAGATGCCATTGCAAATAATCAAGTAACAAAGTATACATTTGAAGCAATTGTCTTTCGGATCATGCAACAAGATGGCCTCCATCAGAAAAAAAATATGCGTCTTGAAGTTAAGTCCCTAGCCAAAGAGTTACGTTATCAATTGCGCTACAACTGTACGTGTATTAAAATCTCCAACTAGCATAACATGGCACATCTGCTTGTATTGTTGCGTACCATCTTATAGATTGACATATAGATTGACAGTTACATCTTTTATACATGATTTGACTTCAATTTTCTAGTGTTGTCATTGCAATAAAGCCTATTCTTGCAAACATTAGGGTTTAAGGTTAGTTGATTTTTATGCATAGCTTAAATGCAATAATAAGATAATCAGTAGTATTGTTATGGAGTCAAAATGTTATGCCATCGCATGCCATTCGCATAATACCATGATAGTCACCTTTTTCCTGACCTTTATATCTCCAATAATGTTGAAGTTATTGCCCTGACCTAGAGGTAGAATATGGACAATGGCGACAAAGTCATGTAAGCCATCAGGTCTTGGTTTTAGTGTATTTTATATTCATGATCGCACATGTTTTTTGGCGCTTGTTCTACGTGTCCGCATCTACTGACCTACCAAACCCACCTCTTTTGTAAAGCCATTCTGACATGAAACACATAAAGAACTGCCTCATTTTCTTTAGGCTTTACGCATCTAACATCTGTGATCCGTATTATAGAGCATTAAAACTAATTGAGTATTCAACAACTGCAAGATCAAGTACCATGGTGGATGAAGCTTTGTAGTTATATATAGCAATCAATGCATACTATAAAATATCTATAGCAAAGTGTCATGTTTTGAGAGCAAAGGCATTAAGCTTGTGCCCTTTCATACAAAGTTCATTTGATAGAAAGACAATTTGAGGAAAGAAACTTCCAAAACCATGAAATGCTATACTCTCATTGTCTTCATTTGCAAAACATGACAATTGAATCAATACAAGAAGAAACAAATTTGCAAAGGACGAGTTTTGCTAGAGTAGTGAAGGAGTAGGTCAGACGATAGAGTGTTTGTATTCAATTGGAAGAACGGATGGGAAGAAGATGTCAGGTAAAAAGCGGGTTAGTTACGTCAGAGGAGGCACCTAATTGAAGTAACAGGAGGCGGGTAATTAGGAGTGGAGGGAGAATAAGAAGTAGGTACCATAGAAAAATGAGAGGAGTTTGTAGACTAAGAGGGAATGAGTCATTGTCAGGGATGTAGGGAAGACAATAATAAGGTGTAGGGAAGACAATAATAAGGGGGCAATAAACACAAGGGGGCACAAGACAGGGAACAAAAGACAGGTGAAGAAAAATAAAACAAAGGGTTAGATAGATAGGGAGTATTTTTTTAGAGAGAAGGGGGGTTTGGTTAGGGTAGGTAACTAGAATAAGGGGGGGTGACATTTGACACAGGTTTCGTTAAGATGAGAGAGGTAGACTAGTGTCCCTGTTGGGCAGTTGCAGGAATATATGCTGATAAGGAATAATAAAGGGAGGGTGGGCAGATCATTCTTGCACGAGCAAGCGATTTTAGCTCTTTACTGTCTTAATTCCGGTATTGGGTTGGCATGAAGGGAGAAGATTTCTGGAAGAATCTCAAAAACGACAGGTATGTGCAATTGGGAGGCACTGTTGGAAGCAAGGATCTGGAGATGATGCGGTATGCTTTGGCAAGCTGAAAGGCGGGGTATATATATATATATGTATGCGAGTTTGAGAGTTTATGGTAGTAGAGGGCTGAAGGATGGCTATGGCGATGGTGTGTCTGAATGAAGGAGATCCGTCGTGTTCTTCGGGGAAGCGGAAAAGGCGCCCGGCAGGAACACCAGGTATAGACAGATAGACAGACAGACAGACAGGCAGATAGAGAGATAGATAGATAGTAGGGAGATAGATAGATAGATAGATAGATTGATAGATAGATTAGATAGATAGAGAAAATGGGAAGGGGTGGCGATTAAAAAATTGATTAAGGTGCTTGAATTGTGCGGCCTGTGTGCAGATCCCGACGCGGAGGTGGTTGCATTGTCGCCCAAGACTCTGATGGAATCAGACAGGTATGTGTGCGAGATATGCAACCAAGGGTTTCAGAGGGACCAGAATCTGCAGATGCACAGGCGCAGGCACAAGGTGCCGTGGAAGCTCCTGAAGCGGCCCCCGTCCGAGGTCCGGAAGCGGGTGTATGTCTGCCCCGACCTTGCCTGCCTCCACCACGACCCTTGCCATGCTCTTGGCGACCTCGTCGGAATTAAGAAGCATTTCCGCCGCAAGCATTCCTCCGAGAAACAGTGGCGCTGTGACAAGTGCTCTAAAGGCTACGCTGTTCAATCCGACTTCAAAGCCCATGTTAAAACCTGCGGTACTCGCGGACACTGCTGCGTCTGTGGTAGAGTTTTTTCCAGGTATGAGCCACGTGAATATGGCATATGTCAATGCTTTTTCTCAGTAAAGTGTTCTGCAATATATGAGCCACGCAAAAACAGAATGTAAATGCCTTTCTCTAGTGTTTTACTCGTAATGTTGTTTTTGTTCTTCAAGTATGTTTTTCATGATTGCAGGATATGCGCATCTGTGTTTTTAACTAGTGTTTTTCGGTTTGCAGAGTGGAGAGCTTTATCGAGCACCAAGACTCCTGCCCAGTTGCCAAGCATAAGTCTTCCTTCTACCCATCCCAGCCATCTCTCGAGCTCTCCATCGACAGCCCTAACTCCGGCGATGCTCTGTCTTCGTCTGTGATCACAGAAATCAGCCTCCGTCCTCCTGCTCAATCCAACAAACCCACTAATCCAACGTGGTCTTTCCAACAGCGGGAGCTTCAATTTCTGCCTCCGACTCAAAACTCTCACCAAATCCAGACCGATCCGTCTGCAGATCTTCGGCTGTCCATCTCCAGCCCGAGCCACGCCAAGGGGGGTTCGTGTTTACAGTTTCAGGTCCAAGCTCCAGCTCCTGACTCCGATCTCAACTTATCCCTGCAGCTCAGAAGCAGAACCAAATCGTCTGATCCTCCTCCTCGCGCTTCTGAAATTCAATTCTGGCCCTGCACCAAGGACCAAGTCCACGACTTCTTCATCGGATCAAAAAAAAGTTCTAAAGAGCTCATCGCCCAGGAAGATTTCTCGCAATTCAGAGACCACTGGCTCCAAATATCCCCCAGATCCATCCGGTCCTCGCCTTCTGGATCAACCAGATTGCATCCATACATGAAGCTCCATAGCCCCCACAGAGATCTCTAGTCAATTTTTTTGTTCCGTATCTTAGTAAGCATATGGTGAATATCTTGTAATAGGTGCTGCTCTCGAAGAAAGCTGGCCTTGTATAATACACACACTCCAGACAAGTTTTTGTCTTTTACTTGAAAAAGTACCTTAAACAATTTGTGCGTCTTTCTTTAACAAAGAATATTTTGTTCCTTTAAATACATTTTGTGTTTAACACATGTGTCTATTGATACCCTCTTTAACTATCTATCTATCTATCTATCTTCCGCATTCTCAACATGATTCCAAATCAATCTCTGCATTTGTATATTCCATAATGTATCTTACTTGAAATTTATCTTACCTGAGTTGCAACTAGCCGGATAAATCCATCTACTTATTGACAAACTCTGGATTCTCTATGCATAAGCCAAAGACTAGATGCTTACTCTCATCTTAATATTCTCAGTCGTGGTGTTCGTGTATATCATTGGGTCATTAGATTATGGCTATGTTTGGAAAGTCTTTTTAGTAATATAGTAATGTGAATTCATACGACATCCTCACACGTGTATCGCTAATGGACATACACGCCAAGACAAATTTTGGACGCTTTTATATGTCTAACTAAAAGGCCTTGAGTAGGTATTACGTGTCGTGCACGCACTCTGCACACTCTAGTCTTTTTACAACAATTTAATACACTTCCATAGAAACATTGCTAATGTTATAATGATGCCATCCATTTGACTATGAAAGCATCTTTGTATTTACTACATTTATGCAAAATGTGTTTTTGTCAATATTCACCGTCTATCATATTACTCAACATGCATGACATATGCAAACACACGCTCACAGGCGCATAAGTATAGGCATGAACAAACCCAACCTCTCATAATAGTCCAAGGTTTTGCTCTAAGCACATTTTTTATATTAATAAAGATACAGAGGAAAATGGCGGTATGTGATTAACAGACATGAAAGACAATGGACACATGAGCCACTATTATTTTGAAAAAGATGGCACTACAATCATCTCATGAAAGACATGAATTAAAGACATCCTTCATAATCTTTGTTATTATATATATTATATGCATACAGATAAATAAAATTATGTCAAGTATGAGGGACCTCTATCACAGACCGCTTTTTACATTTCAGACTTTACCTTTCCCTTTTGCATTTGACTCTACCTTTTTCTTCATGTCATTTGGCTTGTGTACATTATGGATGAAGCAGAACCCTAAATCTGCTTATAGAGGTTGTAGAGACAGATGAGTTGCTTGGAGCAACAAGGTCTGGCTGTCCTGGTTGTCTTCTAGTACAATTTCTGGACACACTCAGTCCATAGTGTGGAAACCATCTTATAGGCAGCAACTTCTTAGTAGAATAGAATAGAATAGATTTTTTAATGTCCACGGAGACCAATAGGTCATGGGACCCATACAATGGGCTAGTACAATTATTACTACTAGGATTAAAAAACCCTAAATAGCTAGATAAAGGTTTAGAGGGAAAACCTTTGCAAGATAATGATGATACTAGACAATAGGGGAGATAATGATACTGAGGGCTAGAATTGAAGACGTTCATCTAGAACCCTAGATGAAGTATGGCATAGTGTCAAGGCATGGACAAATTATGGTGCTTTGAGAAGTTGTAGAACCTTGAATGGAATGCTAAGGTCAAAAATGAGGAGAACTATCTCAAAAGCAGGAAACTCGAGAGTATATTTTAGATCTTCAATAACTTTTAATCCGGAAACATGCACATAGTCTAGATAGATTTATAGACAATTATATTATATCCCATTTTGTTTAGAACCATAACAATCAGAGTTGGGACCCATTCTTTAATTGATGCATGTCCATTTACGTGCTTGTGGGGACAATGAAGCAAACAAATAAGCTTTATTGTTTCATTATTAAGGTGGATTTTGTGTGCATGATAATGAAATTCTTCATCTGGGGCCAAGGCAGCTGCTTCCCGCATATCTTTTGAAAAAATATCCCATTGAGATATTGAACATAAAAAGCTCATGATCGAAAAAATACATCGCACAAAGTTTTTCCAACGTTGGCAGCTGACCAATGGGAAAACACGCACAAATGCTCTTTCACGCACGTTTCAAACGCACGCACGGAGATGCGGACCATGGCAAGTGCAAGAACGCACGGATATCTATCATCATCCGCACGCATGGTGCACCTTGCCGCATAGATATAGTGGAGATGGCTGCCTCATGGCGGATGATGTTGAAGAGGCCAAAAACATGTCGGCTTGTAAACGAATAGATGCAGGGCACCATTGTTTTTAACTCCGAGGAGAAGTGAGAAAGGACTTTTTTGCAACAGACCCAAGCTCTCCCAAGCACTGGCATCTAATCGAGCCCCACTTCGGGACAAGGAGGAAGACCTTTCTTTGCTTCAAGTTTATAAACATAAGGAGAAGCTAGACAAAGAGAGAAACAAGATTGCATATTATTTTTAGAGCACCGATCTTTTAATCTTGAATCATTATCTATGTCTATATCATTTAGCACACTTATATTATATCCTTCTATTTTGTTCAGTTTCCCATATCTTTATCGAGTTTTAGCCCATTCTTTATATTGTCTCATGTCCATTTTTACCAGGCTTGTCTAAATCAGCCGCAACAATTCTAGGTTATTGTTTCATTAATTATGAATTTTGTCTAGTCCATAAATTCTTCAAATTCCTTTAGGATAGACTTCAAACACTCCATTCACTTAATGAAAAAATTGTATATATGAACATAAATGCTCAAGATGCTAGCAGGTATTCTTTTCTTAACAAAAATATCTAGCATAAATCGACAAGATCTCGAGATGTAGATAGGGAGACAGTTTGATAGTAGAGATAGATAGCAAGGGGGGACTGATAGGGCTTTTTGAGATGCATAGTAGGGCTTTGATAGATAGATAGCTAGGTCAAAAGCAAATGGCATAGATAGGCTAAATCGATGTGCTTTTCAAAACGAGATGCATCCGAAGTTACTTGATAGAAAGAGCTAGGGCAAAGCAACATTTGGAGCATTTATGTGGTTTCCATGAACAGGGGGCCGCCGAAAGTAATCTAGGCTCTTTCTTTTTGTTGCAGATAGGCCATTCAAAGATGTGGATATCGTTAGACAGATAGTAGATGGAGGCCACCAATTAACATATCTTCACTTTGGATAGCTCCACCAAATAGACAGACCATCTTATAGGAATTCAGGCTGCCCTAGAACTGGGTTTATGGACATGGTTTGCAAAAAAGACAAACAATGTTTTATAGATAGACAGATAGACAGATCCAGAAAGACAGAGACGTGATCCGGTGCCTACATCCTTGGTTATCATTGCTCGTCCCAATATGCTTGAGGGTTGGCAGCTGTCTTATGCTCAGACTATAGAATATTCTTAAAATAGAGGCAGAGGCTATAGATTGCAGACCTTCTCCTTAGATGTTTTGTTCCATGCAAAAATGATGGATGGGCACTAAAATTCTTGCTTTAGGTTGCAGATTCCACTGACAATTCTGGTTAAAGAGTACAAGGCAATCAGTACTGTACTATATCTATCTTCATATTCTTTTTCTTAGTTGGAAAACATTAGTTTTCTTATAATTCATTAAGTGCTTCTAAATTTAGTTAATCATACATGCATTCCCTACAGATAATTTCGACATGGGCTTTGCAGAATAATGTTGATTTTGTTTCATTATCATATACTAGAAACACAGAAAATATCAAAATGGTATATTTACAACGTTCTTTGCTTCTTGTCTATGAGTTGTATTATGTGGGCTATTGGTCAAAGATCTCTACATGCTTTCATAGACACAAATCTTTTTTCATAGGACAGACTTTAGATGACAGACAGACAAATATTTTAGAAACAGATAGAAATGCCAGATAGAGGTAATGACGGTAAATGTGTGGGCTAAATAGATGCTTGGATAGACAGACAGAAATATCCAGAAATTAAAGACAGACTTTCTTATAGATTTTAGACAGAGATTAAAACAGACACTTTGATGAAAATCTTGGAAGAGGTTGATGGTGTCAGATTATGACAGAGGCAATAGACAGATAGACAGACTTACATCCTCAAAGACAGACAGTTAGTAAGCAAGACAATGTACCACAGGAAGATTGTTTGACAGACAGTGTTCTATAGAAAGAGATGATTGCATGTGGAAAGAAAAACAACAGATAGACAGATTATAGATAAAGATCTCAAGCTTTTGATGGAATACATGTAAGATAGATAGACAGAACACAGACAGACAGATAGGACAAACATGCTTTTTAGACAGATAAGGAAAGATGTTAGGCCCAATGGAACAAACATATTGTTATTAATGAGTATTTCACACCAGACTTCAAAACCAAATACAATTGTACCGGCAGAAAAGCAGTAAGCATAGACGTTCTAGACCTTTGGATGATGATAGATTAATTAATAAAAACAAAAGTGCATTTTTTGTTAACCGGCTGTTGCTTCTCATCTCAAAGATGATTTCCAGATAGTCTATTTTTAGCTAATAATACACACATATTCATTATGATAGACAGATACGACAGTCCTATTTTTTAGCCTAGATCACCTTTTTTGTTAGGCGACGCAAGGGCACGCAGATAGAGCATGATCCAAAAGCACGCACGCACGTCGCCGGTTCAAGAAACACGTTTGGGAAGAGGCACCTTTGCAGCGAAGAATGTGTCAACCTAACCAGCATAGGAATGCACATGCCGCCAACATTATTTAAAACGTCCACGATTCGGGAATGCACGCACCGCATGGTTCCAACTTTGAGATGATGATGATAGGCGTCGACAATAGATGACTTTGTTTGACAGATAAATCAAGACAGATGTAGACAGATAACTCGATGGATATCAAAATGAGATAGACAGATAGACAGACAGACAGACAAAAGGACAGACAGACAGACAGACACAGAAATGGTGGAAATAGACAGACAGAAGATGGACAGACAGATTTTAAGACAGACAAGTGAAACAGATTTAGGACTATAGTTCAAAAGACAGACAGACATTTAGTATTTTAGACACACTTTTGACAGACAACAGTAGAAGACTTGAGACACAGACAGACAGATACCATAGACAGACAGACAGATAGTAGATTGATTTTACTTTTGACCATCTAGACAGACAGACAGACAGACAGACAGGTAGACAGACAAGACAGACAGACAAAAACAATTTTGACAAACACACTCAGACAGGTAGACAATAGGTAATTGTTTTTATTTCCATGAGACAGACAGACACAATCAGACATTTGACAGACTCCAGACAGACAAAGAAGATTGAGTTTTGTCATTTGAAGACTTGACATTGGTGACAGACTTTAGACAGACAGACAGACAGACAGACTTTGGTCCGACAGACAACAGCACATGCAGCAGACAGACCCCGCCAAGACAGACAGACTTATGTCCTCCTGAGACACTAGACTTTATTTTGTCAGTTCAGACAGACAGACAGACAGAATGATAGACATCCAGACCTATGTTTGACAGCCAGACAGACAGACAGACAGATAGTGACAGACAGACAGACAGACGGACATACAGACAGTCGATAGACAGATAGACAGATGGCTGACAGACAATCCATGACGATACAGATAAGACAGACAGAAGACGGACAGACTACTTGGACACAGATACTAATGTTGACAGACAGACAGACAGACAGACAGACAGATAAAGACACTAGACAAACAGACAGACAGACAGACAGACAGACAGACTGACAGACAGACAGACAGATGACGAGACAGTGTTCTGACAGACAGACAGACAGACAGACACAGACAGCAGACACGCATGAGATATGGCAGACAGACCATGACAGACAGACAGATGCAGACAGGCAGACAGACAGATTCAAAGGCAGCACATTGTTCTCCACTGACAGATGACAGACAGACAGACAGACAGACAGACAGACAGACAGACAGACAGACAGACAGACAGACAGACAGACAGACAGACAGACAGACAGACAGACAGACAGACAGAGACGCAGACAGACACAGACAGACAGACAGACAGACAGACAGACAGACAGACAGACAGACAGATGACAGACAGACAGAGACAGACAGACAGACAGACAGACAGACAGACAGAGAGACAGACAGACAGACAGACAGACAGACAGACAGAGACAGACAGACAGACAGACACAGACAGACAGACAGACAGACAGACAGACAGGAGAGAGACAGACAGACAGACAGACAGACAGACAGACAGACAGACAGACAGACAGACAGACAGACAGACAGACAGACAGACAGACAGACAGACAGACAGACAGACAGACAGACAGACAGACAGACAGACAGACAGACAGACAGACAGACAGACAGACAGACAGATAGATAGATAGATAGACAGACAGACAGATAGATAGATAGATAGATAGATAGATAGATAGATAGATAGACAGACAGACAGACAGATAGACAGATAGATAGATAGACAGATAGACAGATAGACAGATAGATAGATAGATAGATAGACAGACAGACAGATAGATATACCGCCAGAAGCTCCACAGATCCTTATCCAACGATCCACTATCCGGAGTCATGCCACCCTGATCTTTAATCGTCATCTCCACACGCAGATTCTCTAATGAAGCCTCGCTTGCAACTCCGCCGCCAGCAAGTACGCGCCTCAGGGTCTGTGTTTCAAACACGACAGAATTTTAAAAGCAAGATGAGGAATGCGGATTATGGGTACCTACTTCCCAAAAGATGCGTTATAAAGCCAAAATTTCATATAGAAACAAAAGCCACCTTCAAGGAAATCGCCGTAACAAGACGCAAAGGTCCTTAAGAAGACGGTCCGATGAGGGCAAGAGGGAAGGATCCGCGTTCGGCGGAGGTGGCAACATGTACGGTGATCAAATCCGGAAGCGAATGTTCTGCCATGTGACATGGAGAAGTTCCACACCGTGAAGTTATTAAATATGTACCGGACTACGCTTCGCCATATGATGTGAAGAAAGCAAGGATTTAATAAGAGAAAAGGGCGGTGACGCGGTTCGCGTTTGGCGAGGAAACTACTGTATAAACAAAGCAGAATAATAGGTAAATCCGACTGTAGTAAAATGAAAATGAAAAATCTATCCGGGGTCTAAACAGAATGAAGAGGGATGCTTCAGACATGTCAGCCAAGGCTGTGGATGACGCTTTTCAGCGTAATCGGCAGCGCATCCGATAAATCAAGGTCAATTTGAAGAGATATAAGATGACTTAGGTGGATGCTGGATGTGGGCAAAGCAACGGACCGCTTTATGGAGCCACACTCCACTTCCGCCTTGTCCTTGATGTAAGCGGCAACAACCAAGATACCAGCTCCGCGGTACATGGAAGCCACTTTATCGTCTACCTCGCTAATAAATTGGTCAGTGAGCCATCCCGCCCATGGCTTAATAAAGTGAGGACACGCACTGCCCCGCATCCGGTGACACGCAAAGCTTAAAATTTATCGCCAAAGCTTCTCGAATCTAATCTATGTTTCCGTATAACATTTGGTATGAATCACAAGAAGAGACCGAGTCTAAGAAGAGTATCGAACCCGCCCGTAAGTAATCAAGCAACAATAGACTGGAAAAGGGCAAAAGCCGCAAAACCGTGAGCGCCCTTTTCCTAAGGTAAATATAGCTATGACAATATTCATTTCATTGTTTTCATTTCATTGTTTAGGATGTTGAGGTTGTCAAGGACACATCCAAGATATATACAATGAATGCTATTGAGATATTTTGGATAAGATTTTTCGTGAAAATTGGTCTATTATGTTGCATGAGTTTGCTAAGAATGTCAAATGTAGAATAAAGAAGAAGGGCACAAGAATTAGGTATTGCATTCGAAAGCAAACTCTCTACATCATTTTCAAGTACAGAAGATGAAGGCAGGTTAAGAAAGTAAATAAGCGGCCTTGGGTTTCGATAGAACAAGACGATGCCGATGGGATACATTTTGAGGTCATAGATATCAGCATTATGAAGGATGGTAAGTCATACAAGACCGTGAGAGTTGAAGCAGGGTTTTCCTTATTTAATGTTAGAAGAAAGCAGCCTAATGAGCTCAATGCTTTGCCAACAGTGCAAAAGCAGGAAAACAAGGAACATCTACCACAAAAGATTTACCACCATTACTTCTTTCTATATTTGAGAATATATAAAAGAACAACATGAAAGACCCTTGAATTTACTAGATTCAATTCCATAGTTATTTGAATATCATTAAGGTTTAATTGCCTCAGTGTAACCACGATGCAAATTAGTGTAGTTCATATAATATAAAATAGTTGTTTTTACACTAGACACGGTGCAAATTAAGGGCCATTATTTGACACGCAATTAGAGGTGTACGTCGCTCTCATCTATTAAGCCGCTACTAAGGTGCTAGACTCTAAATTGTCACAAAGAAGCCATTGCGCAACGAGAACAACAAAGAACAAATCAGATAAGTCATAGAAGTTATTTATGATATAACACAATAGTTGGGAGAGAGTGAGATTTTTGTTAGAAACATCCAGAAGAGTTTGAGGAGGAGCTAGATGACCCAGTTAATGCCACTACTATATACAATCTGATAGTAGACTTTATGGTAGGTAATTATAATGTTTCATAGATGCATACAGAACGCTCTGATAGCCTGGCTTTACCGGCTCTGACTAAGACCAGATTAGGAAGTCTCTAAAGAGGCTATCTATGAATCAGGCAGCAAGAAGGCAAAGGTTTTGGTACTTCCAGGCATCAATAAACACTTGCTACGATATGTACGAGTATCAAACGTGGTTGCGTTTGTTTTCTCAAACGTAGTTCGATTAGATACTACATCCTGCATCACAATAGAGGAGCACATAGATCTTCAGGAAGAAAAGCTTCTCCTAGAGAAGGAAGAGCGTGCGAAGATATAGGAAGAAGAAGTCACTAAGAAGAAGCCGCCTCTTAAATTTATTAGGTTCAATCTCATCCCACAGTGGAAATCATATTTATTAGCAATTGATATATCTCTATGACAGGATGACAAAGGACAAGTATTTTAGGTTTGATGGAATCTCACTAATGTTCCAAATCCGCATGCTAAAGAAGAAAACCCGGGGTAGCCTCAATTACCTCTCTGGGTCGCATATATGTACAAGCTTTTTTTTAGCTAGGCATAGAACTATGTTCCAAATGTTTGTTCATCCGCAAGTTCGACAAGATCCCAATTGGTGGATTGGAGGGAATTATTGCAACTCCATCTCGCCCTCACTACCAATCAAACTTTTAGAATTTTTCCTCTATAAAATCCTTACCTCTTCAAGACTCCCTTTTCTCGGCACCATTAGGCATCTTCTCCAAGCTATGCATTCGACATACATTCCGAGGTCATGATAATTTATTTCATAAAGGATGATCAGCCACATAAGACAATGAGAGCCGGGCTATGAGGGACTATATTTCTGACGTTAATGTTAGAGTCAGAATGTGACCTGAATGTCTTTTACTTTTTGTTAAATGGTGTAAAAGTAGGAAAAAAAAGGAAGATCTACACAAGACAAAAGATTGTTTACCATAATTACTTCTTTCTCAGATTTGGAGAACATACAACGAACAAATACTCAAAAATAAATTGACATACCGTCCAAATCTTGTATTACTTGAATGTCATTAAAGTCTAATTGTCTCAGTATAGCCACAATGCAAATTAATTTAGTTCATAAGATATGAAATAGCCCAGCCATGCATTATGTGGGTCAAATTGTTTTTGTAACTGGCTAAGAACGCTAATTAGAGACCATTGTTGTCGCTGCATTAGTAGAAGTTCAAAATCAATATACACCAGAGTTTACTCTGCATAATTAGTCTAGTTCATGTAACATGAAGGTGTGCACTTTGCACCATCGTCATGGGTGCGTAATTATACATTATTTATCGTGCAAATATAGGTGTCATTTGCTCTCTTATACATCTCTCTTATATATAGGATGCTGGCTTGTGCTACGACATAAAAAATACATCTCTCTCTCTCTCTCTCTCGCGTATCTAGTGGTAATACACTGTGGTCTAGCAACTATAGGTCTTCCGGAAGTTTGAGACTCTTAATCGTGATTCTTTGAACTGGTGCCGTGACGCGAATGGGTAACAAAGCAGGCCTAACAAAGCACGTAGTGTGGTCAAGCATGTCCAGTTGGATACGCTTAGCAGGACGTTAAACACTATCTATCGATCATCTCTCATTTCAATGCCAATCAAGGTGTCGCATGTCGTTAACGAATGGCAAAGAGCGCTTGTCGATCGTGAAATGCCAAAAAGATCATATGTTTTGATATAGTTCCTTGCTAACGCGGCCACGCATGCTGAAATACCGCCATTTAAAAACATCTGTGTTAGCCTTTTGCACCCAACGGTAAGTAAAAACAAACACTTTGGTAAGTGTATGACAACATTTCACACCGTGGCTATTCTATCAGGTTTAGTGTTTATAGGATTGGATTGAATCATACTGGTTATTTTATTTTCTTCTCCTCTGTCTAAAGTACTCATATCCATGGAATAGCGAACCCCGATAATCGCACAAAAGGAGAAGCATTGATAAAGTACCTATATAGTAGTAGAAGCAATTAATTGAAGAAAGCTCATCTTCGTGGGTATAATCGCTCATGACAAAGGTTACCCATAGCATCCGGCCCATAGCCTATGGAAGAGATCGCCTCCACATGATTCTAGCAGCTAAACATCACCGCAACAATATTAAATAACAATGTGACGAAGTTTTTGAGTAATTCAAATGCATTCTTCATGTCCTGTTGAGACTGATGGCTATGGCAGAGGAAGTCTTCCCATGAGTTCTATTTTGCCATTAACATCCCAATCCCAATGACTTATTTTCAGGGCTGAAGGTGGATATGGTCGTGATCTCAAACCATAGGCCATCATCCTTCCCCTAACTCGCATTGAGATATAGATAAGCCGGACGAATATATGTCAGCGTGGCCGAGACTCAATGGACTTCAATATTCCGCCCTTCCAAATTTCATCGATAAGTTGGACACGATTCGAGTAATATCCTTTTCCAGAAATACCGCATGGGCTAATTGAATGGGCTTACAACATCGCTAATTTGAATGGATTTAATTTGATGAACGTAATAATGCCGACGCTGGAATAGGCGGTTTCAAGGTAGGTCGTACTATCATCGAATCCTTTTAGATGCTTGTTTAAAAAGAGGGAATGGATACATGTTAGAGTTGCATGATGGACGCTACAGAAGGTTATTCTATTTGCAAAATAATACACACCGTGAAAATTAACTAAATAATGAAAATTAAGTTTCCTGGCATGATATCTATAAGGAAGGAAGGAAGGAAGAAATGAGGGTGAAGTGGAAGGATAATGGTTGTCCGTGCCCCAAGGCGGAATCATTTGACTGCTAGCCCAACCCCGGAGGAAGCCAATGCATAAACACAAATGAGCACGTGATGACTACTTTAAAAACAAATAGAGAGCATAGCATATGAACTTCAACCATAGAAATTGTATATGATATATAGAGAATATGTTTTAGACTTTGAATGCATTTAGTTAGCTTCATATATTCAAGAAAGATTATAATTCATGTTGCGGATCATATTTATTAGTATAATCTGATGTGCAAAATGGATGGAGCTCTCCACACACATGGTTGATTAGCTAGGATAAGGGGAAGGCAAATCTCAAAAATGAGTATAGAAAGGTTTCATTTATCATGTGATTCATCTAGAATTTGAATCCCGAAACTGAATTCCAGTTCTTTGATTTTGAGGATTTTGTGCCAAACTTAAAAACTTTACCAGTCCGAACGAGAAAATCCTAACAACGCCATCCACCCTGAGCTTTATTGAAATCGTCCCTGTCACAAGATAAAGGATTTATCAGTGCCAAAGGCACAAACCTGTTTGAACTAAAGGACGTAGTCCAACGCCAACACCGCAATTGCATCCATCACATACGCAAATGAAAGACCTAAGGTAGATTCACACTGGAATCAAATCTTAGCCTGACAAGAATGATGCCACTAGATTTACTGATATGAAAGGGTGGATCCGTCATTGGAGCTTGTTACGCTTAATCGGTGAAATCCGTATATTGGCAACAACATGATTTGATTGATTGCAGCCGAACGGTCCGTGATCAATTATAGCTTAACTAATTTTGTTCATGCAGAGCTTTATATAAGAAACGGTAAAATAGCACATGGATGAAAAGATAAGACAAACGCGATTATATAGTAACCGATTTTCAACCTTCCGATTCAAAACGGTCTACAACAAAACCTCCACATGTTATTGAAGTTCTTTCATTGGCTAACGACGTGATCTGCTTCTCATCTGGTCTTATGTCCAACCGCTTCAACTGTCTAAACACTACCAACATAATTTGATAAACTTTGATCTAAACTATTTTGGTTCATTAACATAAATGAAAACACAAAGACGTTACAACGCTTATAGCTAAGTCAAACCAGTTTTGAGATCAAAGCAATGATTTTCACGTAATGATTAAACGCTTAGTATTAAATCCGCATGGTTGTAAGTACTTCATTGCTATATATAAAGTTTAATCAAAACAAGGATTGGATCTAATAGGAGACAACACGTCACCCTGGCTATTGGGCTATGGCACTTGTAATGCCTTAATGCAGACCGAGTGGGCCCTAAAAATTAGGCCCAAAGTCTCTGATATTGAAGTACTCATGCATGGTTCTTGAAACCATAAAAGAAAGGGGTATAGGAACATAACCAAAAAATCCCAATGAAGCCCTCGGCGAATGGCTGCTATATAAATTATCAACATCCCCATGGTAACATCTTCACTTAATTGGGAAGAATTTTTATGTATTGTTATATAAGTCCACTGGCCCTCGGAAATTTAGGGATGTAAATATACACCCATCTTCAGATGTGAGAAGAATCCTTTCAAAGTGACAACAACAGCCAGCAGCTTTAGATAAATCCTTTCCTTGTCGTTGCTTATCGTGAACACGCCTGAATAGAGTACGAATCCAAGGAAGTATTATAATAGAGCAGGATGGTGATCATGTATTGCATCACGGAATGTATATTGATCTATTAGATGTCCCGGTCCTGAAAGCTCAATTACCCAACCGGGCTCTTTATCTTGTCTTTCCGACAAGGAACTGGGAGATGCACAATTTCTAGATTAAGTCTAGATGATTGCTTAGGCAAGACAAAGGCTAGAGTTCAGGAGTTTGAATGTTTAAGAGCTTGATGGACAGATTGAGAATTCATCTCCTTAAATAAAGGCATCTTTTTTTGAATGAATCTTTTGGCCACTGAAATATCTAGAGAAAAGGCAAGCATGATTGATTAAAGCAAGAATGCAATTTTAAGATTAACGGACGTATTCCTGTGAGGTGAGAATTGAAGGTATCAGCATCGATTTTGAATTGCAACTCGTCCGCAATTTTAATCTAAATTTCAGAGCTTATATCTCCCATCCAACGCCTTAACAAATTATTTTTCATAGGTAAGATTTAGCTAAAGTAATTTATTCCTTCTATATAGGTTATCCCCCTATATAAAATATTTCATGTAAATCCTTGTTAAGCTTGAGCTCTGGTCCTCCTAGCCGGCATAAAGTCAGGAATAAAAACCTCTCGCAGGTTTTCAATCCTAGCAGTAATCTACCACCTACCAGATGGGTCTTAATGTTTTGTATCCACGGATGTTAAAATTCAACTCGGATGTACATTTGTTTTTTCGAGGAGCTCAAAACTAGTGTAACAATGGATTTTAGCTTTTCTTTTGATAGTACAATCGATCGGTGCACATGAGTTGAGCATAGAAGATGAGACACAAGTTGATCCTAAAAGGCGCCTATGCAAGATGCACAATGCTAGGCCATTTCAGCAACTTCAAGAAGATAAGGATGCGCAACATGTCTCTTTTGATTCTAAACCATGGTAGGTTTTATAGCGAGTCCTTAAGACAGATTATCACTGAATACTATTTAAGAAGGTACAAACTCCTTTGACCTTCTTGGTTGTGAGTATTCCTCCTTCATGTGCTTCTTTCATAGTTCTATGTTCTCTTCCCCTTTGCCTCCCTCCCCTTCTATGTTTATTATCCCCATTAGAAAGTGCACAATGTTTTCTTTTAGATTATATAAAATCAAAGCTAATTTGAAAGAAAGTTCAGGGCTTTTCCTCTGATGGTACAATTGGCTTTTCCTTTGATGGTCCAATTGGTCTGTGCACATGACTTGAGCATAGGGAATGGGGAGACACAGCAGTTCGAAAAGGCTCAAATGGCTCACCAAGAGGTCTAGAGTTAGACATTCTGCTGATCATGAACCACATGATGAGCAGTCTTGAGATAGACTTGACGAACACCAATTACATGTTCACCTTGGCCTGTCATGATTATCTGTCTTATCCTTCCTATATAGTGCTTTGGCATAAAGACAAGTCTCCTCCCTGTGCCCACCTATGGCTCACCATTTAACCCCATTACTACAAACTCATGAACAACAATTCCAGCAATAATTCAGAACCATAATCAAACCATTCACGTGACTATGTTGTACCAAAGAAAGATAGAAAGGATAGCACTACATTTGAGGATCTAAAGTCAAATCTATTGTGATTGTAGGAATCTAGAAACACCAAATATTTATCTTTTGTCTCTTTTGCCATGACAATGATGTTAAAAGGTGCAAACAACAACAACAACATAAACAAATAATAACAGATGGAACAAGACATTATAGCTGAAACCTGGGCTTTGAAAGACTAAAGAATGGGCCCAGACACTCATGGCCCTCACCTAGCAACCACAGAAAATTCCTATTGCTTGAAGACCATGTTTGAAACTTCCAAAGCACTGACTGGAGCCACGCCTGGCCACAGTTTGAACATGTAATCAGACGTTTAATGCTCAGTAGTGCATATTGTGCATTCTATATATATTTTATTGATGGGGCCCTAATGACCATTATAGGAACCGCTGGCTCCTGGCTTTAAAAAGTATTATCTATCCATCTATCTATCTTTAAAGAGTGTACCATTGTCACTTTTTGTCCCACCACTAGAGGCACAATGCCTAAACGTAAAATGAGAATCTATGATCAATTTGTATCAGCCTGTTGGACATTAGGCCTATTTTTTGTTGGTTTCCAGGTCTGCCTGCTCTCACTTATTTTATATTGTTGTTTGTAAATTTTAAATGGGCTTCCAAAGTGTTTCTATCAACTATAGAATATCAATGATATCAGACAGTGGTCAGTAGTTGAGAACTGACCAAAGTAGTTCATCCGTCCTGCAAAATCTAAGAATTGTCCTGCCTAAGAGTCTTTGGGATCCTGTTCCCAATGAATCCCAGCATCCCACAGAAACCCCAAACTTTGCTATGCCCTTAACTTCTGCCCCTTCTGTTAAAGAATTTATTTCTTGGTTATATAAAAAGACTGTAGATCTTACAAACCAACTTATAGATAACGAGTCTCATTACGATGTCTAAGAGGGAGGCATGTTTTTTGTCTGTTTGAACTCTAGAAAATAAAGCCTAGAGTATGAAGAAGACAAATATAAGTCTTTCCAATTGCAGGTCATACATTTGCCTACCTCAAAATGCAGAACTCCTTTCACCATCAACCTGTCACATGATGCACTTTAATACAGCTGATACCTTACCAGACTCCATACTTGTCCAAGATTTGCTTTCTACAAAAGATATTGTCTCACCTTCAAAGCAGTCTTGTTTTAACTTATTTCCATACTGAAGAGTTACACAATGAGGAGACTGAATGTCACTGCATTTATGTCTCGATATTAAAACCAAACATCTACTTTATGCAATGCATTCTCACCAAACTCATGGTGGTCGAAATACTAATGTTTGTTTGCCACTTCTCTCGCAGGTTCTACTGTAGCAGATAAATCTGAATTCAAGTTGTCTTCACTGTTTTAAGTTATATTTGGAATTGTTTGCCTGTGATCAACATCAAGCACTAGTCGAGTTGTTTTGGTTTAACAATATAAACGCTATCTTGTACATCCGTGAAATTATGGTGAGAGTGTAGACCTTTCAGTTTATATAGTTTACAGGTTTTCTAGTTTGAAGAAAGGAATTGAATGTATAAGCAATTATTTTTACCAATAAGGAAAAACTACCAAAGTGTGTCTGCAATTGGGGTTATTATTGAGAGCGCTTATAACTTAAAGTACTACCAGAAAGTCCTTGATCAATAAAAATGCAATAATATAAGGAATTGTACATCCAATGTGTTTGGTATCACAAGAATAGGCCTTCGTATTAGAGCTCAATTGCCCTGCAAAACCAAACATAAAACAAAAAGATTTCCTACATGTCTTCCATTAAGTAATTGGCATTTTCAGTTAGAGATTACCATAAGTACACGTTCCTATCTGGTTTCAAATTTGGTCATCATTTTCCCTATTTCGCCCATGCATGTTGGTTTTACATGTGCTAGTGCATTCCATTGATGGTCATATAATTCTGATTGATTTAAACTCATCTGGGCATTTTGATTGTTCATCTTTAGTCAGATCCAACACTCCAACTCATCATGCTCCAAAGATTCCAATTTGGATTTACTATCAGTACTGCATCTCTGGGATCACACCGTCTCTGTTCACAAATCACACAATCTACATGACAATTCTAGGAGGCATTCTAAAATTAAACCAGACAAGTTATAATGTTTGTTTGTATTTGAGGAATGTATAGGTACAAGGAGGATCTTTGTTTGCATTTTCTAATACATTCAAATCACCTTTAATCTAGACTCCAATCCATAACAAAAAATATGAGGGATTTTATACTCGTCCAATTTCTTCATTTGGTATTCATGATTCAAGATATAAGAGAAGGTACAATCCTTAGCCTGGAAAAGTTGGAGTGGGGCCCAGGTTTTTCAATGTTTTGGAGGGTATAGTTTGTTGGGGTGGTTGTTTTTTGTTTTTTCTAGAAGGGAAAAGCTTCTGGTATTTTTGGCTAGATTAGATGCTATTATAAAGAACAGTATTTTACAACTATTTTTTGATAATAGGGTTCCAAATCAGGCGATATGGTTTTGCCTTGATCTGGAAATGGGACGATGCTGCCAAAAGCAAATGGCTTTTTGGCACATCCCCGCTATCAAATGGTGACTCGGCCAGGCGTATATGGGTGATTATATCTAACCGGATTTTGCAACTATGCCCTCTTACTTTGCGTTCTTGATTGCTACAATTCCCTTCGCCAATCAACCCGAAGCTTCAAGTTACGCGTTCTTTGGAGCTTCCTTCTATTGTTCGAGAGATGCTTATGCCTTTGCCTAATAAATAAGTATATTCTTTGTATTACGTTCTTTTGTTCGCTGTGTTGGTGTGCCTTATAAATTGTGTGCTCCTCCGGATGGTTTTATGGTGCCTCTTGGCCAGTTCAGTCGGGAGGCAGGAGAAGGAGCTGGGCATTTCGGCCTTGACCTTCTCCTTCTTTTGGAGCTTTTGCTTTTTGTGGGGGATGGTGTGCATCCATTGAGATATTGCTATTATTTTGAACATTATTCATTCTGAAATTTATATAAGCTTTTGGATATTGATGATTATCTTGATTATTTGTTTTGTTTCTCAACATGAGACCTTAAATAATATCAATGCATAGTATGAATGCATCTATATATGACAATAGTCCATCTCTGAACCTTGGGCCTTCTACTAGCCCATTATCATAAGCATCAATGAGTAGAGGTCGAGCACTTATGATGAGACATCCAGGATTCTTCCTTCAATCCTTTGGTGGTCATGAATAGCCACTTGCATTGTAGGTTTGTCACAGTCTTTATTTAGTTTATGTTGCTTGACAACCTAATGCAAATATACAATGTATTATAAAAATAGTATTTAGGATATTAATTGCGCCATCATTCATGTTTATGGTTTTAGGTATTATATTTCCATGTTTCCATGGTTTAAAAGATATTTAGACAATCTTCTCTATCTCATTTATTATATGAAAGTGTGCTGCTCTGGAGTATTTTGCTATGGTTTAGTTTTTTACATATTTTTATACCCTTGATATTTTTAACTTAGATTTTTCAATATAATAGTTAGAATTTCATGGTTTTAGGTGTATCCCAGAACATCCTCTCAGTCAGGAACTTCTTTATCAGTCTTTGCAGATGTAGGCATTTGAGCATTGTTTCTTCTTGTGTCGGCGTGATAGATCAGCTTGATTATGGCTTAGGAATCTTTTCAATTGCAATTTGAATAGTTGAGAGTACTAACGGCAATGTACCAGACTGCAAGGACATTTAGCAAAGAACATAAACTACCGCTAGATTGTTTGATTAATTTATAATGAAATATTTTTCATTTTTAAAGGCCAAAGTACAATGCTCAAATCACGATTGAAGCTAAGCAATACATTGCCAAAGCATATAGCATATGTATCTTCAATAGAGGGTGAAGTGAAGAGTTGTATTTGGAGCGCTACCTTTGGATTCATTCTTATGCATGATTCACATTTAGATATATATGTTGTAAGGTGGCGGTTGGTTTTTACTCTAGTGAACATTTCTCCACTTGAGTTTTCAGTCCCTGTCTATGTGCATTGTTCTTTTTGAATAAAACATTTTCACGTTCCAGGAAAAAAAAAACATTTAACATCATAGGAGTATATACACTCTTTGTTTGTTAATTTGTTTGAATTAGAGTGTTGTCTTCATGACACAATGAATTACTAATATAAGAAGATGAAAAACATTGCTTTTTATAGAACTGAGGTTTATCCATGATAAAAATTGCTAATATGAGATGAAAGGATCCGTGGCAGGGATGCAAAGTTTTTATATCCATAGTAAAATTGCTAATAACAGATGAAAAGGATCATGGGGATGGTTTGGTGACCTGTAATGAGTAGACCTTTTTAACGTAAATGACATTCAAATACTCTTGGAGGAAGGGCCCTTCTTCGCTGATCCTTCAAGCAGAGAGACAGCCACATGGAAAAACCAATAATGAGATCGACCACAGTAAGGATTGGGGTTACAAATTTCAATAAGTTAAATAGTTATATCTTTGACTGATCATTGTGTGATGAAATTAGTGGTTCTGTCCTCATAATATGTTTTGAACTTTGACTTCTTTTTGTTGTTAAAAGGTGAATTTTTGAAGCATAAGTTGGCAGGAGGGCACCGAGGCATTGCAGTGAATAGTTGCACATCCCAGGAAAAAGTGCAGTTGGGATGTTGTGCTGGATTAAGATTCAGCAGCTCATATTTATTTTGAACTTCTGACATTATTTTATAAAACATAATGGTGTTGATTAATAATGGGCAGTTCAGTCCCCATCATTGAAAATGGGTGAAATAATATTAATGTGAATTGGGTTAAAGATAAGATATTCAATTGTCAAGTTTTTGCATGACTCACAAAAATAAGGTTTCAGTGATCTGACCCTTTCTGTAATAATAATAATGACCAAGTTCTTTTTAACTTCTGTCTGCAAGGTTTGAGCATCTGATTCCTTGATAAGGCTGTGGGTCTTTCTCGAAACTGTGGTGAGCCATGCACTAGGCTGCCTGCAAAAAAAAGTTCACCGCGGTGCCCTCAATAATATACAGTTTTTGACAATAAAGGGTGTGCTGGCCCAGCTTGCCTCGGGCTTGCGCATAATTTTTGAAGTGTTTGGGTCGTACGCATGCACGTATTGGAGGTAAAAACTACTGCCAGGCTGACCTCTACAATTTTGGTTAAAATATTTCAATTCTTCTGGTCTCTCAATGGTGTAATGGATCAAGATACATCACTCATGGATAGTCGACTAGTTATTCATAATTCATTTGGCGATTGTTAATTAGCATTATTGGTGATATGGATGTGATAAAATAATAGGGTATCTTTGGTGGTCGAGGGTTAATTGCTGGTGAAGTATGGTTTGAATGGGCTTAACAATCAAAATTTTGATGGTTTTGATGAGGTTGCAGGTTAACCTCAATAATATTTACGTACAAATCATAAGAATCAAAAGCATTCTTGGAAATTCTTTGACCATCTTAGGTTTTGTGGGATCATACTCATATATATTTGGTCTCGCGTGTTTCGGCACAAACAAGTGTGATTAAAGTCAGGGTGCTGGATTTTGCGTTCTTTGATCAATTCTTGAAACACCTTTCCTATCATCCGGCGAGGAAGAATATTATGCACTAAAGAAACTATGGAAGGATGGCTTCCTCTAAATCGCTAAATTCAAACAGAATGCATTTTTCTGATAATGAGGCATTTGCCCACTTACGGTGTGGGACAAACTCTAAAGTCAGTATACTATTTGGCTGTAATCAGTTGTCAAACCAGAAGACTTACAGAATTTTTCTATTAAATTCTGGGTTCAGGATCTCGTGTTCTAAAGTTTGCCTGCCAAAGTTTTATCAAATTATAGGATATAGGACCGGGATGAGCTTGCCATCCTCCAGAGCAACATTGCATATTCTCAACGGTACGACATCAATGCTCTAGTAGCTAAGCTCTTTGAATGGGCGCCCTCTGATTGAGGTGCTGATTGTTGGAGGCATTGAATACTGTCAGCGCAACCTGTGGCGCTGAGACTACTGACCTCAAAGTGGAGGAGGTGTATAGTAGAACTCTGATCTTTGAGTAGAGCCTGTGAGGACTTCATTCAGAATCTCATTGTCTTTAGGTCAGGCCTCTAATAAAGATACTAAGCAAACTGGTTTGAGACATGTCTTAAATCCTTGTCCTTTTTATTTAGGAGACCATGTGGGACCAAAAACAATGAATAAGAGAGGAGGAACTTATCGTGTGGGACCTAGGAGACTAAAATGGTGTGGAAAGCTACTGAGACAATTCTGATATGTCTGCATCTTGATTCAGTCCTGTCCCAATGTTGAAGTCTCTAATGTTTTGCAGCTAAGTTTGTTTCCGATATGTCATGATAAAGATAATAACTAGGAATCTTCGTGTTTCTCAAATTTTCTTTATATTATTGGTAACTATATACATTTCTTTTCTTAAGTTGTATGAATAACAAATCTGAGTATATTACATAAGTCAAACAAAGTTTTATTCATCAGTTCACAAAATAAACCCAATCTTGGTGGAGTCTTAGAATGAATCACGCAGTGATTTATGATTCCATATCTGTTCAGTCATCATTGTAACCGTATTATGGACCTAAGCTATGGTGATTGATTCATCTAGAAGCGTCTATTACGTATATATATAAATTACATGTATCTTTTGCCCCACTGCTATATGGATAGGGCCTCACTGCCAGCCGAGATAATTCTAGGGACAAGGCGGTGCAGTTTTTCTAATCTTGGTACAATCAAGGGTTAAAACATCATCGTGATGAAAAACTATCAGCTTCTGCAATTTAGTACGGAAGGGTTCAGACTTTACATTTGTACCGGCGTGCTGACAGACTGTGAGGAAATAAAGCAGCCAGACGATTCTATTCAGTTTAAGTCCTTGAAGGGGATGATAAAATTATTAAAGTGGCATGGTCAGAACCAGTTGTTTACATAATGTCATGTCATTGAATAGGTTGGACAAACCCAGAACTACTACAGATCTAACAACTTTGACATCAGTTGAGACATGGTGAAATCAATGGATACATTTCATGGGAAATCATAGCCTCCTCCTTAATTGGTCTATTATGTAATTCGTGCTTCATTACACATTGGCGATCCATGTACGCCTGCCATATGACTGCGGGTTTCTTGCCAGTGCCAGAATACACTGTTCCAGTCAGAGGCAGTGATAAAATACTTTTACGCTCTGTTGTCAGTATATACAATTTAAGGATCTCACGCAGTGGCCTTTCCGTTCAGGTGCCCCATCGTTTCTTTCACGGATGAAACTCCTCCTTCCTCCTCTACCTGGGACATTGAAATCGTTCGAAGCGACTCCATAGCTGTTTTGGGATATCATTTCTTTGGAAAGGTGAGTATATATGAACTCTTATTGTCATCTTTAACAGTATTTAATAACAGTGGTTTTAACAGTTTTTATTAGTTTATCCTTTCAATGACTATGGGTGGAAATTCTCTTTATAAAGGGGTGCTTAAAATGAGTGGTGTTGCTATCGTGTATCTATGGGTTTTTATCATCTTTTGTTCACAATTGATCTGGGTATATTGGAATTTGTGCCAGGATCAACACCAGGGATTACACTAGCAAAATTAACATAACTCAATGGTGCAAAAATGCTCGATGTTCGCACATTATTTATAAAAATTCGAAGGAGGAGGTTGTGCGGTAGGCACTCCAGGCTGCCCTTCCCAGGCAGAGTACCCGCATCTTATGCTCGGCGGGCGTCGAATGGATCGATTCTGCCGATCAATCCACCACCAGCTCCAAGTTCTTGGGAAGCGCCTGATGATCTTCTGCAGAATCAATCATGTCACGCTGGTCTGGACAATCTAGGTCGGAATCAATCCTTTGTTCATAGCAATGGATGTGGGAACAAAAACCCTGCAAATGGCATCAAGAGGCGAGGAAAAAGCGGGGATTAGGCTACATGCAGAAGCGACTATGGCGGCAATATTTCAATAAATAAATCTGTAAAGGCTGCTTTCGTTTCCTTCAGGCAAAATAAAGCTATTAACCTCATTGAACTTCATACCCTTTATTGCCCTATGCCAGCTCTTCTTTGCCTTACCTCGACCTAACTTTCATTGAGTGTTGTTGCCTCTACCAAAAGGAGAGGCCGCGCTTAATCTGTTCATGGTTTAACACATTAACAAAGCGAGCTGTCCAGAACCTAAAAATAGAGGGGTGTGCATTCTTATCTATGCCTAAGAAAATGGCCCCTTACATTTGCAAAAAACACATTCCAAAACCTAGCCATGACCACTAAATGCAAATAAGGCACTCCTAACCCACTGCAAAGCGTCGGTTTTATCTGCTTATAGTAGAAATCATAATTCGACCATGCGGAAGTCCTTTTCCATCTAAAAGGTTTAGGGTAAGCGTAAGTCAATTGACTACATATGAATTCATAATTCTATTTACATACTAAAATTGCTCATATGCTTTGCTACATGCCCGGAAAAGGCGCTGGAACCAATTTCAACCTGTCCTTCAAATGACATCTGCGACGCGATGTAGCTAATTCTTTCTTTCGATAGAGCGAGAACTTTACTACTTATTCTGCCATTTTCCAACATTCGCCCTGCTTACTGATGGTATTCCACTAAAATCTTTCGTATTTTTCAAGCCTCAATATCCCCGGTGTATAAAACTTGTCAGGCCTTACCCACAAATGAGATCCCACCTTGAGTTAAATAGATAAATAATCTGCCCATCAACAAGCTCTAGACGATGCTTGGTATGAATACCCCAAACTAAAGGGGTTTTAGGGGGTTTCATTTAAGTATGTTTGATGCAATGGTTTATATATGATAATAATAAATATTGCATAATGGGCCTGTTGGTAGTTAAAAAAAAAAGTTTGACCCGCCGGGCCTATGCATCAGAACAAAACAAAACCTACGCATTGGCGAGGTCTTTGCACCATGTACTCAGTTATAAAAATATTTTGAATTTGCCAAATCCACACTCGAAGTTATAGAGAGTATTTTTAAATATTTCAAATAGTTAAAGAAGTACTTGTTTTCTAATGGTTTCAAAACATGGACATTTTACATACGGCCTCAATCTTTTAAATCCTGCATTTTTCCCAAAGCATTCTAAAGCATGGAAGGGTGTGCTGGACCTTAAACAATTGTATTCACAATCCAACATCCACTTATTTAACATAGAAAGAGTTCATGTGTGCCTCTTCTAAACAACCATTTTTGCATACATGTCCCTGAGAGCTGCTCTTTCGCGCATCAAGCTTCCTTCTTCCTTGTTTGCTCATGAATATGCCTTGCTCTATCCATGGCCCAGTCTTTTGACTGAATGCTTTAAAATGGCAAATACTCACATGCCATTATTTCTATATTTGCATACATACTCCACCAATGTACTGCCACAAAAGCAGTGACTTGAAACTAAGCAATGAAACCAGAACTTGGATCCCATCTATGCTCATGAATGTACCTCTTTCAATGGCCCTAATCTTTGGCTGCCTTTTTAAGATGCTTAATTTGCAAATGATCGATTGTACACAAGTCTTCACGGCAAGATATGTGTGAAGAGCATGCTTTTAGGGCGAGAAAACATAAATGTCTTGATGTTCTCCTTTATCTGATTGTTTTATTCGCAATAAAGTTCAATTCGACCTCATTTTATCCAAGGTCACATTACGTAGCTCATTATAAATTGTGGCTTATGGGACCTTAGTAAAAGCGAGGAGACCCGCCTCAACAATACTTCACACATGCTCAATAGCCTTTGTAAAGGGATATAACTACAATGCTAACACTTTATATCATTAACATTAGAAAAGAAATAGATTAGAATAGCTTTGCGTCGGGATACAAATAGGGTCTTCTACGTTTGAGTCTTCAAGATCAACTGATATGGGTACCAAAAGAAATTGTTTGGCTCTAGAATTAGAGACAGGGTTTTACATAAGCCCACTGTTCCCATAAGACTCACATCATTCCACCAGCTTCATTAAAATTTTTATACTCCCCACACTCACAGGTGTGGATGATTTTCTAAGGCTACCATGGTGCTTAGGATCCTTAGCTTCACCGGATAAAAGCTTCACAACGTTTAGCAAGTCTTGAATTTGCTTCAAATTTGGGGCCTGAGCGTTTGCAAATCTTGCAAAAGAGTTTCACACAAGAAAAAATTCCACTAGAGTGGTTGTGAGCCAGAATGACACCATCCAGAGCATTTGCAGGTCCTCCTCATCTTCTCGATTGTTTAGTGCATCAATAAGGCGATGTCATGAAGCATTATTGCTACCGATAGCAATAAAGCCCATCAGACGACTAATGTTGGGCTCTAAAAGGAGAGATTCAAGGCGGTTTGATCATGATCTAGAACTTTGAAGAAGAACAAGCTTAGATCCTAGCATAACTTTCTTAATATAGATTGAGTGGGACGGCATGGCACATTTGAGATGTAATGGGAGAGGGGAGGCGGATATGGCATATGGCGAAATAAAGATAGAACGCCACCAAAGCTCTTGTTGAAGCTGAGCTCATACATGATAAAATGAAGCAGGATTCTGATGCTCCAGGAAGCGAATCTGAACTCGCTCTACGCGCTACTTGTCATCTTAAGGCTATAACCTGAACCTTCACTAGTCATCGGACGTTTTTTATCTGGAGAAGGAAAAATTTGCGAAACAATTAGGGTCTCAAAGATTGAAACGAGGCGGTATTAAACCCGCTGAGGCAGATTCTCGGGTGGATGAAAGCAAGGTGATTGTGGAAGACCCACAACAAAAATCACCAAGAAATGCTGAATAAGGCAAAACTTTTGCATCAGGATACAAATGAGGAATTCTTTTCGTTTGAGGTCTTCTAAGTGTAGCCAGTTTTCAAAATTGCCACTTTGCATCGATACCCAGGAAGACTAAATGCAATGGAGTCTGTAAAGCCTAAAGGATGGCATATTCAACTGCAGCCGACTTTTCGTGTAAAGACATTTAATAATTGGGCCATTGGAGATTCGCGAGACTATGGGCCGAGATGAAGCTGCAGCCACAGGCCTTGGCGGTTCTTAGGCGATAGCAATGGAAACCCTAACCTTATAAATTCCTCCCGATCCTTGCATATAAAATAAACAATAGTTTCTTATGAATAAATGAGAACCCTAAAATGTCAAAATATTGCATGTTTAAGGGGGTTAACCATTCTGAAAAATATGATGAAAACTATTGCATGGCATTATGCGCCTCTAGATATACGCGTTACGTGTATGTCCCATAGTCGACAAACAATCATATGAAAACCATGGGGAAAGAATACTTAAAAATACAAGAAATGACCCCACTGTTGTTTTGCTACATATTCTTACTAATGCCCTTTTTATGCGCCACGATGGCTGACGCTAGTTGGTTCTAGGCATCTTTCGGTGGGGCGAAGTCCCTCAGGAGGGCGATTTTGGATGGTAGCCCATTTACCTCCTGATCAAGCGGATCGTTGGGAACTCCCCTGGGAATCAAAGTCCGGAGGGACTTTTGCTATTAGAAACTCTTTTCTTATCAATTTGTTAAGAAGTAGAATAGAAATGAAAAGAATAGAATAGAATAGGTTTTCATCCGCGGAATAAATTGGCCTATGGAATGAAACAAAAAGAGGAAGCCGGTAATCTTCTTGGCGGGATTAAAAACCCCGCCCGGAAAGTTTGAGGAAAGAACTGCTTATTAATAAGCAATAGCTGCTTGTACAATTTCACATGCTCGGAGTTCAAAATAGTCCCATAGGACTGGCAGGTATGTGCATCCATAACCTCTGAGTATGACAGCTAACAAAACCCTTGGTCAATAAGTGCAACTGACTGGCGAGGCACTAATGGTGAACATACTCTCCTGGATATGGGCCGTGCACAGCGGTCTGGAGGGCCAACATTCATCCTCAGCCAGCCTGGTGGCAACAACGGCAGCCTTTGCTCGTGCTTCAAGGCTAGCATACTGTTTTCAATCTGGGCGATGTGCACCGTCTGGTTGACTATAAGTCTGAAACTATTCATGGTAATTTGGAGGTACTTCTAATCTGGTATGGGCCTCTTGGCAGGGCCTAGGATTGACTTGCTGCTGATAGTAATATACATGTCTCTTTACAAGAATGTGGCCTCATTTTATCAGAATGTGCCCTAGTAGTGCATTTTGCAAGTAATCTCTCTCATTCATTGTTGTAACTTTGATAAATATTGTTATTGCTATTGTTACACGTAATTGAACTGACTTGTACATAAGCATGTATTTACGGACGTAGACTTGGCTTGACAAAAATCTTTTTGCACATTCTATCTAGTACGTATGAATGGCTAGTTTAACTAGAAAAATTGGTATCCAAGTCTTGGCCTAAAGAGAGTTGCAATGTTCTTTTTAGGGCGGCTAGTTGAGTCTTTATATTCTCAATTGTGGATGGGTTAAAGCCTTGATACTGTCTTGTCGGGTTCTAGACAGGCGTACGGAATTTTTTTTTAATCTATATCATTTCTCATTTATATTACCTTTTAATATAATATAATTTGTAGTCCAATTTAGGGCTGGGGTACACCATGGTTCACGTGGGGTTTTGAAGGATTAAAAAGGAACCGCTGAAACATGCCAAACTCGTAAATCTTTGAGATAAATGAACTACCGATCGAAATGAAGGCAGCCCAGGTCCAGTCTGACGTGACCTGTACTTCTTTCAACTTTGGATCCATTTTCTAGCATAACTATTGATAGAAAAGTCCAAATGACTCTCGTTTAGTGCAATAGATGGAGTTTCGTTAAGGATCTTTCCAGCCTTTGGGTCTTTTGCATATCTTTTAACACACTTATAGTTAGTAAAGCTCAAAATATGGGTTTTACCATTTTTTTTACTACTCTTGGAGATAAAAGATACTGCAAGCCACCAAGGATTGGAAAATCTAAATAGAATATCTATTGCGCAAACAAACTCATTTGAACTGCTAGAAAATGCGATAGTCAAGTCTCGCTGACTGTTGGCCCCAGGCTACAAGTGCTGCGATTGGTGGACTCCTCTCAAGCAGGCAGTTCAGAGAGGCCCTTTTATGATCTCAAAAATCCCTAATGTATAAATAACAGGCATAAGCGGTTGTTGGTTTATGCACTGAAGCTATGCAACTATAAATCTTGGGAATATTCCTGTCGATCGAACACGAACCATTGGTGAGATTACCTCAGAGCTAGAATGGAATGAGAATTCCACCTCTACTGACTCACGTATCTTCACGTTTATCTACATTAAAAATAAGTAGCATTTCACTTGACCTTGCGATGCAGTATTCCTACTAGACCCTCCAAAAATAACCTTATGTACTCAATGGAAGAACCAAAACCAAGTCTATTTATCTAATGTTTTATTTTATAGATTTTAATGAAGATGAATATTGGGAACCTCAATAGTTTCCTTCTTATCGATGGATTCCTTATGCATATAAGCAGTTTGCAAGTGCACTTCCAGTGCACATATCCCAAATGATTATCATCCCAGTTAGAAGGTCCGGAAGCTCCGACCAGCAGCAAATTGTTGTATGAACCTAAGATATTTGGGAGGATATCTTTTTGGCCATAGATATTTTCAAGAATTCATATATCTGGATATGAGTCCATTTATAAAATTATTATTGATCCTCTTTGAATTTGCTCCGATGTGTCCATTATGTCGCACTATGAGGAGACCCTAGGTGAGGATATGTGAACTCTTGTTGTCATCTTAGTTTTAACAAGGAACCCTTTTAACAAATTTATCTGCAATTGACGTCGCAAATTTGTAAATTGGAAATTCTCTTTATAAAAAAAAAGGGTCTTCTGAAACCTTTATAGGAGTCAATTGACTACATATGAATTCTTGAAATTCTTATTTACATAGGTTACTCCACTTATATAGCACTACATGAAAAAAGGCGCATGGAATAATCCAACCCTATCATCCAGTAGTATGTGACACATGTCGCTTCATTCTTTCTCTCAAAAACCGTCAAAGGAACTTTTTACCCCGTTCACCGGCTACCTGTATTCAGCCTGCCACCACCTTATTACGCTATTTTTCACCATTTGACTTTTTGCTTCATACGTGGTGGCAGTGGATTAGTTCGGGGCATCTTTTGGGTGGGGCAGTCCCTCGGGCTTGATTAATACTATAACACAAAGCTCAGTCGGCGGGTTCGATCGAGGAATCCAAACTGGGAGGACTTACTCAATATTGAAAACTGCATATCAATTTATTTAAGAAAGTAGGGAGCCTTGTCTCTTCCTAGGTACTATCTCATTTGTTTTATTACAGACGACTGCCCTAGTAGTGCATTTGCAATGTCTCAGGTATTATTGTAACTTTGATACCAGATATTGTTATTGTTACATGCAGAAATTTGGCTGCCTTGTACCTGCATGCAGCTACGGACATAGACTTGTGACAAAAAGTCTTTGATCTATATCCAAGTATGTATTAATGGCTAGTTTAATTAGAAAAATTGGTATCCAAGTCTTGGCCTAAAGAGAGGTTCATTTTAGGGTGGCTAGTTGAGCCTTTATATTCTCATATTGTGGATGGGTTAAAGTCACCAAGCCATGCGCCAGGTTCCAAATAAAACATCAAAATTTTTTAATCCATATCATTATCATGTCTTTCTTAATATAATATAATTGTGGTCAAATTAGACTTTTCAAAATTTATAGTTTGCCGTTACATAGAGGCATAAAAGCGATTGTTTGGTTCTCTATGAAGCATGTACACAGCTACTTAGTCGATATTTCCTGCTCGGTTGAACACGAACCATTGATGAGAGTTACCGAGCTAAGAATGTGAAAAATTCATCTCTGGTGCATAGTGATGCTCACGTTTACGTACTGTTAAATACAATGGCATTTCATAACCCGACCTTGGGTACAACCTTGCCATATTCCTAGTATAGACCTCCCCAAAAAGGAACAACCTTATGTACTCAATGGAAGAACCAAAGGAAAGTCCTATTTATGTTTAATTGTTCCATTTGTTTTTTTTTTTTTGGAAGATAAACTTTGTTCACCAACTAGAGCAGAACATATAAATGCAAGGCAGGGATTATAAACCAGGTGGACCGAGCGTCCAAGCGGGCACATGAAGCCACACTGCCTATGCAAAAGAATGAATCACGGAAGGTAAGTATGCGGATGGGCGCTCTTCCTCTTCAGTCAAGAAGAACAATTGTAAGCCATAACAACCGGTGCCTCTTCCTTTGAGAAGGAACAACCTCATCTGCGGTATCTATACCAAGATAAACAACCCTCATACTACTTCCAGTTCTGATATAAAACCGACCGCATGCGAGATACGTTCCGTTGTTTGGGCCAAACATCGGGATGGTGTAAGTAAAATTGCTAAGATGAGGAGCTTGCCAAGGGTCAACTAGCCAGACTGGCCACCGCGAAGCCTGCTGCTGAAAAACAGTACGATACTCTCAGCCTTCTTTAACAAGGCGGAGCTCACGAAATCCGATTATCCATTTTATAGACTAACACAGTGACTCGAAACTCTTGGATCACTTGCCACCCACAAACTACTACTTTAGGCGACATCCATAAACACTTTTCCATTGCTGGTGAGGACGGTCATCCTATTGATGGGCGGGTTTCAGGTAACAGCAATTTATACCACAGAAGACACAAACCGCCACGGTGGACATCGATGGCAACCCCCATGACTACCTCAATACGTGAGCAGAATCACTGTGCGGCAACAATCGACCAATATGCAATTCAGTTATATATACTGCAGAACTTTCATTCTAAAGTAGCTTCCAGGACATGGGATGATGGGACTCACTTACCAAGCTGCAATAGTATTGATACTGGTACTGCCCATCGTCGTTTGGCAATCTTTGGATGAACAGCTTACATAGAGGCACATTCTAAGGTGTCTGCAAAGGTCCTGACGTAAGGTGGACAGGCGAGACATGCCTCGAGTTAATATGGAAAAGGAGACACGGCGGTGTCCCAAGCGCAAGCAGCCCCTTTGAAAGGGAGGCATTAGGATCACAAGAGATGCATATGATAAAAGCAGCCCAAGGAAGGAGGGGCTTAATGGAGGTATATGAGGCTAGGAGACAATCTTTGAAAGATGGGCGCACCAACAACCTCGGAGCGGAGAATCATCACTTTCAATGAAAATCCTCCAATGAACTTTGATATCATACACTTGCTTTGGAGGTGAAAATCCAACTTTCTCTAAGACCACCCGGTTGCCTTAGGTCTGATATTTTACTTAAGCTTCACTGTTGCTTGCTCTAACTCATTTCACTTTAAATAAAATTTAAGCTGATACTTAAATCTCCTCCTGTCTTACCACTGCGGATTAATTGTTCCATTTAACTAATTCAATGGGGGCTGAATATTGAGGTTACGATATAAAAAGATAGTTCTTTTTGTTGAAGAGGGCGTCGAGACTTTATTCAATCAAAGAGTCAAATACAGAAAGTATAAATCTGAAGGCAGAATAAAATCTAGGAATAGCAGGAATCCAAAAGGTAGAAGCAACTCTTTTTTCTAGCTAAAATTACACATCAAATACTCCTCAAAATCAATACGCCTCTAAGCGAGGCAGAAACGAAAAAGAACAATACGACTTTACAGAAACTGTAACCTTGAGCTTCTTGGAGAACACGATTGTCACGCCACATCAGGACCTTTAGAGATGACCAATCTTCGTCTTTTCGAATAGTCCAACAACAACCATCTCTCTTTGCTGGATGACACAGCATAACTTTCTGACTCACAGTGCCGGTAGAATTACCAGCGATTTTGACTTGTTGAGCACGAAGGAAAACAACCGGTCCCATACTGTCCCCAGGTGTTCACACGCTGAAAACGTGCTCAATGGTCCTCGAGATCCGCTTACATCTCTTGGACATTGGGGGTTACGCTTTATGGACAAGCTTTTAACTTGCTTGGACACTGAAGAATGCATACAAAAACGCTTTGGAGAGTGAAGTGGCTTGTCCCATGCCCAAGACCACACTGTACGCCATTGAAGGAGGGTTAGAGAGGAGACCACTTATTAGGCGGAGGAAAGATCTGGGTATAAATAGCTACTATTTTGATACATAGAGGTTCTGAGTTGCCTCCTTGTTTCTTCATGACAAAGCGGACCTTACATACTTCAAGCGGCCACACTGTGGTACAGGTCACACTTACTAGAATTGCATACCCCAAATGATTTTCATCCCAAGCTAAGGTCAAAGTCTGACCCTTGCTAAATTGCTCAATTATAGAATCCTAGAAGATCTTGGAGATATCTTTAATATAGATATTACATTTAAAAGTCATATATATCACTAGACGGTCCATTTACACTAAAATTCGTTTTTCATGATCCTCATCGAATTTGTCGATGCGGTCATTGGGTTTTTATGAGACCTAGGTGAATCGTTGAAGAGAAAAGCAAAACAAGGTGTTCGAGTATTAATTCTTTTATGGGATGTTCGTTTGTCATTCCTCTCACTTCGAAACAAAGGGCTTTTAACATGGAGACACATGATGAAGACACTGTGAGGTTCTTTAAGAATACAAAAGTTAATTGTGTTAAATTGCTTTGATCTAATGATGATGGGTCAAGTTTTGCCAATGGGTTTACAAATGCCATATAGCACTTATCTCATCAAAATGTGTCATCCTTGATGCTCCTTATTCAAGAAAGCAATTTAAAAATAGGAGGATAGTGAGCTTTGTTGGTGGCATTGATCTTTGTGATAGAGCTATGATACTCCACGCACTACTACAAAAATAGGTAGAAATGACACAAAAGTGACGTTTATGCTCCGCCTTTTTACAGAGCATAAATGTCACTTTTATGTCATTTGGAGCTGAACATGTAATAGCACAAAGTGGCGTTTACGCGCGCTTTCCGGTAAAAAGGCGAATCATAGATGTCCGGAACTTTTTATTTTTTGTAATGATAATCACACACGCTGGAACAACCCACAAAATGATTTTCTGTATAAAAAGGAGACCCCAGAGAACCTTGACAGGAATCTTCTTTGCCAAGTGGAAGAGGACGGTTACATGGGATGTATTGTGCAATTTTGAGGAATGATGGAAGGAAGAGAAAAAACATATGAAGAAAATGGATAAAGACAGGAAGCAAGGTCTTCTTACACTTAGTGATATCTGCATTAATCCTGACACATTGATCCCCCCCTCAGCCGTCACAGGTGAGCAAGAGTCAGATACATGGCATATGCAAGTTTTTCGTTCAATAGATAAGGATGCCGCAAGCTTTGTTGTTGATAAAATACAAGAGACCTGGGAAGGTAGGACCCCAGTTCGCGATGGAGCAGTGGTACAAAGTGATGACTGTCAAGATGCATACATACCGCTATCATTCTTAGGTATTTATCTATATTTGAAAATCAGGCCCTTTCCTTGGAAGTTCCTTTGCATGGGATGGCAATCATGAGGCGGCACTTCATCTGATTCCAATGGAATTGGTCTTGAAAGTTATAGTCATAAGATAAAAACGAGGAAAGATTTATATAGTATATTGTAGATTCCATGGGTGGAGAAGGTGGCGACCGGATAATGTCTGACATCATATTGGCTGAAGAAGACTATGGAAATGATGTATTTTGCAATTGGCAAGGCACTGGAAGATGAAAAGATTGCGGAAATACAGCCAAAACAGTACCTTGCATTCTATTGTTTAGGTAATAGGGAAGCTGAACATGAAGATCTTGAATCTCATCTAAAAGAAAAGACAAGCATTTTTAATACTCATTGGATCTGCTTGTCTAAATGGAAACAGCAGCCCAAGCTCATCTGGTTCATGATCTGATACATAAGGTGATGATAGGTAAGTTTTCGTTTTTCTAAAATTACCATTGAGAAAACATTAATATTGTTTTGACATAAGTGAATCTTTATTACAGTGAATGATGAGTACATAATTTTGGGCTCTGCCAATCTGAATCAAAGATCTATGGATGGAGCAAAGGACCTGAAATAGCAATGGAGTCTCAACCACATATACATGGAAAGAAGCACCGCGAGACGGATCCATGGCTTTTAGAATGCCTTGATTCTTCAGAACGTGCATTCTTAGAACAGGTATAACGGTGTGAATAAAGTCGAGAAGATTGCAATGGAAAATTGGGCAACTTTTGTATCGGTGGAGGAGAAAGTAGCGTCTTCTGGGCTTCTAACCAACAGGTGCTTTCCCATATTGAGATTGGCGACTGAAATTTGGATCCAGTCAAAGCACAGGCGTTAAAAGTAGCAGTGATTACTGATTGGTCTGAAACACAGGTCTTTTGAGGTTGAAACCTGAGAGCTGCTACAGTCTGGACTAAAGAGCCTGTGAGGTCGGAGGCCCATGGGAAACTTCCCTTATCCCGTCTAGGTCTACGAGAGGAAGCAGGATTAGGTGGCCCTCCTAAGTAAATTTCCTGGTACTAATGCTCCCATTTTGGTGGATACATCTAAAGTCCATAAACACACCTCTCCTTCCACTATTTTGTTTCAGGTTATTTCTTCATCTTCCTTATTTCAACCATCCTCAATACCAATGCATTACATAAGGACAATTCATCGTGCCTTGGTTGCAGTACCGAATCGATAAGATTGAATGACCCTTACGATCGTATTTGGCCCCAGCAATATTGAGAGCTTTGTGCTTGTATAGAATTAAGTCAATAGGCAACACATTCACATGCACATATTCATCAATAGGCTCATCATTGCCAAGGTTTCTTCTTGAAAACCCTTCAGGGCTAGGTTTTTGCATGCTACATATAGTAATAGAGTTACTACTTGGGAAGGGGGTTTTTTAATCCTAAATAGTAATAGCTCTATTGTATTCTTTTTTTTTCGATCCAAGTATGAGCCTTGCTGGTCTTAAATAAGATGGGAAAAATCAGCTCTGATAATCTATTCAGGTCCCAATTTCGTGGTCTCCATATGAACTCCAAATTAAATTCTTATTCGGCATATGTCCTCTCAGAATTATGCAGCATCATTTTATCATAGACATGTCTTGCATAACACGACTTGGTCATCCAAATCTTGTTGTAATGTTTAACCCAGTTCACTTTGCAAAAATTGTTTTTTGTTTAGTTTAAGAGTAAACAATGGCATGAGCATTGGAAAATTTGTCCTTGGGATGCCATTTTTTAAAAGTTGACGATGTCACTTTTCAAAAAATATTTTTTTCAAGTCTAGGGCAAGCAATGGGCATTTGGGTTGGAAATATGTCCTGTGACTTTGTCTTGAAATCAAGTTGTGATAACAATGATCATGTCGCATTGACAAAAGAATGCACCGATTGCAGCCTAAAGTAATTATGACTCAAGTGGATGTAAAATGTATCCTCCTCCTCCTAGGCCGATTGGCCTCCGCGGACGATAAAAGAACCTTCCTTCCTTCCTTCCTTCCTCCCCTAACAATAAAGTATAGGGGATCAAAGTTATATTTACTTGTAATTATACTTGTCGTAGGAAGCAATATGTGACAAGTTGTTAGTGCTTTAGCCCAACTTAAGCCTCAAAGGCATGTGGCACGCAAAAATACTAACACCGCAAACATATATTATATATGGGTATGAATTCTTAGCTTGTATTGTAGTTGTATCTTTAAATTAAATAACAAGAAGCGATGATGTGGCAGTAAAGAGGGGCGTGGCAATGATAATTTCAAAGTTAAGTCGAATCGGTGGAGAAGGATCCCAGGCGGAGGTCTTGAGTAATTGAGCAGCAGTGAGGGAAGCGTTACAAGTTGGGAATGACTCCTTCCAAACGTTCTAGACATTTAGTAAAAGAAAAGAAAAAAACAAACCTCATCACAGATCTAAGTTGAATATCAGTAATCCGACTTCCTTGGCAAAGTATTCAACTGCTGCGGATGCATAAGATGGGTTCAATAGAGATGACCATTTACAAATCCGATTATTTTTTTGCATGCAAACACCGGGCCCTTGAGCCTCCAAGCAGAAGGATCCTTGAGGATAATCTGGGGAGTGATCGATCGCTTGGCTTTAATAGCTCCTAGAGCATAAGCAGCGAGAAGACATCTGGTAGTTTCTATTCAAGTATCCGGGAAAAGCAACTGGCAGTGAATCTGCAAATTTATGGAACAATCAGTTAGATCTTGAGACCCGATGGTCCTTAATTTGGAATTCTGTCCAGTAGCAGTTCCGATTGAGTATTCAATTCGATTGTCGGATTCCCCTAATAACTTCGGATCGTATTCACGGCCATAACTAGTTATTTTCAGCATTTGGGACCTTGATTGACGCATTAAGCACATCCAGATTATACTCCCAAATTATTGTTTGCACTGTAACAAATAACAGACTTATTTTGTCGTTTGCTTTTGTAGGTCATCTTTAAAAACACTTCTTTGGGGCTAGATAATGATCAAAAGCATGTTTGAGTGATGTTTCCATTCATATACTATAATTGTTGCTAGATTTGCCTTTGCTAAGATTTCTTTTTACGCATTCATATACTGAATTTGCCTTTTTGTTTCTTTCCACATTCACTTGGGATCTTTTTAATAATGGTTATTACAAGCGAAATTGGATACTCTCCATTTGTAAAAGATTCTTGCCAATTTCATTAACATGAAATACTAAGGATAGCTCATGTTGCTAGCCTAAACACCTTGGTCTTTTCCACAACTCACAGGAAAATAAACGAGGAAATCGAGGCCCCTTGGTGTGCGCCTCAAGCACTCATGAGTGGGCAGTAGAGCTCATTAGTGTGGACTCGACTACAGTGTGTACAATTGCTTAAGGTGAAGGTTTATTCCTTGGGCCGAGCCAGTAGCTTAAGGAGACAACATATTATTTGGGGTTTGAAGGGCAGTGTAGGTTCTGCACCCGTGGGATCTTGAGCATGGTGTGAAGTAATCCAGTAACAGAAATGATGTGGAAGTAGTGACTATCACAAAATTAATTGTCGAGCATTTTGTATATACTTATGGATTGGCAATTGTACATACACTTGGAAGCTTGAGACTTGTTATCTATTAGGAATCATTTTGAGAATTTTTACTGGCGTGCTAGTCTTGCATACTTTTGTAGAACAACTATAATTTGAATTTACAGGAGAACTAGCGTAGGTGGATGAAATTCTTCAAAAGTATGACCTTGATTAATTATAAAGCAGGCTATATAAACATCGTTGGGATGCTGTCTGAACTTCAAACATTATGCAATAACAATGAATTACAGATGGTTGGATGAGGTAAAAATACTGACTATGAGACAATTATTTTGGACCAAGTACAAGAGAATATGGACTCTAGACATTTCCAAGTATGGCGACAACGGGCCAGGACCCTCGACCTTGTCTGTGGGTAGAGCAGGCTCACTAATACTGAGCAGATGTGACTAATGGATCCAATCCATGATTCCGCACTGCTGTTGTGCCTTCACATTGCATAGGGGCTTTCACTTTAAATGTAATTGGATGGAATGTCCCAACACTAGTGTCAGAAGGAGAATACACTACTAGATACCTATAGATGGGCGTCGCCTCCACATTTTGCCTCCCGATAAGTGAATGAAGGGGACCTTGGGTGGCATGAGGATGAGATGAGGACCACCTTAGTCTTGGTCAAATTAGTCATATGTATGCACGGCAAGTCGTTCAGGCATGGGTGAGGGCTATATCTCAGTGTGAACAGGGGCTCGACATCATCTGCATATATGAGCTGCATAATGATTTGATGTAAGCGAGCCATCTTTCCAACTGTTCATCGTAGAAGCCAAACAATGTTGGAGGAAGAGGACATCCCTGACGGACCCCAATATTGGTAAATGGTTGTCCTGTTTGTTGCATTCACCTGAATAGTGCTCATACAGCCTGCAACATTCATTTAAATTGATTTTAGAGGGTGCCTCTTGGAGGATGCCAAGGTTAGAATCAATGTACAAATAGAGCTACAATATTGCAATATTGAGAATATAAGGTTGATTGGACTGTGTGGTTCAATATAAAGCTTTACTTTGTTCAAAATTGAATTACTGAGGTTGGTTAGGAGATCTAAATATCTCTTGTTTGTAAACAATAATGCTAGTTGAGTTATATTACTGAAGGCTCTCTATACACAACTTATGATTTAAGTTCTTATACCGAGGACTTCCTTATTATCAAGCGGGGCTTGGTGGGCTATCTGCGGATTGCAAGATATTCCGACCTTATGGGTCTTTTAAGCTGTCCACTCCTATTTTGTAAATTAAGATGTATATTATGCTCTGTAATTGTAGATTTACAAAGTAGTAGTTATGTATTGGAACAAGTAAAGGAATTTGAATTTTGTGGTATATATTCAAGCTAAAAGGAGGTAAACTCGCAAGTTTACTATAATTGGGTCCTTTATATGATTTCCTCACTGAATTGTTTATTTCATTTCCCAGGGATTATCTTAGTAAGGGGCGAGCCATATAAGAATAGTTTCATATTTAAAAGTGTCTTGGAATTGAAAATTCTTTTTGGGCTTGACTACCTATGGTTGAGAGTGTATGATCAAATTCTGGGAAAGTAAAGCCCTACGTAAGACTCTTGAATGAAGTTCAATGTTAGCTAGGATTAAGTGCAATGGGAAGCTTTTGATGAGGCCAAGCTGGTGGACCAATTTAAGTTGCAATTGACTTGACAAAGTCAATACAAGACACTTACACAAGCAAATATAGGATTTATCTTTGTTAATGACGTTGAAATGGATTGGAAAAGCTATAAGCCAAAGTGATAAAAGCAAGGCTATGCAATTAACAGCAAGAACCCATAATGGGAGTCACGTTTAGAAAACACGGTGGTATCACTTAGGAAGTGGTAGAAACCAAGGGCCATGTAATTCCATAATTTGTTGAGAGTTTGCAAGGCCAATTAATTATTTTCTGTGACTTACTTGGTTTTTCTTGAATTCTAATACAATTTGCCTCATTGCGAATATTAATTCTTTAAAGGATCAATGATGCTTATTGAGAACACCACTTGGAGTTAGGGATGAGTGAAGGAAAAAGAATACAAAGCATGGCCATGATTGGTCAAAATTTAAATGACTTAGGAAGTCAGTTAAACTCTTATAATATCATCCAAAGAGCTGGATATTAAAATAAATTCTATATTAAGTTGCGGTGGATGCATATAACTTTAAATTCGACTCAAAACATGAAAATTGCCAGATTCACTTCTTTACGAAGGGGAGGAAAAGGTTCTTATACCTCGGTAAGAATAAGCAACATGGACTGCAATAGCATTATCGAACTTACCTCATAGTGGTCTAGGATATGTTTGATGAAGATAGATTGCTTATTACAATTAGCACAAGCTTTCCTAAAAAAATGGGTAGTGAATTGGAATGTGAATGTGGAACCCTAAAATTGGTAATTAAAGGGTTTACATAATATAGGTTGTTAGACTTAGGAAAAAAAATTCCTAGAGGAATGGCATTTTTTTGGCAGGGCCAGGCATACAATGGAATAGTTAACAAGGCCCATAAAAGGCAGAGCCTGAACCATCACTACTCATTATCAAAGTAATATACATGTATGGGGCTGGATTTCAGATATGTAGCAGGTAATGTAGAAACTTAATCTGGGGTTAAGTTTGAATATTGCATGCCTGCTATTTTTGAAACCAAAAATTACACTAGCAAATGTATAGTATTTTACCCATGGATTTCCATTCTTAAGGCATATGCTATTGGTATTCTGTATGATAAAATCAAGAGGGGTTAATCCTGGATTTGTCTAAGGATTCTTGATAATACTTGAAGAGCAAGAGAATCAACTCTAGGAGTTGTGATACCGCAACCAATTGGAATTCATGGGAAAATACACAAACCAATTAGCCACAATTATTGATGTTAGAGCAAGGAGTTGATGTTGCAATAGGACTAATAAGATCTAGTGATAGAACCCCTTTCTAGGAGTTGTTATAGAGCATCCAATTGGAATTGATTGGAAAATACACGAACCAATAGTAGCGGTGATGTTGTTAAACAGGGGAGACCATTTATAAATAGGACTATAAGATCTAAATTTAAACCGGTGCCAAGTTACAAAGTGATAGGTGGTTAGAGGCTTTCTTCTAATTGGATCCATGGAGTTCTACCTGATTTATTAACCTTTGTATTGATTACTCCAGCTGATAAAGCGGGGTCATACGTAGCATTCTTGGATCTGGATAAAGAATCAGCCAGATTCGCATTGATTAAATTCTTTGATGAGAATCGGTGTAGTTACTAGGTAAAGGGACAGTAAAATGCATCATGGGAGGATTCCCTACGGTTGTTGGTAGAACAATAGGCATAAGATCAAATAGGTATTTATATACTAGTGGCAAGGTAAGAACCATAAGGCCATTTAGTCCAAAGACTTCAATGCTAGACTCAGGAGATTAAATAGAGAACAACATATAAATTGAGTTGAGCTTGGCTTGGAATAGGCGCATCTATATTTACATGCCAGCTCAAGCTCCAATGTTATCATATTGCAGCATAATGAATTCGGCAACAATACATTCTAGATACTCGCATTCGAAAACTGCACAATAGGAATACTACAGAGTACTTAATCTTGTGGCGAGGTCAATCACCCTTAGAGACCACATGAGAGAGTGAAGAGTACAAAATAAGGTGATGCAATGCAACAAGCTATGGGTACACCCTTCAATGACAAAAACATCCAGACGATGAGGTTTGACCTCTATATGTAATCTTAGATGCCATACCAAAAATTTAGTGATGTAGCCCACCTCCCCTCTCGAAATGCTTGCCTCAAGCATATGGGACTACGATACCATTGATGGCACTTTAATTATCATGCAACCAAGCTGAACCAGCATCAGTTGAGGTTTGTGGCCCTCTATATGAATAATTAGGTGCTTACCTCCAAAAAGAAATTTAATTGGTCCCTATATTTGAGACCATATCAAAAATCTTCACCTGACTTAAAACCCATGGAGTTCACGAGAGCGATGGTGATCGTCACCATTTAGTTACTAAAGAAAAAATTGCAGGAACTTGCATCATGGATGGCAAGTAGGGGCGTCCACAAAAATGGTACCGAAACCATGATCACGGGGTGATCAGAACCTTTAGGGAGGGACTAAATATTGAGCCATAATCACAGGGTGATCCAGGGAATGGGTTTCCGAAGGTATTAGATGATGAAACCATGGTCACATGATGACTTAGAGAATGGGTTTCAAAATACACACACTCTATTTCATTTACTAATTTCTTCTCCATTTCCCCTTATCTCGTGCTTTAGTGGATTCCAAATGATGGTCATATACTAATTGATTCCGACTCATCAAGGCATTTTGATTGTTTGTCTTTAGTCAGATCAAACATTCCAATTCATCAATCTAATGAGGGATTCTAATTTTTCATCTTTACAGAACCAAAACCACTCTCGTAACATTCCACTTGATTTGGACAGAGAGTCTTGCATCTTAATCTCACCCAATGTTCGTTGGTCACTAAGTGGTTGGTCTAATGATTTTTGCTCTCCGCCTGCATAGTTCATCTCACGTTTCGGAAATATATGAACTCATTTGATCAATAATCCTAATTACGGGGACGTGATAGTTTCTCCTTTTGTAAATGTTCATTTTGGTTTTTGTTTTTACTTTTAGTACATCTATAGAGAAGGGTACCCTTCCACTTTTGGTACATCTATTGGGAAGGTTGCCCTTCTTCTTCCACCCTCTGCCATCTAATGGCCCACTTTGATTAAGTACCCTGTTTTGCTGCCTTCATTTTACTTTTTGCCCTTTAATGGCCCATCTTACGTAAATTGTGAGATGCAAAGTCTACTGTTGGTATTTTATTTAGTATTGACATTTGTTTGTCCAATGGAGGTTAGTATGAAATTTCTTAGTCTGTGAAGGGCTTCTGGTGTGAGGGCATTTGATAGTCTATTGGTGTCGAAGCGGGCCATACAACTTCAAATCTTCATATAAGTGGTATTGTATTTAAGTATCAATTAAGCTAAACTCTTAGATTTCAATTATATTCTTATCAAATGGGAGATTAGATCAATAAATATCTAAAGTTTTGTATTTAAATGGAAGCATCCTCCCCATTGAGCCCAAAATGGGTGCAGAACACTTACTCTAAAACAAAAATAGGCTTTGTCGATGGGTGATTCATCAGGTCTATAATCTTTTGAGAATATGGCAACCACCTGAAGAAACCTGCTAATTCCTTGGAGCTGAAGGAGGCCTATGCCATTGGGTACTGCCTTCGCTAACAAAGGCTGTAAAGACTCTCAGTAGCCGACAACCCTAAGGTTCTTGGGACACCGAGCTTGTGGGCTTGAATTCCTCAAATTGGCAATCATTTCAAATTTAAAATAATACAAAAACGCAATTTCAGTATTGCTACTTAAATTTAAAGATGGGTGCTTACAGATATAAACAAAAGAGTGCGTCACGCGGTATTACCCATGTTTCTCGGTGGAGGGCACGATCTTAATAATATCTTATGTAATAGACTGGTGGTGTTTCAATTCAGATAATTCGAAGAACGAATAGTCATCTTCTTCCATTACTGCCCAAATCTGATCGCCCCAGGTTTAGAAACATCAAGACATCTTAGTTTTCCCCATTTCATTCTAGTTTTAATTTACTTCATGGGCAAACTGATGAACATCTCTTGACAAAATCAGTTGGGCATTCATCTGTGGACTGAAAAATCAGGAGGTTCAATTCTGCACGACCTTGCATGCTTTGATCAGTTGGACTGATTCACTCTGGGATCCCATCTGCCATGCTGGGTGCTTACAAGCTCTGATTTTCCTCAATTAGGTTTTACTTCACAATATTACTTTTCTCTTAATTCTTTTCTAAAATCATTTCAGAATATCATCCCCAGATGATGTTTGTAGATTCTATCTTAAATAGGTTTATACCGGCTGTTCTAGCTCTTTTCACTCTGGAGCCATGTTTCTAGGAAACCTTTAAGTTGTCAAAATGACAGATTATGGATCAGTCCAAACAACAAGGTTCCTTGTCTCCCTCAGAGACAGTCACTCTTGGTCCTGGGATCATAAGTCAGTCATTTTCAGGCTCAGTTTCTTTAGGCCAGGGTTCTTGAGAATCTTCTGCCTATTTCAATTCTTCAGTCTATATAAAATAGGAGGATCAGATCTTTTCAGAAGTTTGTGGGCAGTAAGTCCAAAATGTTGGTGCCCATCAGTCTTGATAAAGATGAAATATGTACAGTCTCTCAGTGTTGCTATGTGGTTCTCTCCTTGGGACAACATTGGAGTGTGGATCAGGATCAGTCTCATTGTAGTAAGTACAGTCCTAGAATAATATATTGTTAAACTTCATTATAATATTATTCATTTCAACTTTTAATATCTCTTGGTTCTAGATCTTTAGACGTTGGAGAATCCTGACTTGGGTGGTGGCACAGGCAGTGCATCTCAGACAGGTGAGAAACAGTGCCTGGTGAATCTGGGACGTTCTGCAAAGGCCTGGCCTGGCTGTTCATGATGCTAAAAAATGGTGACCAAGGTTAATAGTGTGGTGAAATATGATTACTAATAAATGATTAAAAGTTAAATGCTGACAAACATAAGGGAGGCGAGGACATTGTTTCACGCCACAGAAAGTCTGGGTCAGATATAGTGGTAGTTGGAGATGGCTGAGGCCTAAAGCTTGAAACATACCTGTAATTGTGGCAGTACAGTGTCAAATTTTTGTGATTAATGTAAAGGCATAAAATATAATCAGGATTGAGCAATGCTAATCTGGTCCTGGTCAGATCTCATTGGTCTGATAACGTTAGCTAATATTCAAATGTATTAATAAATGTATTAATGCTGGTGGCTGGAAGGGAGAAAAATCTTCCAGAACAACCACAGTATTGCAGTGAAAGCAGGATGAAAGGCACTTTCTTTCTGTGATTTGTAATCAGCCAGCAGCAAGCCGCTGCTCCGCTATCAATATATGAGTTGTTTCAGCTATCTTTGTGGATGTTCATTGGCAAATACATGAAGCTTATCTGGGCATCAGCCCATTTCTTCATCAGTCAGCAAATTTATTCTGTGATGATAAACATCATTTTCAGGAAGTAAGGAAAGTGAGACTTGAGAACTGTTGGTTACTGTATCGGTTGAAACCCAAAATGCGCCTCCGCTTTTCATGATGGTAAAAGTCTCCGCGTCGATAGAAATGTGCAAAGTCATGGTCAATTATATTAAGGTTCATCTGGATATTGGATCTAATCACGAAACTTCATTGTGTCTAATTCTTTGGAAGCCTTAGCAGATCAATACTATTCTTATTAGTTAGTGCCTCTGCAGTGGTGGGCCAGGCCCTTATCAGGCCACAGGCTTGGTTATGGGGTGCTGAAAGCTGGCGGACAGAGCGAGAAAGATGAGCGAAAGAGGATGCAGCTAATGAATCTGGAGGTGGAGATGTCGGAACGGCTGGGCTCGTGGGTTCCAGAAGTTTTATTGCCCTGCTGAACTATTGGTAAGGGCACTGCAGTTGAATCATTATTTGAAGCGATCTGATTTGGTGGTTGATTTAATTGGTGAGGCGAGGATATAGCTCGGCAGTTTAAGATTAGTTGATGATGGCCTGGATCTTGATGGTAATACTCTATTTATCAGCTGAGCTCATTATTGAGATCAAGGCGGGTCCAGAGCGACTGGAAACTGATAGACTATCTGTGTTTGACATGTTTGCTCTTGCTTTGCCATGTAATGGAGGAATGATGTTAAGCCCAAAGAGGTTGTAGTAATCATTTGGAGGAATTTTAGTTTAAAGCTGAATATGAACAGGCAGGCAGTGTCAAAAAGTTATATTTAGTTGGGATGCTTTTAGGGCTCTCATATTTAAATCGCTTACACCTTCCCCCAGGTCTAGGCCTCAGCTAACGCAATACAAGCTTATTTAGCTGATTTGTAAATATGCAAAGTCATACAGATGTAGACCTTTAGGATGGTAGAATAATAATGGGGCATAAGTATGTAGAACACGGTCTGCAGTATCCATTTTCATTTCTCTTAACAAATATTAAAACCAGAAGTTACTATTGTATAGAGACACACTATCATGAAAAGAATACAGGAAATCTGTCAACACCACAACAGTCTACCTTAGAACAAGGCATTTTTTAGCAGAAACAGTAAATTTTGCATAAGAAGATGGATCTATAATTCCAGACTCTGAAATCAAAGCTTTGAACATTTTGCCACTCACATTAGAGCAAATACACTTGGAGATAACCTTTCTTTGCCAGCAAGGTAACTTCCAAGAGCTTGATGCGGATCAGGTCGTTCAAAACAGCCAGAAAGCATCCAGTGCTCTTACATTTTTGTACAGTTCTTGACGTTTTCTTTACCTTTGAAATTGGGCCTGTAAAACTGATAAACTTACCTGGAATGCAAAAAGTACGGAGCATATATCAGTTACATGCCAACTCTAGACTCCTCCAGATCATCTTCAGCAACCTAGCTTATGCTGTGAAACTATCGCCAATGTAGCTACTTTTTAAGATGGAACTTTCATGAGTTGCCATAAAAGAAATCAGCTTTCAAGCTACAGTCATTACTTTGGTCCTTTTGATGGAGTATGCACTGGGGAGTGGTTCCAGAACATTAAGGCAAGGCAATGGGGCACATGAAACCAATGGATAAAATTATGAGAATAGACATACAAATTCAATGTTATAATCAAAGACTAGGGTCAAATATCTTTGTGTAATGATATTTATAAAAGAGATGATATTTCAGGCTTCAGGCCAAGACAGTTACATACAACGGTTGTTGCAAAAAAGACAATTTTAAACTGGATTGAGAATAGGAGAAACAGCCACAGCAAAAGGGGCGAACTACTTTCTATTTGACAGAGCCGCCAGCGCAGAACAAAAAAGGCTTCTTGTCAACAGATCAAAGCACCTGTTATTGAATCAAACACCCTATTGTTGCTCAAGATTCGGTTCCATCAATGAACCTTGGCTAAAACCTAGATCATGCAAAGCAGCTTGAAGAAGGCATGGAATTCAAGTCAAAACCCTTTCTTGCTTGTGTGGTCAAAATTGAGACTTAGCTTTCCTTGCTTTTCCTAGTCTAAGCAGATTATAGCTTTTATGCTGTATAAGGAGGGATCATTGTGATCTAAATCCCTAATCCTTAGGTGCCTTGATTTTTCCTGGATCCAGTTGGGTGAGGCTTCCAGATGCTCCATTCCTGGTGTGGAAACCCATGGCCTGCAATTGCTCTTGAGAAGAGCTGCCTCTGAACTTAAAGTATTATCTCTGTTTTCTATAATGGTGTTGATCTAAGTGGACCGTATCTCTAAGAACCCTTAAATCCTTTCTGGCATGGTTACTTATTTTTTTGCAGACAATGTCTAAAAGCTGTCAAGTTTTAGATAGAATATCGCTCATGAATATATTTTTCACAAATGTGTGGAAATACATCATGGGAAACCTTTTGTTCTATCTGCATGGATGAAGCCGCCCTGCTTTTCCAAAGTATGAAGGCTGAAATATCTGGAGGAGCTTTCCTCTTTTAGGGAGGACTTTCTGGATTTACAGCTGTATATACTTGCCTCAAAAGACTGCTTAACATGATGATGAACTCTAAGTCCTATACATGATAAAGAGGCACAACAGGAAAAATGATGCAATGTGCCGGGTGTAATGTGACGATATTTCTTTTACATCTATATATAGATCTAACAGGAAGTCACTAGATTAGGGGCCCAAATAACAGGATTGCCCAAGAGATTATGTCCCAGCTAGGAAAACAATGCTGTCAGATGTACTTTTGGCAGCTAAACCTACTATTTGACATGCTGAGCAGAAACCTGCAGCTTTTAAGAACAATCAGGAACTTGATACGGTTCGTTTGTAACTCATGATATATTGTAGCCTTGGATCCTTGCAACGCTTCTAAAGCAACTATATATATGACTATGAGTTTGAGGACACCGAAATGTCTGACACATAGCAACAAGCAACTCTGGGTGCTGACAGTTAGATTCTTTGATTACCCTGGTCTTTTTCAATGATTATTTCCACAACCCTAGCACAAAATAAATTCTTTGATTTTCCTGGAATTTAGCTGGGACACTTTCGATGGGTCATTAAGAATCACATTCACAGCTTACCATAGGTAAGTGGTGACATGGCATGCCAACCAACTTAATCAACAAAATGGAGTTAATAACATCCACAGGGAGGGTTGAGGCAGTAATCCTTCAATTCATTGATCTACCTCGTGTGGCAAGCAAAGAACGACTAGACTCTCTATGGATGGTTCTGTCATCTAACCAAAGATTCTTGTAACCCTTGTGCACCTCATGGTTGATATTATTCAGCTAAAGACTATTGCAATGCAGAGGAAATGCCAGAAAACTGGAGAAAATACTACTTGGTGGTTTGCTAATAATCCAAAGAGAGAGGCACGTGATGCGGAGTATTAGGTAGAATTTAAACGATTTCTTGTGGTTTATTCATCCTAAAGGAAGATCGTCGTACCATTGGCATGAGCATGTTGGTCCTTCGTCAAATTATTGAGCCAAAAAGTAAAATATCAAAAGGTGAAGTTCTTGTTGCCAAATAAGTGTAATCTGAGCTTGCCATAGAAACAAGTCCTGCATAAAGTCATATTAAAATAACGTGTCATGAAACAAAATTAACTTTGGGATCTAACTGCTGGGCGACACCTGTTTGAATGGCCGTGTTGGCATGCCCAGCTGGATGGTATGCAACAGGCACTCCGCAATGTATAAACATTTGATGTTACTTCTTCAGGGAAATTCTTTCCAAAACTCACACACTGGTAAGAAAAACAACAACTCAATAGTGATGAAACTTGTGGCTTTTAATTCAATTTTCCCGACCTAAGATTGCCTGTTGATGCTCTACTGGATGACCGTCCGCGGAACATCCATACCCCAGCACAAACGTACTGTCTTTGTGGAGGGAATACGTGATTTAAAAATGTGCTACAATATGATGGATCTGCATTTGGTGACAATAGTGGCCGAAGTTGATGCATTACAGTGTGTTCTATCTGCAAGAAACCCCAGAACATGATATGGCTAAAGGGGACAAGAATATACAAGTAACAGTTCCTTAAGCTAAATCACTAGTTCCTATAGGCTCGATGAACAACCTGTTGCCAAGTCTGATTGGTTTGACCCCTCTGTCAGGCTTGCTTGAGAGCCTCCTGTGAAGGAATTGAGAAAGTGGCCAGCATGGTTTTCTCAGACCACGTGCTTGGCCCAGCTGTTGCAAGTATTTGTTCTACTGCATGAGGTAGAATATACCAATTCTCAAACTCTGCAATTCCACGTGTCTTCATTGTGATTGCAAGACTAAGAATCATTATTCTGTTCATCGTCTCGGTAAAATCAGTTGCTCCCTACAAAAGAAAATAGAAAACCATTTAATATTGTGCTTTTGTAAAGTGAGAAAACAGGCGGCATTAAGTGGTGGGCGCAAGCAAAAATAAATAAATATTCCTTTTTTTCTAGTTTAGATGGCCTGACCATCTGCCTATAGAGAAAAAAAAAAGATTTATTATCCTCTACAAGAGACTCATGGGGTCTATGAGAATCTGCAAGGAGGTATTAGCCTACAAGACAAGGAAAAAGCTAGAAATCACTAATCAGAGCCCAATAAATGATTCCTAAGAAGCTGATCCAGTCGCCATCCTAGATACCAGAAAGAATGGTCATGTAATTTTCCACTTATTCTGCATTGTTGCTTGTTAGATGTATGAAGTGGAGTTTAAGTTCTTCAGTTACAGTTATTTCGCATTTTCTCTTTTTCTCAATATAATGTCGTGCTTTTCCAGCCATTGCCCAAAATCTGATAAGCATTCAGATTCATAAGCACTATTCACCTTTTCCTTTTTCATAAGAAGAACTTCTCGAAGAGATAGGATAAGGTTGATCCCAAGGTTTTCGGCAAGCCGGAATAGTCGGTGGTCACCACGCTTTGACTTCATAGGATTAATGATTTTTGTAACATCAAAGAGCAGCTGTTTTGTCTTTCCATGAAACCTGTTGAGCACCAAAATTTAATTATCTTCTCAGGTAATGGATGCCTAGTCATTTTGGGAGATGTGCACATGACCAAGAGATCTGTATTAGATTAAGATAAAAGATAGAATGCATCAACAATGACATAAAAACGTTGTAGTCTAGGAGACAAAAACACTTACAACTCATATACAACTGTCTATTGGGCCGTTTGCTTCTTCGAGTAATTTTAACAGGGTTTGCCTAAGAACAGTATCAAAGGTTTTACATAATGTCAAAAGTGCATATAGAGATTCGAAATGTGGTCGAGACCACAAAGAACAAAGGAATGCCATCTATACCCATAGAGAAATTGATGTTTGGAACCGGAAGCCATCGAATGCTTTCCACGGGTCAAGGTTTTGGTTTGGTTGTAGTTGTATCAAACCTTATCCCACAAAAGGAGGATACAAAGAATAACACGCATATTGGCCTAATTAGTACCTTTCCTTCATTTAACACTTACATCATAGCTAGATGATGATCCTTTTTTGTTAACATTTATAGGAGACCACTCTAATCTATAAGAACAATGTATTATAGTGTAGGACATGCTTATACAGTTTATTATTAGATTAAGGACTTATTCCAGTATTATTGAAGAGATGCTTGTTGGCTGGAGGCCTTCCTTTCATGATCAGAATAGGAAAATTGCATGCCTAAACAGGTGTAATTTGAATAAGACTCGAATTGGCCCATTTCTGAAATAAAATGCATATGATGTGTTGCACCTGTTCCTCCATGCACCGAACTTTCGCAGGCTGTTAGGATATTACGTTACACATCATACTCATTTAGATGATTAGACATGCCACCTATGTTACTGACATGGCTCCACTATAAAGCCATAATCATGCCTTTATAGCTTTATCCAGTTTACTGATAGCCTAGCTATCTTGTGTATTTCTTCTCTAAATGGGTGCCAAAGGCGAGCAGTCTGGATCAGGTTGAGGTGTCAGATCTGAACAGAGAACTTTGACTTCAAATTCTCTTGCATTTGGGCTAGAGCTTGTCTAGATCGGGTCTGAATTGCATTGTGACTCCAGAACGAGTCTAGTGTGCTACAAGTTTGTGAAAATCTCTGCACGGTCGGCTCCAAACTCTCAAGATTATTCATCAATATGTCGGTTTTCGAGTTGTAAATGATTGCTTATCAGCAATTCATCGGATTATCAGTTAAGAATAAAAAATCGTCGTTTGTGATCCACGAAACTATCTCAATGTCATCTGGATCTGTTTTCTTTTGCCTGGATCTGACGGGATCTCTATCAAACTTGTGTGAATTTGCTTGGATATATAGGTTCTCCATTGCCTTCATTCGGTTTCTCTTTGTATTTTGTTTTCACGTCAAAATGGCTACAAATGCAACTTCATGAAAGTATTTTACACATCATGTGCTCAACATATTTTTTTTTACCTGGTGAGATGCATTGAAACAAGCCTTTTAAGATGTCTTTCAAACAAATCCTACCACATCTGATGAGAAAAAGAAGGATTTCAAGGCAAGGAATCATCTCAAAGCATGCATATGCACAGATTTTCAGAGAGATCTTCAAGTTTATAAATCCTTTCCTCTGCATCAGAATTGTATTCAGGCAGGTGAAGGCCTACAGCTTGCTAATTCAGAGTAAGACGGACAGCATCAGGTTGGCAGAATGCACTAGTATGAGAGATTATATGCAGCAGTTCAAAGGATTGAAAGAAAAATACTTTGCAGCAGGTAGTACCATGACAGATGTAACTCTTCCTCAGTATGCTCTCAAAGTTTTACTTCATGAATACCAATAATTATTACAAGCTGCAGGATAAAATCACCATTACATTCAATCGGCTTCAGCAAAAACTTGTAGACAAAAGGTATGATTAGATGGAGGCTAGCTTCTATTATAAAACTGTTATAAACAGCAAGTAGAAATTTTTCAAGTCCTCAGTCCTTAGGTGCAAAGCAAAGTGAATGGAATCGCCATGGACCGTCTACAGCAGTTTGTATTTCAGAATTTTGATAAGCAGTTTTCTGTGTGTTGCATGGATGCAAGTGGGTCATCCATTGGAGCAGTCTTGGAACAGAATAAGCATCCCATTCCTGAAGCAATGACAAACGAGTATGAGCATGATGCAAAGTTTAGAGTTCAGTGAAAAATGGATATTTCTGAATGAAAGCCAGAGTAGAGTGGTAGACAACCACTAAAACCGAAGAAGCCAGATATTTCCAAAGAATGTCTATGTGTGACAAAGGATTTCCGTGAAATAGTGTTGAAGGAATGCGATGAAGCACCGACTGCAGGTCATAGAGGTATATTCAACACCCTCGATTTGGTGGCTAGGCATACCTATTGGGGCTCGCTTAGAAGTGATGTGATCATGTTCAGGTGCCTGACTTGTCAGAAGACAAAGTATTCACACACAAAGACCCCAGGTTTGCTCATGGCATTGTTGTAACGATCAAGTATGGATGATCGCGGATAGGTTGAGCAAATATGTGATTTTCATCCCCCTGCAAGAAACCGCTCAAAGCACCTGAGTTGCAAGGCTCTTTCTTAAGGAAGTGTTTAAAAAACGTGGACTCCCTGAAGTAATAGTAATACTATCAGATCGTGACTCAAAGTTCTATAGTAAATTTTGGCTTGCGCTGTTCAAAAATACAGTTCTCTGCAGCCTTCCATCCACAGATGGATGGGCGAACCAAGGTAGCTCATAGGACACTATTGTCTATGTTGCATTATGTTCATGAGCACGTGGGAGAATGGGAGATTACTTGCCCACGGTACAGTTTTCCTACAAAATGGCAACGCATTCAGCAACTAAGTTACCACCAACGCCAATGATCAAAGTAGTCAAAAGTGTAATGGAAGCAGATAAGGGCGCACAAGACATGGACAAAGTATTGAGGGAAGCTCGTATTTCAATAGAAGCTGCACAAGCAAAGTAAATAAAAAAAGATGAGAGATGCAGTATGAGATTGATGATGGGCCTTTATAGGAGTTATCAAGGAGCGAAGGGCTCTATCTAAAAAGAAGAAACATAAGTTGCTGACTAGAAAGTATGGTCCATTCCGAATTATCGAGAAGATAAAATAGGTGCGTATATTAGGAATCATGTGTGTCTACTGATGGTGGTATGCTTGTAACATGTTCATCTATCATAGTTGGCATGACATATACTTTTCTGCTCCTTCTACATGGCATTAAGAGCCATGTGGTGTATGGTGCCCAGATTGATCACCCCTACAGGAAGACAAATACCTGTAAAGTGGAATGAGACGATAGTTGAGAATTTCGAGCAGGATAAGTGAAACCCCAGACTTTCTGTTTACCAAGTTCTGCATGTTCCTGTTTACAAAATAGACAGAGTAAAATATAATATAATGGGTATTGTGGACCTCACCAGAACTTCAGTATCCCCTCCTTATATTCTGCAATGGAATTTTGATAGCATATATTATCTAAAATCTAAAAAGCCTTTGCAAAAATAAGATTAGCTCTAGTTTAAAATCTATTACCATTGAACAAGAACATGTATATTGCTTGTACAATGTGTTTTGGGTAGAAGTACAAGCCAAGCAATATACATTTCTGCACTATTTCAGAGGAAACTTGCATCCAATTTTGATAGTTTGCATTTCAAGAAAACAGCATATCAGCAAGACAGAGCCATAAGCAGTCTTTTCGGAAGAGGAAGCTTGATAGAAAGACACAGGAAAAGGAAGCTAAAAACAGAAAGGTCAAATGCAGACATCAGGCCTATTTTAGAGTGATCGCAGTGGTTACTTAAGAGCGCCATGGGAGCAGTCAGAGTTCAAGTTTTGCTGCATTTCCTCAGCTTCTTTGGATATAGGGCTGTTCAATGTATGGAACCGAAAAGATACAGAAATACTTACAAATTTAAGCGAGTAAGATCATCAAAGATCTCCCGAAAGCCATGCAAGAGAAAAACTAACTGCTGCGCTTCAGAATAGCTACCAAACTATACATATATGTCCACAAAACCACCTCAGCAGTGCCGCGTCATCACTAAGCTATACACATAAAATGCTAACACAGCGTGCAGTGGCTGCTGGCGTCTCATACAAGTGTAGAACCCATGGCATTTCTTGTACTGCTGTACAAAAAGCTTTTAATTCAGCCTCCGTAATACTCAAACTATTAGTGGTCTGCTTTTTGAAATGCCAAAGTAATGGAATGCCAAGTAGTGGTCTGCTTTTTGAAATGCCAAAGTAATGGAATGCCAAGTAATGAAGACCTTCAGTTAGAGTAGTTTCTAGGTAATGTAACTCACGTTTTGCTGCAGTCCAAGGAGATGTCTTGGAATTGCATGAACCTTGTGAATACACCAACTGCAAAGATGATATCAGGTCCTGAAGAAGTGAGATTGAGAAGGGCTCTGACTAGTTGCCTATAGAGTGTGGCATCAGGATCTTCTTGACTAGAATCTGAGGTAAGAATCTAACCTGGTTCATATGGTGTTGTTGCTGGCTTGCATCCAAGTTTCAGATATGTACTTGTGTTGCATCAAGTAAATGCCATTGTGTTGCTGCAAAACTTCCAGACCTAAACAGTAATGCATCAGACCTAAGTCTGTGTTGGAGCTGAGCAGTTTTTTGGTATATGCCAATACCTCAGCTGCATCTCCTGTGGGCACCATGTCATCGACACAAAGCAGGAGAATGGAGATCTTTGACTTTTCAGTTTTATAAGAAAGATTACAATCTGCCCTTGATCTGTGGTAACCAACGTGAAGCAAAAAAGAGTTAATCTTTTAATTCCAGCACCTTGGAGCATGTCGAAAACCGTAAATGCTCTTGTTCAATGTACACGCGTAATCCGGACGGTGTGGATCCTTGAACCCTGTTGATTGCTGCATACATATGTCCCCTAAATCTCCACTGAGGAAAGCAGATTTGATATCCAGTTGATAAACAGACCACTGTTTTGAGGATGCACGGGTGAGGACTGCTCTTATTGTGGCGATCCTTACAACAGGGTTGAAAATTTCATGAAAATCAAGCCCTTCCTGTTATGTGAAACCCTTTGCCACTCTGAGATATACAACTTCGAAAAGGACGTTTCCATCAGGATGATATATGGGCAGTGTTGGCAGCATTTGTATTATTGGTCTTTAGCAGCTTCAGTATATATGAGTGGATCATGATGACTGGGACTCTAGCCATCACGACCAATTACAAAGATCAATCAATAGATTAACTAAACCAACCAAGTCATCACAGGACTTCTTACAGTGATATGGTGATGGTGGGTTGAGGGGAAAAGCAAGTAGTTCTGCTACATTTTGTTGTGGCAAAGACAGGTGAACGTTGTGGAGAGAAGTTGGAATCATGAAAAGAAGAACGGGAAAATTCTGGTATGGACTGGGCTGAGCAGATTGAAGCCTGAGAATGGGGTGATGGAATTGTAGTAGGAGGAGGTGAGGATGACGTGTTGAAAGTGCTTATAATAGTGGTAAGAATGAAGATGAAGATTAGCCACCTAGAGATATTGCTTAAAAAAGAAAAAGAAAACTAAAACAATAAAATTCAAAGCTTTTTGCTCTTCTTATTGCAGATATATAGTGATGCCAGACTTACATTTTCTCTTTTGAAGACTACTTATGTTTTCCTTTACTGTCGCTTTCTTTTCCTGAACCAACTCATGGTTACTCCTTTTGAATTGGATGAGATGGTCCAGAGAAGAGAACACCTTCCGTTTGTATCATTTATAACCTCGATGAGAAGAGTGATCTGACGCTTTACTAAGTTGGTTTTCACGTCAAAACTCTTCCCCCAACTTGCTCCTTTAATGGAATTTCTTCTAGCACAATCATTTGGTGAAAGAGCTATACATTTCTGATCCTCACGATCAGTTTGGAAGTGGGTTCCAAAATAAGCAATGGAATCTGCCTGTATTTCATATGGAACTGAGGCAAGTGAAGATGAAATGTTCCCTCAGACTCAATTACATTCAAACGCGTCTGCAGATCCTCTCACCTTCGGTCTACTATACGACCAGCTTCAATCTCGAGCTGATGAGATGAGACCTAGGCCGATGTATGTCTCAACTTATGGCACAAATTGAATGTTCAAAATATCCCTGTGAGTAAAACAAGTGAAACCATCTTTATTGAACTCAAAGTGATCTTTGTAAAATTGCATCTTAGGAGAAGATCATGAATTAACCATATCCTTGATATGCATAAATTTCCAAAGATGGTACGTATGAGAGCTGGTTCTTATCTTCTTTCAAATCTCCTTTTTGCTCCAGGTTTTACCGCCATTATTAGCTACAGCGTGGTATGTTGAAAGGAGGCAGGTTTAAGCCAAGGTACAAGAAGCTTCGTGATGCGATGCTTTTTTGCGTACCAACATTCTCCTTTTCAGCCAGATCTTTGGGAGCTCTTGAGAGCAATCCACTTGGGAAACCTGCTCTTTTGGCCTTACTCACGAGGATTGAAATTTGGTGCACTGTGCAAGGAGACTAACACAGAATCGAGGCGTCAGTTGAGGCGGGTGGCTGAAAATTCTGCCAATATAATTGGATGTGGCACAGATGCTTTAACTCACATAATCTATTTTGGACTGAAAATAAATTTGATCTTTTCTATATTCTTCTTTGGCCTGTCATGTGTCCATTCCCATCAAAGCTCCATATAGAGCACTTCAATTCACTGGGCCACTGAAAGATGAAGCTTTGCTGGGACATCACCAATCCACTTTGAAGCATTTCACTTCTCTAGCATTGCAGGCGAGGCATATCCTTTGTAGGCCTGTCATACATCGAAAAAAGAAGGTGCTGGGATGTGCAAACACATGATGTGTTAAAACCATCACTTTTGTTTATCAATTCACTTCAAAATCTCACCGAGCTGGAAGATTTCTCAAGTGCCATTAAATGATGCTGAAGGTACACATGTCCATGAGAAGGATGGATACATCAATACAAGCAGATGCGGCCTCAAAGCTGCTACGAAGCTTTCCAGCTTCGTCAATGTACCGACGAGGTAACAGGGATGAGGTAGCCTATTGCTTACAGTGTGCCATACTTCATCCGACCAGCCCCAGGGCACTTTAATTCTTCCCAAAACATTTTCTTGCGACATCAAAGCAGTACGGCTTGATGCGACAATCCAGGATTCTGATGAAGTCTATATTCTGAAGTTAGGACTGTATAAAAGCTTTGAAATCCACGGCATAATAAACTTTTGTTTTCTTTGGCTGCTTCCTCAATAGACCGTAAGGCCAAAGATCTATTGTTAAAATTCCTCCTGAAACTTGGCCCTGTTGCACTCTGAGAGATTTATCTCACATATTCACTGATAATAAAGTCAATGCACATCACCACTAATCTTGCCATTAATGTTTATAAAGTATTGGTATTTGGATTGATTGGGTCTCAGCCTTAAAACTGGCTTGATGATATTAATGGTCCATGCGGAAAGCTTGGGCACTATTATCTCGATGAATAAATCTGCCACACAATAAGTATGGGTATCATTCCATAGGATATCAAAATTCAGCACTAAAGTCTCACAATCCTTGCTTTCCAGTGTTCAACGGTTTTAGCCTGGCTTCGGATAAGGGAAGTGGAGAAAGAGAGGAGAGACAGGGCTGGGGCTTGCAATCAATGTCAACAAATCTACAACACATCTTCAGGAGTATAAGTAAATTACACTTTTGCGGGTCTTTAAGAAACCGATAGTTTTGCCGGGCATGAAGCTTCTGCCAAGAAATTTGCTTGAATTTATTACTGTAAAACATATTAAGCTGTCTTTACCTCTCTTTCTTTATATCATGCTCTTTTTCATCAGGATCAGCTTTTGTACAATGCTTTCTTAATGTAGAAGAGCAGGCTGCCAACCACTTTCGCCAGGCTGCTTTGAGATTTTGCATTCTTCTAGCTCTTTTCAAGTGTTTTGAGGCATACGGCGCGTGGATTTTGGGAAGACAAAGCTTGTGTGGGAAGAAGTGTTTGTATGCAGCTTGGTGTATGAGGATGCTTCCAGGCAGCGTGGCATACTTCTTCCACATTATGAAGATGGATGTCCCTCGTCGTGTGTCTCGCTCAAGGTTGATGAATCCGAGGAGGTGAATCCCGACTCAAAGGAAGTAGAGTGGTATTGGTTAGTGCCATGTGATATTAGGTACTATTGTGATCAATTGTAACTTAACGTTGTGACAAACTTGTTGTACCTTAGGACGTTTTATATTTATGGAATCTGACTCTTTATCTTTTTCCTAATTTACCAACATGATGGCACATATATCTGTACATCTCATGAGTTAATTAATAATATAAGTTTACAAACCTCCTTTGACTACTTGGTGCGTCTCTCTCATTGTTTTTTGCTGTTCGGATCTTCTCCTCAACATTTGGTATCAGGTGTTTCATCTAGATTGCTTCATTCTGTGGAGATATTTTTGGGAAGGTTTTCTGCCTTGGATTTAACCCTAACCTGTTTGAGCCTAGAGAGAAGCATTCTTTAGCATTCATACATTGTCTTGGAATTTGCATCGTACAAGCTAAAGCTGTATGATCGAAAGATTTCTTGCAGCAACATATTACCTTACATGTTATGAAGATGAGTAGGGGTTTTAGTTTGGCATTGATTAGAAAGCTGTGTTTTCCTGGCCAGATAGCTGGAAAAGGTGTTCACATCGAATGGTCTTTATACAGGCGGGAGAACTGCTCTATTTGGAAGGAAGATGAGCTTTGGCACTGATCTGCCGAGGTTGGGATGTAGTAGCTGAGTGAGGCCGAAAATGAAGATGACAAATGGGAGGTTGAACGAGGCTCTGCTGCTCACATCAAACTTGGTGGATGATTTCTGAGGCACATACTTGGAGTGAAAGAGTGCTAGCAAGTGAGCTTAGCTGATTTCAAATATAAGTTAAAGAATCATACCGAGGAGAACAGAAATCAGCTTGGGTCTAAAATTCAGGATGTGAAGATGTTAGTGACTTTGTTTAGAATCACGAAATCGCCCTTTACGGTGGCTTCTATCGGGGTTGTAAGTTAGAAGAGATGAGCTACTAAATACTGCCCGGGGCACAGGAATGGGCACTTTCTTGATGCTTTTCAAGCAGGAGAATGAGCCTAGTTTGAAAGGCTTGCGTGACCCTGCGTGAGAAGTTTGAGATGACAAATCTTGGGTGGGCAGGGTTAATTTCCAATAATCAAGAGGCTGAACCAATCAAGAAATATCCTAAGGGGAGCGAGGGTCGGGGAAATTGGAGGGCCTGTACCAAGAAGAAGGTACTCTCCCAAAAATGATTTCTCAATCTCCCTGTCGGTCTCAGGGAGACCTCATGAGGAAGAGGCCATGAAATAGAGGTGAGGAGAAACGTTGGGTTCATACTCAACAAAAATATCAAATGTATTGTTGTGATGAAGTTGGCCCTTGGTAAATAGTTGCCCTCTAAAGAAGAGTATATTGAAGATGGAAACTTGAAAGAATTCGCATTACCTTTGAAGAAGGGTCGCCATTGTAAGCTCAAGGAGAGAAACTCTCTGTTTGCACAAGTTTTGCAATTTAAGTAGATGGAAGTCGATCATGTAAGATACAAATCCGATAGGTGCATTTATGTTTGGATGGTGTTTCTCAACTCATGTAACGAGGAGATGAATCACTTTCTTCAAAATTCACAAAGTATGATGGAGATGAAATTCTTTTGGGAGATGATTCCTCGCTAGCAATAGAAGGGAATGGAAATGTAAGAGTGAAAGGAAGGGAGGCATACATTCGCGACATTTTCAAAATGTCAAAACTTACGGTTGAGAGGGAATACGCTTTACTGTTTGCTTTGCATCACTTCGTGAGGTTTCAAAGTTTTTGATAGAAGATGAAGCAATAATTTTTTCAGCAAGTGAAGAAATTCATGAAGATGATAAGAAAGAATGAAAGGTGATTGTTGCAAGAAGAGCTATATAAAATGGAGATTGTCCTGCCAAAATGGGGCCAATATAAGTAGCAAGTGAGGCCAATGTAACTGA